>CM052806.1:49725214-49909321 GCA_028533885.1 Nasua narica | reverse complement strand
AGATGTGGTATATATATTCAATGGAATACTATGCAGACATCACGAGAAATGAAATCTTGTCATTTGCAATGACATGGATGGAACTAGAGGGTATTATGCTAAGCGAAGTAAGTTAATCAGAGAAAGACAATTATCACATGATCTCTCTGATATGAGGAATTTGAGAGGCAGGGAAGGGGTGGTTGGGGGTAGGGAAGGAAAAAATGAAACAAGATGAGATCAGGAAGGAGACAAACCATAAGAGACTCCTAAACTCACGAAACAAACTGAGGGTTGCTGGGGGGTTGGGGGGTAGGAATAGGGTGGCTGGGTTATGGACATTGGGGAGGGTATGTGCTATGGTGAGTGCTGTGAAATGTGGAAACCTGATGATTCACAGACATGCACCCTGGGGCAAATGATACATTATATGTTAATAAAAAAAAAAAACTCAGCAATACAATTCTAAGTCAACATCCCCCCCCCACCCCGCCCGACAGCATCAGAAATCAGTATCTTCCTCCATCATACTGGAAATGTAAGCTACAACCAGACATTTTTATCTGTGCATTTTCAGCAGACATCTGTAACCAGGTGATTTCTTGTTAGGCTTTGTCTATCCCCAGTCATTTCTTTCAAATGTAGACAATCAAAATAATAATTCCAGCAGGTGCTAATAGAGTACACAACTACATGCCTAAAATAAATCCGATCACCTTTTCCATGCTAAATCATACATTCTTCTCAGGAACCCTTTGAGGGGCTAGTGTTAGTGTTATTGTGGTTTTACTGACGATTAAACGGGGGTAGAAAGAGGTGAAATCACCGGTCAGAGGCCAGGAATGGCAGAGCCAGAATCCCGATGCAGGCAGCCTGCTCCCAAGCCCCCGAAGGAACCCCCTCCCCGCACAGCCTCTGGACGGGGTTCAGCTGTAGTTTGTGCTGGTCAGGTTTACCCGAAGGATGAAGCTTGTCTGTGCATCTCACAGGTCGTGATTCTTAATGTCGTCATCGTACTTCCTTTCCTTTTATCATATCCACATCAGACTGTGATTTAATTACGCATAATAGCAAAGTACGAGAGGAGTATACTACAGGCACCTCCCTGTGTGCATCTGTGTCATATAGTGACTGTCCTTCCCGGGCGGGGCCCTCTGCGGTAGATTTTCCTCCCTCCACGTAGATTAGCGGAGGCCTGCTCGGGGCTGGGGATGCTGCAGGGAACGGGGAGAAGTGACCCAGTGGTGGTGATTTCCCAGGGAGCCCATCGGGGTGATAGGGGAGACGGAGCTGCCAGCTGCCCTCGGACACACTGAGATCTCTCCCCTTTCTGAGTTCGGCTCCGGCTCCTTCCTGGATCCCGGGAGCTGTGATTCTCTGGGTCTAGCCCAAAGCACTGGCTCCGGAAAGTCTGCTCGCCCCTCAAAGGCACCGTGCTTGCTGGCTTGGCTACCGGACTCGGAACTCTGAGAGGCCGGTCTCTTTGGCAACTGGATGGCAGAGTAGGCGGAGTCCGGGGAGCCATGCACGACCCTTCTTAATTCAGCCCAAGGTCGGTGAATGCCTTGGGCCATTCTTTAGAACCAGCTTCACCTACTGTGAAAACAAAGATTGTCCCTGAGAATATTCAAAAAGATGGTGGTGGGACATGGTCTTAAAGGACCCCGAATCAGTAGAGACTGTCCGCGTCGCGTACGTCCTATCCATCGCCTGCACTGTTACTTTCACATCTCACCTGTCACTCGCTGGCTCCCGTCCGTCGGCCCCTCCTGATGGTCCGGACGTCAGTTTGCCAACAGCCCACCTTCTCGGGGAGAGTAGGTTCCTGCTAGCTGGCGTAAGACCCTGTTGATGCTCACCACAATGACCTTTCTCTCTTCTTTTTTTTTTTTAAGATTTTATTTATTTATTAGGAAAGAGAGAGAGTGAGAGAGAGCATGAGAGGGGAGAAGGTCAGAGTGAGAAGCAGACTCCCCATGGAGCTGGGAGCCCGATGTGGGACTAGATCATGGGACTCCGGGATCATGACCTGAGCTGAAGGCAGTTGTTTAACCAACTGAGCCACCCAGGCGCCCACCTTCCTCTCTTCTAGCCTGTTTTCCATCCTATTTAAGTGTTGGTTAAAATCGTTCGGTGATTTTCTCATCTGGATGAAATAGTTCTTTTAGTTACAAGTTCTATAAGCCAAGATACTAACGGTCAAAAGTGGCCTTAAGCTTTTTAGCTGTAACTCCTAGTGAGAAATAGTTTTCATGGAGACACACACCTGAAGCAGAAGTTCGATGAGATGAGCACATCTTCACACTCTGAGACCTTGTCTTCCATTCTGTCCTTGTTTGGATAGTTGCCCCCACCAAACTGACTTCACAGCCTGCAGTTTGAAAGCCTTAGGGCTCTGCTCCGGAAGTGGTCGGAGAGTTGCCTGTTGCCACAGGAAGCTCGGACGTTGTCTTAGTCCCCTAAGAGAAAAGGACGCCATTTTGTTCCCTCAAAGGCGGAAGAGTGGAGCTTCTAACCGGGGACGCAGGACGGGAGGAGGTGAATGTTGCTGAAATCAGCGCTGTACTGAAAAGACGTTGTCGTTTTTTTTTCCCCTGCAGTTGACACACTGTTACAATTGTTCGGGGCCTATAAGGCGTCATCTCTTAGTGCTCATTTGCCCTGAAGCCTAGAGCTGGGGACAAGAAAGGGGATGGTATTTTTTTTGTTTTCTTCTGGGGGCAGTTTCTTTCTCCTCCAACCAGGATGGAGGGCTGGGGGACTGGGTGCCCCGAGAGGTACGCTCAGCGGGAGCTCTGAGTTGGCCAGAGGACCCTTCCCGGGTGGCATGCGGGATGTGGGAATGATGAAATCAGAGCTAGGAACAAGTAGGTCACTGAAAGTACAGACCTCCTCTCTGAAGCCTCCAAGTGAACAGAAGCAAAGAATCTAGAGGCATAACAATGAAGGGTTACTGAGAGAGGGGCCAGTTTTCCTATGTGTTTCTTTTCATCTTTTTCTGAGACCGTGCCTATTCAAATACAGACTCGCTTGCTCTTGGCTCATGGAATGGCTTTGAAATCTGAATTTTTTTACAAGATGCTGACTGCTACAGTCTTGATCTTGACCTCAAGGCACAGCCCATGGGGTTGGAGGGATGTCCTCCCCACCCTCCTGATGGAGGATGAAGGAGCCCGGGGGGAGGGGGTGTCACCACCTGCTCCGTGCCCCCCTCAGCCCCTGCCCTGCCGGAAGTCACACCACAGCGGCCAGGTGGCAAGTAGGGCTGTGCCCTCCTGGCTGAGTCTATGCTCTGTTTACTACACTGGCAGGTTTTTTTTGTGGGGGGGCAGCCTAAGCATTTCTCCAGGGCTCCCCTCTTTGTCAGTGGACTGATAGAAAGTGCAGCTGCCTGTAACCCTTTCAACTTTGTCAAAAAATACAGAGTGGGGCGCCTGGCTGGCTCAGTGGAGCTTGCGACTCTTGATCTCGGGGTCGTAAGTTCAAGCCCGAGGTTGGGTGTAGCGATCACTTAAAAATAAAATCTTAAAAATCAACACAGAAGCAGGCAACAGGAAATGAGATCTCTGCAGCTCATTTGCCATTAAGCGGCAGAGCCTGCATCTCAGATCCCTAACTACTTTGTATCTTCACTTTGCCCCCACACCCCCTCCCCACCAGCTCGCGTCACCAGCTGGTTGGGCAGCGCGGCTTGGGTGCCGGGAAGCCTGATGCCGTTGCCCTTGCCTTTCATTTGTTTGTTCAGCAGATATATATTGAGTGCCTACTGTGTGCCAGGCACCTTTAAGCACTCCAGGAATTCAGTGATGTGGGGCTTGCTTCCTGGTGAGGAGGAAAGCTAACAAAGACAAGAACAAGGTCATTTAGAAAGTTGGACGTGCTCAGCGCGGAGGACATCGTGCCTGCCGAGCTAGTTGGGTCTTCAGGGCTGGCTTCTTGGAGGTGGTGATGTTTGAGCTGAGTTGGGGACGAATTCAAGTGAGCAGTGCAGCCTATCGGTGCAGAGTGCAGCCTCCGGATCCAGGCGGCCAGGGTGGAACTCCTGCTCCGCTGTAGAAAAAGCTCTGCGACCCCAGACCAGGCGCCCTGCCCTCCAAGCCTCCGTTTTACGTAAAACGAAGATAATCCTAGTAGCGTTCTCTCGGTGTTGTTGCGAGGTTTACGCGAGTGAATGGTATGTGGGGGTACAAATTAGTGGCCACTGCCCATGTGACGGTGAGGATGGTAAGGACACCGAGGCTCCAGAAATGTGCTGATTAACTCCCAGGACAACAAAAATGTGGTCACAGTTCACTGAGGGGACCGGTGCCATCGTGACAATGCAGACATTGAACAGGGATGAAACCTAGTGTCGCGATGAAGTTCTAGGAGAAGGGGAGGTGCAGAGCAGGCTTGGATGTATGTAAAAGAACCCCCCCAAATTTTTTTTTTGAGATTTTACCTTTTTAAGTAATCTCAACACCTAACATGGGGCTCCAACCCACAGGCCCCGAGATCGAGTTGCACGCTTCACTTACTGAGCCAACCAGGTGCCCCAAAGACCAAAATTCTTATCTTGCACAGTCAGTAGGGATCCAGAACAGAGTATCCAAAAGGAGCGGTGGACTCGTGTTGTTGGAAGCCGTGAGGTGAATCCCAGGCAGAGAGATGTAAGCGTGGGAAGCAGGGAGGAGGGGGCCAGAGGGAAGATGAGACGGAGGACCCCTCTTTTTCATTGTCAGCCACAAAGAACTATCCAACTAACTTTTCACTGCGTGCGATGATAACTTTGATGAAAGAGAAGAAAATGTAAATTAAAAACTGGTAACAGGAGACACTGTAAAGTCAGGAGACCACCTGAAAGGGCCACTACAGTGGCCACGCTGTAGTCGTTTAAGCATCAAAGAGTATGATGATGACTGGCGATTAACTGAATCTGTGAAATGAGTCCAAAATGATACCGAACATGAAGAAGTTAATGCAAAGTGTGTCCAAAAGTAGCCATAATAGAAGAACGGTGGGAATTACAGACCGTGCTTCTGCTTCTCACCTCTGCCTGGGGCGCGCTGGCACAGGTGGTGTTGCGTTCTCTGTACCAAATACAGGTGTTCTTTGTCTCCACCTCCATCTGCAGAGTGGCAGGGAGTTATAAGTAAGCCCCGAAGTTGCCGGAAAACAGGAACTGGGACAAGCAGGGGCGACACCAGCGTCACAGTGGCGGGAAGGGGTCTGCGGCAGGGGGAGTTGCAAAATGCAGAAAGGAGCCGTGTGCCTTGGGAGGGAATCCCTTCCCCCAGGAGGCTATCTCCGGTGGCCGTAGTCATCATGTTGAAGACGTGATGTCGCCAGAAAGACAGAGGCTTTAAAAAATCCTACCTGTTGAGCAAATGAAGCCAGAGTGAAATTCCCAGGCATCTAGCCCGGAAAATGCAGGCTCGCTCTTGAACCTGACGGAGCGTCAGCGGGTCGGTAACTCAGAGCCCCTCCCTTCTGCTGGTCAGAATCAGCTTTTGTTTCTTCTAAGGCTTGCCAGGTTCTGGTAACCTCTGGAGGGTCAAAGTTAAGGATGAAAATCATGAAAAAACAAATCTGTAAGAGTAATTTGTGTTATAGGTTAAATGTAGGTTTTCTAGTCATTGTGATCATTTGTTTTTAAGATACTTTAAAGCTTAACTACTTAAGTGGTAGCTTTGGCACAATTCTGATGAAATGTATGGAATGTTACCAGGTTTGTAATTAACACGTAGATGTAGAACATATTTTTAAAAACTGTATTTTGGGGGTGCCTGGCCAACGCAGTTAGTAGCAGGCAACTCTTGATCTTGGGGTCTTAAGTTCAAGCCTCACGTTGAGCACTTAAAAGAGCTTACTTAAAAGAATATTTTGATTTACTTAGTAGTTTTTGAGTATTTAGAAATATTTGTTAAATAGACTTGTAGGTGTAAAATTTAACACTAAGCAAAACACAAATATTTAAGTTTTCTTATGGGGGAAAAAAAGTCCTTCAGATACTAAAGTTCCAAACAACTGTGATATGGAATAAGGTCATGATCAGGCATTGGATTCCTCCTCAGTATGGGAGGCCATTGGAGAGGTTTAAGCAGGCAGGTAATATAATTTACTTTTTTTTTTTTGCTAAGACTGTAGAAGGTCAAGAGTTCAAACTGTGTCACCTTGGGTCCCCTTCTACTACTAGAACCTGTAAAGTCTATTCTCCGTTAAGTCATTCAACAAACACATGTCATTGGCTCCTTAAGTGCAATTGCAGCTCTGGGCACATTATCAAAGGTAATGACCAAGCGCCTCCAAATAAGTGAGAAAGGGTTGAGTCCTAGGAGGGAAAGGGAACTTCTGGCTTCGAGAGCCAGGACTATTTGCATAGTTCAGGAACAGATGGGGGAGGGTGCCATTTTAGGAATGAACTAAGGCCAGGAGCAAGGAGGTCACGCGTTTTCGAGGCTTGGCTTGTGGTCCCCGGAGCCGCTAGCCCGCCTCCATCGAAATCATAATGTCGCCCATTCATTTCGACTGTTGCTGCTGCAGCTCTGCTAAAGTGGGTCAGTGCCAATTAAAGCTAATTTATTCTGATAAATCTGTAAGGCAGAGAGGCAACTCTTAGCTAATGTATTTGCCAGAATTTGACACCCCAGGAGAGTTTTAATTTGCTGTCACTGCAGTTACCACTTTTGCATGAATATTAATGATCTGCGTTATGGGAAAAACGTGGCGTGTTGGGTTTCTGGGAAAGGTTGCCTTATTTTTACCTGTATGTCAGTGTTTTATGTTTATGAATACAAGGAATGAGACTACTAGAGGGGCCGAAACGGAGGGCGGGCCATGTGCACAGAGTAACGGGGTGAGCAGAGGTTGGAGGGAGGGAGACAGGATTGGAAGGGGCTCCTAGGGCGAGTGACAGCGAGCTTGGCAGAGGCACTCGGCGGGCTCCGGGCCGAGATGTGGGTCCGAGCGGGCGAATCTGCATGTGTGTGTGCACGGGGCTCGAGACCACCTTGTGGTCGCACGTGATTCCTGAGACTGGCTCAGGGTTTTACTTCCTTTGCCGACAGCCAGTAAGCTTTTCCTGGCGATCCTGCGGAAAGTAACCGTCTTCTCATGAAATCCTATCTGCCAGGTTGTGCTCGTTTCCGGGCGGAGCCGCCGAGGTGGGCTCTGGGGGCTGCCCGTCTGAGCCGGTGCAGCTGGGCACGGTGACAGTAGAAAACTGCCCGCGGGCCGGCAGCAGCGGCCAGTGTCTGTGTGGGGCGGTGCACGGTGAAATTACGTTTCCTTCGAGAAACTCTGACCTTGCTGTATGTGATTGAAAATTAATTCTGTCTGAGAAGAGCCCAATCAAACGCGCAAGGGAGCCGGGTCCCGCACTTGGTGTCCCAGGCAGAGCCCACCGCTCCCCGCAGGCCCGGCTCGTACGTCCCTTTGCCCTCCTCTCTAGGATTCGCAGGGCTCTGTTCTCTATGTCCCATCTCGATCTCCCTCATACGGGGGACACTCGGTTTGAAAACAAGGAGCACAGACTTGGGGGCCTGTTTCTAGCCGGGTGGCCTTGGGCACACCCCTTACTTCTCAAAGCTCTGCCCTGCCCTCTGGTAAAATGGAGAAACAAAGGTTGATCGCGGGAAAGTGCATCCCATCCTCAATGGCAGAGGCGGCTCCCGGCTCTTTTGGGCTCCAGAAAAGCATGTGTAAAACACAACTTGCTTCCTCTTAGCTACAGTTCTCATTAAGAAATCCAAATAAGGGGCACTAGGTGACTCAGTCGGTTAAGCAGCTGCCTTCAGCTTGGGTCATGATCCCAGGGTCCTGGGATTGAATCTCACGTGGGGCTCCTTGCTCACCAGGGAGCCTGCTTCTCCATCTCCCTCTGCTCATGCTCTCTCTAATTAAATAAAATCATTGAAAAGAAATAAGCAAACACAGGTTTAGGTATATGGAATTTGGGGAGCAAATGACTTAAAAGGAGGCAGTGTTCTTGTGTCATCAGCACCTTCCTAAAACCTTCTCTTACTGCCCGTTCGCGCACTGAAACGGACAGGCTCCCTGGGGGAGCTCGAGTTGGGACAGGCCCTCCCGGCCGTGGAGCATTGCTGCTGGAGCTTCGACCGTCTCCACACCAAGGCTGCTTGGGCTGAGCGCCACCTGTGCGCCCGTCTTCCTCTCCTCCGCATCTGCATCCAGGGCCCTGTTGAGACGCAGATCTGCGGGGGTGGGAGAGCGACGGGTTTGACAGATGGAGAAATCCGGTCAGGCCCACGGGTGTTTGTTTCAGACCGCAGGGGCCACGCCTGCCGGCTTCCCCGCTTCCCCGGCGGCACGGCCCAGCCCACGGGGCGGCCACTGCTGGAAGCCACGCAACCGGCCCTCAGCTTTCACCTGTTTTTCTTTTTTTTTTAAGATTTTATTTATTTACCTAACAGAGAGATCACAAGTAGGCAGAGAGCTGGCAGAGGGAGAGGGGGAAGCAGGCTTCCCGCTGAGCAGAGAGCCCTATGCGGGGCTCAATCCCAGGACCCTGAGCGAAAGGCTGAGGCTTTAACCCGCTGAGCCACCCAGGCGCCCCTCACCTGTTTTTCTTCATTAAGGTCTATATAGGCCTTCTCTTTAGTTGTGAGGAAGCCTTCCTCTGGACCCTTTACAACATAAAGTGTGTGGAGGGCAGGGGGCACACAGCAGGTGTTTTCCCGTGCCGTGACTGAGCACCGCGCCCCTTTCTGGGGGCCCGTGCCGGGATCCGGGGCTGCCTTATCGAAGCAGAGAGGGAGAGTGGGGAGGAGAAAGGAAGGGGACGCTTAAAGGGGACCCACTAGAGCTTGACCCTTTCCTGCTCCGAGTCCTGAGGCGGGAGCCCTGAGAAGGGAGCGCTGGGGTTTGGTGGCCCGTGAGTCCCTTCTCGTGTCGTCATTCAGATTCCCCGACCCGGCATTCCCCAGCAGAGCCTCACAGGACACCTGCCTGCTCTGGGCCCCCGAGGGGTCGATTCCTCCTGCGACGCACGCGCTCCAGAATCCTCTCCTCCCCATTCCCTGCCCCGGTCACACGATAGGTAGGCTGTGGGTTGGGTTTGGTTTTTTTTTTTTTATCCCCTCCTTTACACCAAGAAAATACTTTACATTTTTTTTCTGTTTGGAAAGTTAACATTGGCGGATTCTGGGGGTGGCGGCTCAGAACAAGAAAGTGTCTTGTTCCCTTGCCTCCGCCTGCTGGCGTGGGGCCGGCTCCTCCTGCGGCAGGCGGGGAGAGGGGTTAGGCCGCCCCGGCCACTGCTCAGTAAGTTCGCCGTGTGCATGGGCGCCCGCCCCTCCCGCTCGCCCGGGGTAGTCTGAAGTCCCGCTGTGTGCGGCAGCGTATTAGTACACATCTGCCATTTACAATAAATCCACTCACACACTCCCGATTTTTTCCTGGGATATAGGATCGGATTGTTGGGAGGCCACTGCTGGGGGAACCAGCCTTGCTCCACCCTGCTTTCCCGTAATGGGTGGGGACGTTCTCTAGCAAAGGTCTGGAAACTACCAGGAATTCACGCGTTCCCAAGTTCGTCTTGAAACTCGCAGATGAAGCAGACGGGGCAAGCGAACCAGGCTAGGGTTTACTTTCCTCCTTAGAAAGACCTGAAGAAACGAATACAGCAAAGCAGAGGGAGGGCTGGCCCCGCTGTTTCTGCAAGTGCAGAGGGAACTTCAGTTTGGGGCGAGCCCTTCCTGGAGTTCCAGGATGTTTGAAAGCAGACGCAGCGCGGTCGTGGTCGGCAGATGTTTTCTGCAGACACCGCCGGCCCGAGTTCCAGATGTGAGCACCAGGCGGGGGCCAGCCCCGTGCGCGGCCCGTCTCCACCTGCAGGGTCGCCCCCCGCCCCCGGCCGGGCCGCTGAGGGAAAGGCGGCAGCCGTGGGAAGGCCGGCCTCCCAGCTGCTCCTGGCTGTTTGGGGGTGGGTGGCGGGCGTGTGGGGGGTTAAGATAGGCAGCGAGCCCCTCCACACACTGTTCCGTTTGAAGACCGTGAGTACCCCCCGCCCCAGAGCAGAGGAACAGTGGGTAAAATAAGGAAACTGCTCCGGTGACCTTTGACTCGTTTATGCACCAGATGCTCCTTTAATGCTCACCATGTGCCAGGCGTTGCTGTAAGTCTGTTGCTTTAGAAACAGGAACTCAATTACGCTTCACCACGACCTTTAGAGCTGGTTGGTAGCATTGGCCCATTTTACAGGTGAGGCATCTCAGGATCGGAGAGGTGACATCCCTTGCCTGGGGTCACAGAGCCCGTCAGTGGCAGACCGGGGCCAGCTCCACCCCTGTCTCGATGTGAAGTCCCGCTTGCATTGGTTCTAGTGGAGATTCCCGTATCTTTCAGAACTGTTAGTTTTTGTTTGGTTTCCCAAGAGGCCTTTCTTTAAAAAGTATTATATGTAATCCGTACATGTAATGTTATTATAAAAACGATGTTACGCTGCCTTCCATTCTTTGAGCGCTTACTGTGAGGAAGAGATTTGTGCCCCTTTCAGAGAAGAGAAAGCGGCTGACATGCCCAGTGAACCCAGGTCTGCACGCGGCTCTTTGTTACCGGACAGAATTAAGTAAAAGCAGGTCCTTCTTGAGCCCCCACCCAGGGGACGGCTTCACAGAGCGCCCAGAGGACCTCGTAGCAGAGCAGTGCCTGGAGGCGGGTGGCCCAGGGCGCCAGGGCAGTGCCGCGTCCCGACTCGGATGGACTGCGTGGTCCCCGGACCTGCCCTGCTGGGGGCTGGATGCCGCATGGTCTCCAGGAGACTGTCTCCAAAGCTTCAAGCCCTCCGGGTCTGGCTCCTTTTGATCCAGTGGAGTTTTGAAGTTTTATCTTCTGCTGGGCTTCATTAAGCCCTCCCTTGGTCTGAGGTTCCCCCGTCCCCAGTTGTAAATGTTGCATGGTTCTTGGTATTCAGGTTCACAAATTAGCCCAATTAGATGGGTAAATTAGTCATGCTAACTTTCTGAAGTCCGGCTGGAGGAGCTTTGTGAAATAACATTTATAGTTTTCTAACAAGCAATTTAAAGGACACCAGCATGTGGCATTTGTTTAAGAGCAAAATGTCCTAAACAATGCCCTACTTAAAAACAGATCTCGAAATTTGCTCACAGACTCAGAAACATGGCCAAGGACACCCCTGCCTTGTCTCGTACAAACCTTTCCAAACGGAGCCTCATCTTTCTGGGGGCTACGGCCGGACGTGGCAGTTACTGAAACCCATATTTAATTCCAAAACCTCCTTTTGCCAAACTGTGTTTTTCTGCACCACCCAAGAGTTTCTAAACGGGTTTCAAAACAGACCACCCTGATTTCCATCTGAGTGGTAGAGGGTGAAGAACCGGCAACTCAATGGAGGTTGAAAGGGCCCCTTTCAGATTGCTGCTGACATTGGTGGCCGGGAAGCAAGACCGGGAGAAGCAGTATTCCCAAATAACCAACTGAAAGTTTGTAAGCTCTTGAACCTCTCCAGACACGGTTCCCTTGTGTTCAGGGAAGTGACAGTCCTCCCCACCTCACAGGGCCGCTGTGAGATAGTACGTGGAATGTGCCTGAAACACAGGAGGCACTCAAGTCAACTTGAGGTCCCTTCCTTCCTTCTCGGGTCCTTTTGGTCCCCTAAGTGTTCACATCAGGGGCCGGCATTCTTGTGCCTGGCTCCGTTGGCTCTTCAAACAATCTTATTAATGCCTATTAAAATGAAACCCAATAAAAATGCCAATATTTGGTGTTGAAATAATTGATGTAGCAGAGACAGACCACGGAGCACCCAGGCAGGCCCCTGGTGCCATTTAGCCTCACACCTGGGGGATGAATTTCACAACTGTAATTGCTACCATATAATTCTTATTAATGTTGTGCTATAATTCCTATTTATTCCATGGGGCTTGTAAATGCATTAAGACTTGTCAACATATTATTTTACACCATTTATGATCTGTAGAATTATGTCCTTCAGGGTTGTATTGTGCAAGAGCTCAAAATAAATGGCTTTGGGCCTCATTAAAAAAGAGCAAAAAAGCGGCTGCTTTTCAAGGTGGTTCTCCATCCCCACCGTCCTGAACAGAAGTCCATGCAGTCGATTTTTAACTCCATTCTGAGCAGAGCTCTTAAGCTTGGGAATACAAGCAAATCTCCTCCTGCCGTCTGAGCTGGGATGGGGCAGCCCGCCCTCCTAGGGAATGCTGGGTATAGCCAGAGAGACAGGCGTCCTTCCCTGGCGACACATGTGGTCAGGAGTTGTTTGGTCTTCCGTGAGCTGGAACCTGGTATTCCGACCATAAGTTTGGCCCAGAGCCTCAGGCTCTCTGTCCCCCGGCCCCCGAGCTTGGGGTCAGCCCCTTTTAGTTCCAATGTTCTTCATGGTCTTCTTAGCTCAAGCTATAAAGAAAAAGATTTGAGAGGAATTCCCACCGAAGTGCAGATACCTGGGAAGTGTAAAATGTAATGCCCTCCCGCAGACTTCTGCATTTACTAGGCCGATGAGCACGACACTCTGGGGACAGAATCCCGTGCACTGGAGCATCAGACACAGCATGTGTGTCTGTGTCCGTCAGCCTTGGTTATCTTCGGCTTGGGCCTCAGCGCCCGCAGCCCCTCCGCGGTGACACGCTGGCCTGCCACAGCCCCCAAGCTCTTGCCAATTCCCAGCCCTTCATCTGGTCACTGCCGGTCCTCCTGCCCCAGGGGGGCCGGGGCCGCTGCTGACTGTCCTCGCCCTTGTCTGGCCCCGCAGGCAGCGAGTACGACGAGGAGGAGGTGGATTACGAGGAGTCGGACAGCGATGAGTCCTGGACCACGGAGAGTGCCATTAGCTCTGAAGCTATCCTCAGCTCCATGTGCATGAACGGAGGGGAGGAGAAGCCTTTCGCCTGCCCGGTCCCTGGATGCAAAAAGAGATACAAGGTAAAAGCAGGACCGCCTCCCTTGGCCTAACTGCGTTCACTTCGTGGAAACGGGCAGGCCCCCGTCGGGGAGCGGCTCCTCCCTCATGACGCCTCCCTGTCCTGGGCCCGCCGAGGGCCTGGTCCTCGCAGACACACGGGCCTGGGGACAGGCAGGCCCCCCGTTTCTGGGGCTTTGGTGGGGCTTTCCCTTTCCCTGAGCCAGGTGGGAGCTCTAGGTCAGAAGAAGGGTTTGTTCGGTGGGAGGATGGGGTCTTTGACGTTCTTCAAACTCACGTCCTATGGGGGTTTCAAGCGTGTCACCTACTGGTTTGCCAAACCGCCTCCCCAGCGGTCGGCTAGACAGGCGGCTCACAGGGGGCAACCTTGAAGTCTTCAAAGTGGTGGACAGAGAGTTTTTAGCTCTCAGCCGAGGAAGCTCTTGCTCCCTTCCCTGCAGCCCTGCCACTGGCATGAAAGGCCAGGAGAGAAGGAGGCTTTGATGTCTTTCTCCCCAAACCGCCTGCTTCAGCGCCCCGTCCGTAATGGTGGACACAGAACCCGGGTCTCTGAGAGCCTGACTGGGTGCCCCGAGCGGCCAGGAACACGAAATTTTCTATTAAGAAAACTCAAAGGGACAAAACAGTAAAAGACACCACAACATTCAAGGGTCGGTCCAGAGGGCAACTTAAAAAGCAAATTTGCATGCTTTCTCCTGAGGTATTAGCAACTCTTTAAACTCCCACCTGGGAGACAGAAACATGAAAATCAGGAACCTACATGGTACATCTGACGATACGCTAATTTACCAGTGGCTCAGCAGATGGACTTTTTAAAAAAGGCTCGAAAGATGTGTGTCATAGCCTAAGCCCCTCTCGCATGGCTCTTAAATGTGTCCCTGAACACTAAACAAAACCCTATTCCAGTATTTTTTGTACCCGCTGCTGATCTAAAAGTGGCCGAGGCGTTGCCTATGGAAACTAGGTGACCGTGTTCTCATGGAAAGGCCAGATAGGCTTTGTTTAAAACCAAGACGCCCGGCAGAGGTGTGAGGCTCCCCTCGGGGCACGGGAGCTGCTGGGGCAGAAGGGGACCCAGAGTCACACGGTCCGTTTTGTGTGTCAGGGACGGGGAAGGCAGGAGGAAAGGCACCGGGGTTGGTTACCTCCGGAGGCCTGAAAGGGATTGCCAGACAAGCGCAATTTGACGGAAGGTAGACCTGGCATTGCAGTTTTCCTCCTTTTGGTTTTGTTTCAAAGTAGAGAAAGCTAGACGGAGCGAATTCTATCCTTGCTTCCGGCCTGCCCTCCAGATGCCACGGCTCCCTGTGGCTCCAGGAGCCGCTCTCGGGGCTGGGCCGCCTGCTGCCTTCTCTCAGGCGTCCAGACGCCGTTTAAGGGAGGTCATGCGCAGCCACTGTGCTAAAAGAGGGAGCAGATCGTGACCCAGACTGGCCCCAAAAAGGGGGTCAAGCATGGAAGGGAAGCCACAGCCTTCATTCTGGCTGAAAAGCAGGAGGCTCCGTCCTTCCCACCAGCTTCATTCCTTCCTCACAGCCTTTCCCCCCAGTCACTTGTTTGCTCATCATTAGTCTTTTGCTGTTATTTTCCCTGGGTTTCCAGCCATTTCTCCTGCCGTTGCCTACATCTGGGCCGATGGGGACTTGAGTGTTCTTTCTGCATCGAAGGCCAAAAGAAAACCGAGTGAGGCCTGGGCCGTGGCGGCTGCCTGCTTCAGCGCCACCAACAAATGCCATGGGCGGCACTTAGTGGTCCCGATTCCCGTGAGGGAAGTGTGAGTTTCCTTTTCTGGGCCAGCGTGCCTAGTCACGAGGCATGGGACAGGCACAAACGTGTAACCACTCCTAACGGTCGGCTTGAGAGGAGCGTGCTCATGGTCCCTAGTGCGACCTGCTGCTGGGAAGTGAGTGGCCGCAGGGCAGGGGTGTTCTCTCGTGGTAACCAGTGCGACCTGCGGGACTGCCGGACTGGGTAGCCGTGTGAGGAAGGTCTCATGACTGGTGTGCCGTGGCGTCGGCAGAATCCGGAAGTGCCGCCGTGTTGTTTAGGCCCAGGGCTCACTTGAGACTTCGCTCACTCCTTGCCCACGGTTGGCCTCTTGGGCACGGACTCCAGATCAGCTCATCTCACTGTTTCTTAGCATTTGCAGAAGCAAAAGATGAGGCATCTAACTTTCGTACTGAGTAGGAGAGAGAGGGGCCCAGCGGGGCAGCGGAGTCTTCATGTTGTTTCCCTATTAATCCCTTTGCCTAGGATGCCCCCTCCCCTCCTCCATCAGTATCTCTCATTTGAATTCCCCTCAGTTCTCAAGGCACAGCTCAAATGCCACCTCCTCTGGGAAGCCCTCACCGGTCTCCCAGACTGGCTTCCGCACTCACAGACTGGAGTTCGATCCCCTGACCTTTCCACATGCTCTGTTCTTATCACTGGAAGCCCTTACGACCTTATCGCCCCAAGGGTCCACACAGCTCAAAGACCCCTCCTCAGCACCAGGCACAGGTCTTGCACAAGTAGATACTCTGAAGATAAAAGAACCGAGGCAAACTGTATGGGGAAGAGGACAGTGCGGGAACCCCAAAGCGATAGCATGAGTCATTCTGTTGGCTTTGTCCCAGACACATTCCAGGCTGAACTGACCCCATCCACCTATGTGCCACAGACCCTTTTCTTCGGACTTTGGACAAGAGAGAGGACTTCCCTAGCTTGTAATTGGGGATGGCTTTGAAAGATGAGTTGGACTGCTTTGAAGTTTTTTTCCTTTGATAATTTTTAGTATATGTGCTGCCGAAGCGAGCACTCCTTTGCTAATTTTTAATATTGTTAGCACCAAAGGCATTTTGCTCTTTTTAAGAACTAGAAAACCGAACAAGCTGTCCCTGGGAAGTTTGTCTGAAAGGGTCCCTGCACTACATGGGGAAGGAAACTTGGCCTCTCATGTCTAGATACACAGCCAGGCAGGCGTGTAGCTGAAGGTTTTCCGAGAAGGGAACTTAAGGCATTCTCCCCTCTCAGTGGATCTAAACCTCCTTGCCTCTCTTAAGGGTCCCATCAGCAGCCCTACAGGGGGCTTAACGGACATCCTTTCTGGATTGCAACTTGGCAATAAATAATCTAGAACTTCTAAAAATAAACGTCTATATTCCTTAGCTCCGTAATTGTCCCAAGAAATGTATCCCAGGCACATCACCAGGGATGCAAAAACTGACGTTCATCACAGTACGCAGAGTCAGCACAAATTTGGGAAATAGACTAAAATCCTGCCATCAAAAAAGTAAGTAATGATGAATCCAGTCTCATATCTCTCATGGGGAAAATACTGAAAGGAGATACCTCAAGATACCGTTCTGTATGTCCCTTTGTGGTTTCTCAATTTCGGCAGTTGCCTACACAGGACACGGACTGCTTTAATAGAGGGAGTCAGAAGATGGGCTTCCCACCTGACTCATCCCGGGCGCTGTCTGTGCGGCCATGCGGAGTCCCGTCAGGAGCGACTCTCGTGTCAGCTCCTGGGCTCGTTGGTGTCACCACGCTACTACAAGTGGCTTTACTTTCTATGCTAACATTACCACCCCGCCCACCTCAGCTTCTGTCTTTTCATTTTCTTCCTCATCCACCCCCTGTGCCTTTATTCCCTCTCCTTTATGTAAAACATTTAAAGTTATGGTTTTTATATCAAGGGCACACATCACATATTATACTTAGGTCTGAATATTAACAAAGATCAAATAGAATCAGGAACACCAGGGCCCAGCCTGGTGTCCAGACTTTGTTTCGTGACTTGATCTGGAGTGGTGGCATTATGAGAAGCACCTCTAAACAGTTCGTTGTCCATTCACGGGTTCAGTGCCCTCATCAGGGCAGGAAAGTCCTGATGGTAGAACCTGGCGTGGAAATGAAGGGATGCCATCTTTGCCTGCCCACTGCCCCCCAACATAAACATAAGGCCCAGTCTGTCCATAGGTGCTTATTTAACACAACAGTGCTAGGGCATGATTTGGGCAAGTAGATTCCACAGTGGCAGAGACACCGACTTAACGCAGAGTAGAAAATGGACAAAAATTCTAGGTAAGGTAAGTTATTCTCGAAGGTGCCTGGAAGCAAAGCATAAGCTGTGTTTCTACATCAAGGATTTATAGATGTACTGAATTCTATTGTCCTCTGTTTTTTTCTTCAAAAAGACATTTTGGCCTTCTTGAGGATATGTTTATATAACTGTTTGTTGTTAACATTCTTCCAAGTAGAAAAATGCAGAGAGGAAGCAAAGTTCTAGCTAGAGGGAAACTTGTGCTTCCTTATACAAAGAATATATATTAAATATGTATTTTTAAAGATTTTATTTATTTGACGGGGGGGGGGGGGGGGACAGGCTCCCTGCTGAGCAAAGAGCCTGATGCGGGGCTCGATCTCAGAACCCTGAGATCATGACCTGAGCCACCCAGGCACCCAGTATTTTATATATCCTGTGTAACATTTGAAGAAGCCAGTACTTTCATTTTTGGAGTAATTAAGGCATATTTTGCAACCCAGTCTGCACAGCCCACGATTACATTAGACTACTTATACTTAAAATGGACTTCACGCAAAGCCTTCTATGTACACACCTGCCATCCAGATGTCCAATTGTAATCCAGGCCCACACCAAGGTTTTCCCCTGACCAGACATTTTGATCTTATCTAATAGATGTTTTGTCTTCTCCACAGAATGTGAATGGCATAAAGTACCACGCTAAGAATGGTCACAGAACGCAGATTCGTGTCCGCAAACCATTCAAATGTCGTTGTGGTAAGAGTTATAAGACAGCTCAGGGCCTGCGGCACCATACAATCAATTTCCATCCCCCGGTGTCGGCTGAGATTATCAGGAAAATGCAGCAATAACATGCTGGTCATAACTGTGCCAAGAAATCCTCACCAGCAGTTGCTGATTTTGAAAACAGCCACCTTTTTTCAGGGGGGAAGCATTCAGCAACCCTTTAAAGAATTAAATGCATGCTTTAAATTTTTTCTGTAATTTTGGAATGACGTATCTTTGTAGAGTTAATGATTTTGTACATTTTGCACATGTAATCATCATACTCATTTTCATTACTTTGATATAAGGTGCTAAACAAAAGCTCTAGGTTCTTCAGCACATTTCCCCCAAAACAATAAAACTGAGGGCATGTTGCATATTATTTAGTTGTATTGCAGTGGTATCGATGGGGGGGCGGGGAGGGGCTGGCACTGAGATTTTTTTTTCTCCCAAGATTGTAATGTGATTGAAGTTTTTCAACACATCAACTCACTATGTTCAAAACCAAAATAATACCTTCATTATCAAACTGGTTACCATGCCTTACATAATGGAGTTAGTATTTGTGAGTAGAAAGACTTTAGGTAACGGAAATATAAATAAGAATGTTTAACATAATATGCTAAAAATATTTTCATATTTAAATAACATACATAAAAGGTGTGCTTTCTGTGTTTTATATTATCTTGCAAATCCTTTTGCCCCTTAAAAAGCTGAAAATCTTGCCATCTGACTTACCAATCATTTTAGTGTTATAAATGGCATTTTTGTACAGAATAATCTATTCAGTTTGCTCATTAATTTAACACATGTTCATTGAGTGCCTGCTGGGTGCAAGGGATTCAGTTTATGCCTATTGA
The DNA here is from genome assembly GCA_028533885.1 of Nasua narica. Lineage (NCBI taxonomy): Eukaryota > Metazoa > Chordata > Mammalia > Carnivora > Procyonidae > Nasua > Nasua narica. The sequence goes on along the minus strand of CM052806.1, from coordinate 49,890,792 downwards.
TATTTCTGGACCAAGATACCAGTTTAGTGAAATACTTTTTTCCCTAAAATCTGTTAGGAAACACTTTGAAATACTTAAGTGCAAATTGTGTGTGTGTGAAATTTAGTTCTATCTTCATCTTTAGGTGAAGTTTTAAAGCACTTTGTAGTTCTCTATTGCCAACAGAATTAATGTTTTATGTGTTGCCAATTCTTGCAACCACTGCCCTAACAAACCTGTGGGTTGCAAATAAGAAAATTCCAAGCACGTTTCAAAGAGAACATTTTTGTTAAGACTCCTGATTGCCTCCCCTTCGTGCTCATTATGTTTTTAGACTTTTTTTAAAGGCACTTTTTCCATCACACTGTAGAGGTCTGTATTCCCATTGGAAATGTCTGTTTAGCTTTATAAAACATTTTGCTGAAATACGAAATTGAGCCTTATTGACAATTAAGTGCTTCTTGCAGCAGGTGGTCAAAGAGTGACTAATATGACCCATTAGAGTGACCTACGTCTGGACCATTCCTGAAGTTTATCTCACCACCAATACCATCATGCCTTGAGTGTTCTTTTCTCCCAAGTGCTATTCCTTAAACATGCAAGAGTTTACCAATTGCCTCATTATGCAATAAAAATTGCTCTGAGATGGCTAACTGTCCACAAAACTGATGAAAAGCAAGCTCGATTGTTTATACCTTTCTTCTCCCCATGTTCCCATTTGACGAAAGTCTTACAGCTGGGAAGCAAGTGTCCCTCCCTCAATTTTTCAGACCGTTCGAAAGGATGACCGTTCTGCTGGCCAGATGGGTAAGCGTCTGTATTCTTAAGTTGTGAATCCCTCATCATGAGGGATTTTGAACTATTTATAAAGACACTGCCCTCTAAAAATTTCTCTGAAGAGTGGTCTTGGTCCTGAATATACAGTGTTATCTTATATGTTTAAAAGGGTGATCCAGACATGAGAAGCAACTAGTTGGTGCATATGAAGGCCCTACTTGGATATTTCATATCTACCTACAATTGACCAAAATTTTTTAGGCCAGCAATTATTATTTAGCTTCACTCCTTCTAGTGCAAGAAACTGTAGGCTGGATCAGTAGTTCAACAGCTAAACAGTCATAAAATAGTCATTGTGCATGTTAAATTTCATTCAACTATAAAACATTCAATTTCTATTTACTTATTCATTGTGACAGTATTACTAAACAGGTAAGGATGGGAATATTTTGTTATACCGTGTATAGTGAATGTATTGTACTGTGTCTGTGAAAACTGTGCTTTAAATTATATTTTCATATGTTTTGTTGGGGACAGAGCACATTAAGTTTGAAAGCAACAGAGGTTTGTTTTAGAACTGAAGGTGACTTAATCAAAATTGCTGTCCAAAAAAAGCTGCTTATAAATGTAAATGAAATCACATTTAAAATAAACTGCCTCTGACCCAAAATAAACATGGCTTTGTTTTCATTAGTGTCCATTACCACTCTAATACTGCAAGGATACTTTTAACTGATGCAACACAAAAATGGTACCATTGACCATATTTTACCTGCATCTCCCAGGAAGACCGACCATGGAGTCCTGCAGTCAGCCATGTCTTGGTTTGCCTACACTCCAAATTAAAGGATTCCAGCAATACAAATTCTGCTTTCAGAAACAAACACAAGCATGATGATGTGTATGCAGTTCACACACTGAATAATAGGTTAACATCCTAGCTAATTTGCTTTAAGACAAAGCTTAAGTACAAAAGAAGCAAAATCAAAGTCGGTAATTTGTTTAAAGGCCCAGAACAAGAAAAGTTCAGACTTAACGAAAAGCTATCGCGAATAAATCTGACAACGAAATTAATTACACATCTCCAAAAAAAAAAAAAAAGTGTCCTCTTTAATGAGAATACTATACAGAGACAGACATAACACACTGATTTGCGTTTATACATCACATTTTTAATCAAGAAAATGTGAAAAAGATATGAATACACTTTCTGTGATTTTATGCCATAAACACCACTATTTAGTAGATCATTTAATATGAAACAACTGCACCAACCTATCTTGTTCCATTTTTCCATTAGAAATACAACTTCAAGATGGCTTAAAAATAATTATTCAGGTCATTCTAAAATGTTTTAGCCATAAAATTAGCAAAATATGCCTTCTATTCCTAAAGCAAACGTTTCAAATATAAAAAGGTATGTGAGCTCATTCTACATGCAGTTCCATTTCTAAAGGTTAAAAAAAAAAAAACCATCCTTTCATTGGCTAAATTATGGAAGTTTCTGTACTCAAAGAGTTTGCAAGACTAGTGATAAATTACTTTTATTACATAATATTTAGTAGTCATGCTCAATTGACAAGGTCAACAGAAACTTGTAAATATACTAAATGACACATTCTACATATATATATATTTTCAGTGTGGTAACATTAAAATAATCCATCTCCTTTATTCATATAGTTTTGCAGACTGGAGAATAAATAAAATGAAACTTTTCTTAAGCTGGTAAAATTAACAAGGGTTACAATTTTATTTACTGATAAGCTGAAGACAGACTCTGACCCTAGTAACAAACACAAAACTCAGAAGTAGCGGTTGTTCAAAAAAGTGTGGTAGAGGGTAAGCAGAAATGACACCTTGTCATCTCCATAGTGGTCTACTTGAGGTGATTTTTTTTTTTTTAATTGCTAAACTATATTACTAACTCAGAATAAAAAGTAACTAGTCAAAATTTAAAACATTCTGATCAAAATGGGTCTGCACATGCCTTTCAAAGCCCTGCTGGTCATAGTCAGGAGGGAACTGCTCGCTGCACATGGGGCACACCTTCCAGTGACTTTCGACATGTTCTTCAAATTTGCTCTGATCATAGTTGGGAGGGAACATTAATTCACAGAGGGGACACTTCTTGTGAACGTCAAAGCTTCAAGAAATAAGAAAATGAAAAAATTACATATTTCTAATAAGTAAAATTTCTAATAGCATTACTCTTCAAGATATGACATTGTTTTTCTAGTTAATTCACCCTAAATGACTTACCTTCAAAATCTTTAGTTACTTCATAAACTGCTTTCTGCTTCTAAAATACTTGCTACTGACAATTGTGTAAACCACTGATCAAGCCTCTAAATTGAGTTTCACAGAGTAACAAAAACATTTTCATTAAAATCCCCAAAATTCTTGTATTGAATGTAAAATGAAGGTTATTAATAAGAATTCCTCAATTTTTAATTTTAAAAAATGCCCTTTGTAAAACTATAAAGATAAATAGAACTTAAAATTTCCTAAAAGTATACTCATTTGAGCTTAACAACTATGAGTATTTATTAGCACTAGTTCTCAAAGTACTGCATGCTTGAGAATCACCTGGAACCCATGTTAAAACATATATTGCTGGGATGCCTGGGTGGCTAGTAGATTGAACGTCTGCCTTTGGCTCAAGTTGTGATCTCAGGGTCCTGGGATAGAGCCCCCAAGGTCGAGCTCCCTGCTCAGCGGGGAATCTACTTCTCCCTCTCCCTCGGCCCCTCTCCCCTGCTCATGCTCTCTCTTAAAATCTTTAAAAAAAGAAAAAGTACTTATTGCTGGGACTCACACTTAAGTATCAGGTTCAGGAGGTCTGGGTACAGCCTGATCATATGCATTTCTAACAAGTTTCCAGGGACCATACTTTGAGAACCACTCATCTACATAATCCAAATTCTACACAGGAAAGAGAAAAGTTACCTGGAATCAAAGCAAAAGCCTGTTCCATGCCCACGTAAATGCTGACTTGGAGGATCAGGAGCACTGGGCACATTCTCCTCTTCCTAGGCAGAAAATAATTTTGCAACTTTTGAGAAAAGTGAAACTGAATATAAGTTCTTTAATTCAAGATTAGTATAGGGCGCCTGGGTAGCTCAGTGGGTTAAGCCTCTGCCTTTGGCTCAGGTCATGATCTTAGGGTCCTGGGATGGAGCCCCGAATTGGGCTCTCTGTTTAGCAGGGAGCCTGCTTCCCCCTCTCCCTCTGCCTGCCTCTCTGCCTACTTGTGATCTCTCTCTCCCAAATAAATAAGTAAAATCTTAAAAAAAAAAAAAAAAAAAGATTAGTATAAAGGAATTAAGATTACCCTTCCTAAAATTTTACTTTTCAATTAGATTTTCACATAAAGGTATAAAAGTCCATTTTTACGGAGCATTTCACAATGGACTAAGTCTTACCTTCTTGAAATAAAAAAGCAGTACTCAGGAACAGGGAATATACCACACCTGTATGTGTGAATAAAGTATTGATCTGTAGACCTCTTTGAACCTCTATATAGGTAACCTTTTGACTTTATCGTTCCATACATTAGGTGACCACTTTCATAAAAATCTTAAGACTGCATTATTCTTCCTATTATTCTCATTCAATAAATTTGCAAGACAGTATTCCTCTTTGACAACATACCTCCCACTGCATGACATATAGAATTATAAAAACTAGTAAAATATGAGTTTGCATGCGTATGTTCTTGAGCACACGCACTGGCTAATCAAACTGGAAAACCATGTTAAAGCAAAGCAATGTACCAAACTACAGGCCTCAAAACTCTGTTGTGAAAGAATGAAATTCAGCATTAAATATCTAACAGATTGTTAAGATTCCTAAAAACCTATAAATCTGAAAGAAAACACTGGTTTGAATTTCCATGCCCATACATCCCTGTGGTTGGTTTGGGTTTTTTTTTTTTTTTTCTTTTAAAGTAGGCTCCACGTCCAGTGTGGAGCCCAACGTGGGGCTTGACTCACGACCTAGAGATCAAGACCTGAGCTGAGATCAGGAGCCGGACACCTAACCAACTGAGCCACCCAGGCGCCCGCCCCACTGTGGTCACTTTATTAGAGATCTGTATGATGTCAACAGCCAAATACAGACCCTCACTTCACGTCAAAAGCAGTCACAGCTCCCAAAAACCCATCTGCTTTCTTCCTGAACAGCTCTGCTAGCTGCTCTCATGCTCTGAACTAACAGTCCCTAAGTAGGTATAGCAGGCATGGAGGGAAGTCTTATATGGCTGGGTAGTTATGCTTGTTCCAGAGCTGCTATTAATGGGATAAGTGGTCAAGTCTGTCAAGGTAAGAGGTACCAAGAAAATGTATGTGGTGTGAAATTCGAATGAACCAAAAGACAAACTGATTTATCTTGTTGGGGCAGGAGGTAGAGGAAGTAATACTTGGCTATTATTTTGATGATTATTCCTTCCTGAAATGTCCAAGAAAGGGTAAGGGGCTCTTTTTTATTTTATATTCATCACATGAGAAAATACATTTGCTTACACAGGATTCCCTTCTAAATAACCCACTACATACATATTTTTTCAGTGTGGTAACATTATAATAATCCATTTCCTTCATTCACATAGCTTTGCAAACTGGGAAATAGATAAACAGAAAAAACATCTAATCTTTAGTAAGATTAAAAGAGGTTACAATTGTTTTCATTGATAAACTAAAAATTGACTCTGACCCTAATAACATCAAACTCAAAGTAGCTCTTGGTCAGAGAGGGTGGTAGAGGAGCACCTGGGTAGCTCAGTCGTTAAGTACCTGCTTTCGGCTCTGGTCGTGATCTCAGGGTTCTGGGATGGAGCCCGTGTCGGGCTCCCTGCTCAGTAGGGAGTCTGTTTCACTCTCCCTCTCCCACTCCCCTTGTGTTCCCTCTCTAGCTGTCTGTCAAATAAATAAAATCTTTATTTATTTGAGAGAGAGAATGAGAGAGGGAGCTTGACAGGGAGAGGTCATGATCCTGGAGTCCTGGAATCAAGCCCCACATCAGGTTCTCTGCTTAGCAGGGAGGCCTGCTTCCCCCTCTCTCTCTACCTGCCTCTCTGCCTACTTGTGATCTCACTTTCTGTCAAATAAATAAAATCTTTAAAAAAAAATGGCTACTAGTAAAAAAAAGACAAGAACTCAAAACATCCAATAATATTTCAGCACTTGTATCACATAGTTTTACTAACAAAACATGAAGACACTGTTTAATGTTCATTTTTAAATAAACTAAAATCATCACGATTATATTAGGTATTCTTTAAGAAGGCAGAGAATCATGTAGTTAGAGAAAGATTTCTGCCCAAAACTGCTAAAATAATTACATTTTAATACTGAAAACAGTCAATGCAAAAATTTTTTGCATAGCTGTTAAAGCACCAGTACCTAGTCTGTTAGCTAAACTGACAAAATAATTTTAAAAGCAAATTTTATTGGGAATACCAAATATATTTATGAACAATCCCAAATAATTAAATCTTAAGAAAACATTTTAAATAGCATTTTAATCTCCAAAAGACTATTTAATCTCCACTTACATTGTTCATCTACTTTAAGACCCATCAGCACAACACTATTTCTATTACAAAACAAAGGAAACAGGCACCTGAGTGGCTCCGTCAGTTAAGCATCTGCTCTCAGCTCAGGTTATGATCCCGGGGTCCTGGGATAGAGCCCCGCCCTGGGCTCCTTGCTCAGTAGGAAGCCTGCTTCTCCCTCTCCCCACTCCCCCTTCTTGTGTTCCCTCTCCCGCTATGTGTATCAACCTACAGCAAACTGAAGCTCTATACGAAACTCAAAAACTTGTTATGAGATGCCCAACTCAAAATCTAGTCTATACAAATTCTTGGGGCACCTGGGTGGCTCAATCAAAAGAGCATGCACCTCTTGATCTCAAGGATTATGAGCTCAAGTCCCCCAATGGGGTATGCAGATTACTAAAAAATAAACGTAAAAAGTAACCAAGAATAGAATAAAATAAAATAAAATTTTTTTTTAATTACTGTTTTCTTTTCAAAGTTATATAACCAATTTGAACACCTGGAATAGTATTGAGTTAATCTCTTAGACAATAAAAGAAATTTATAAGGTTAACCATACTAAACTCAAAATGAGGTTTTCAGGGGGACCTGGGTGGCTCAGTTGGTTAAACATCCCAACTCTTGATTTCGGCTCAGGTCACGATCACGCGGTTGTGGGATTAAGACCCATGTAGGACTCCGTGCTCGACAGAGTCTGCTCCAGATTCTCTCTCTCCTCTCCTCTGCCCCATCCCCTGACCTCTTGTTCCCCATGCATGCGGTCTTGCTCTCTCTCAAACAAAATCTTCAAAATAAAGGTTTTCATACTAAATTAAGGTTACTAAAATCCCACTAAATAGGGTTAATCATAAATTCAAAATGCAATCAGGATTGTAAAAATATAATTACCATATGATACAGCAATTCATTTCCTGATATACATGCAAAAGAATTTAAAGCAGAACTCAGCTATATTTGTACACCTATGGTCATAGCAGCATTAGTCATAATAGCCAAAAATGGAAACAACCCAAATGTCTTGTTAATGGGTAAATGGATAAATAAATGTGCTATATACAATGGAATATTATTTAGCCTTAAAAGGGAAATTCTGGCACATGTTACAATATGGATAAATCTTGAGGACACTATGCTAAGTGAAAAAAGCCAGCCATAAAAAAATAAATTCCATATAGAATGGCGAAACCAACAGGAGTCAAATCCATAGAGACAAAGTAGAATGATGGTTGCCAGAGGCTGGAAAGATTTGAGAAGAAGAGTTCTGGAGATTGGCTGCAAAACAATGTAAATGTACTTATTAGCACTATGGAAATGGTTATGATGGTAAATTTTTTGTTACACAAATTCTATAACTACTAAAAAACACAATCGTGATCAAACTAGAAATATACACTCAGGAGCTAATGACTGAGTTACAGCACTTCAATCATTAGCATCTAGACAATAGGACTATATAATCAGCACATGCTTTAATTCTGCCTTTGCTAAGAATTATTAGCGGAAATATTTAGATATGATTCATGAGCAAATAATGTCAAGGAAGAAAGGTCCACCACTCAGGAAAACTCTTACCAAGTTGATAAAATTAATTTAGTTCAATAGCTTAGAAAACATTTGCTAAGGCCAAAGTTAACGCATAAGAGAAAAGAGAGTAACAATGACTATTCAACTTTTATATAAAACTACAGAGTATTTTTTATCCCCGAAAACTTGGTATTATTATATAATATTAGCCAACATTCTTCTTTTTATGTTACAGTTTAAGTTCTGCTAAACATCCATTTCCAGTAACAGAGCATGTCAGTGAAGGAGTGTAACTAAACTCTATGTTTAAATGGATTTAAAAATAAAAAAGCAGACTTCCAACAAAGATGCAGAGTAGGAGGACCCTATATTCACCTTGCCCCAAGCTAGATAACATGTCAGTGCAAATAACCCAAAAAACAACCTGAAGACTGGCAGAACAAACTCCCAAACAAAATGTAGAGAAAGGCTACATAGGAGAAAGTAGGAAGAGCAGAGATGTGGGGAGCTAAACCCTGCAGGTCTGGCTACCAGAGGGAGCCACAGGAGCAGAGACGCTTAAAACAACTATCAACACCAGAAGCCTACAAAAAGACTAATCCCATAGCATTTGACTCTGGATATGAGAGGAGCCAAATTTCATGAGTTCTTAAAACCAGTGGGGACTTCAATCCTCTGGAACTTTAAAAATCAGCAGGCTCAATATGAGAAAGCCCAGAGGGCAACAGGAAGCCGAGCCCCTGTCCTTAATGAAACAGTAGAGGAAAGAGCCCAAGAAGATACAACCTGAAGCAGCAGCTTGAAAAGTGCTTGGGGGCATACAGGAGGGAGAGTTAAGTTACTAATCTCAGAGTTCACTAAATAACTTCTCTAGGAACAAAGGATCTGGCAGGTGCCATTTCTCTCCCCAACCACCGCCCCCAGCATAATCACATGGCCATCTGTGGGAACCAGCAGGGCATCAGCACTCACTAACTTGCTTGCACCGTGCCCCACCCCCTCCAGCCAGGACTGCTTTAGTTCCAGGGCTAGGTATGGATCCCCTCCCTAAAACAACCTGTGCAAACCTTAAGCAACACTGTCTCACCCAACCTCCAGTAGAAGACACACACACATCGTTAAAACTGCACCACCTCCACCCTTATACACTTTGCACAGAAGCCCTGTGGAAGCTACACCTCCCCTGTAGAAGAGTACCAGCACACACAACTTGCACCCCTGCCTGCCCACGCTTTGGGGAGCAGCCACAGCCAGCCCTATCTTAGCAGTGGCTGCTCACCCCCTGTGGAAGAGGACCAGCAACCAATTTGTTAAAAGAACCCACTACTTTCAGAACAAGAGACATAACTGACTTTTCTAACATACAGAAACAGAGTTAGGCAAAATGAAGAGATAAGAAGAATATGTCCCAAAAGAAAGAATAGGACAGAAACCACAACAGGGGACCCTGAGTGAAGCAGAAAGAAGTAATATGCCTGATAGAGAATCTAAAGTAACAAACATCAAGATACTCACTGGACCTCAGAAAAGAGTAGAAAATATCATTGAGACCCTTAACACAGAGATAAAAAAAAAAAAAGCATCAATCAGAGATGAAGAGCACAATCATTGAAATTAAAAATACAACACGTGACAGAATAAAGAGCAGGGTGAGGGAAGCAGAGGTACTCAGAAAACTGAGTGATGGGAAAATAACATGAGCAGGTGAAAAAAAAAGTACACAAAAATGAGAACAGACCTAGGGACACATGACTCCATCAAGCACAATAACATTGACATTATGGGATCCCAGAAAAAGAAAAAAAGGGGGCAAAAAATTTATCTGAAAAAACAGCTGAAAGGACAAGATATCTAGATCCAGAAGAGAGATACCCCAACAAAATCAACCAAAGGGGTGGTCCACACCAAGACACACAGTAATTAAAATGGTAAAAATTAAGTGATAAAAAATTTTAAGGGGCGCCTGGGTGGCGCAGTTGGTTGAGCGACTGCCTTCGGCTAGGGTCATGATCCCGGAGTCTCGGGATCGAGTCCCACACGTCGGGCTCCCAGCTCCATGGGAAGTCCGCGTCTCACTCTGACCTTCTCCCTTCTCATGCTCTCGCTCTCTCTCTCTCTCTCTCTCTCTCTCTTTCCTAATAAATAAATAAATAAAATCTTTTAAAAAATAAAAAAATAAAATAAAATATAAATTTTAAAACCAGCAAAAGACGACAGTTACATACAAGAGAAACCCCAGAGGGCTGTTAGTGGATTTTTCAGCAGAAATTTTTAAGGCCAGATGGGAGTGGCATAATATATTCTAAGTGCTGAAAGAGAAATATCTGCAGCCAAGAATTCTATCCAGCAAGGCTTTCAGAACAGGAGATAGTTTCCAGACAAACAAAAACTAAAGAAGTCATGACTACTAAACCAGCCTACAAGAAATATTAAAGGGGACTCTGAGTAGAAAAGAAAGACCGTAAGTGAGAGTTTGAAAAGCAGAAAACACAAAGGCAGTAAAAACAAGTTTATCTGTAAAAATCAGCCAAGGCATTCACAAAATAAAAGAATGCAAAACATGACACCATATACCTAGAATGTGGGTGGGAAAAAGGAGTAAAGAATGGGTTCAAACTTAATAAATTTCATATAGATTGCAATATGCAGAAGATGTGACACACAAACCTAATGGTAACCACAAAACAAAAGCCACTAATACAAATGCAAAGAAGAAAAAGGAACACAAGTATATTACTAAAGCTAGCAAACCATGGAAGAGAGCAAGAGAAAAAAAGGATCAAAGAAAAACTACAAAAACCACCACAAAACCAGTAGCAAAATGGCAACAGACACATATCTATCATTAATTAATTTGAATGTAAATGGACTAAACATTCCAATCAAAAGACAAGGGGTGACAGAATGGATTAAAAAACAAGACCCATCTATATGCTGTCTACAGGAGACTCACTTTTGACCTAAAGATACCTGCAGATTGAAAGTGAGGGGATGGACAAACATTTATCATGCAATGTATAAAATGAAAGATGTAAAAAAAGAAAGGTGAGGTAGCAATATTTATATTAGACAAAACAGAGTCTAATAAACAAAGTCTTTTAAAGACAAACAGTCTTTAAAACAAAGACTATATGGTTAAGCATCTGCCTTCAGCTCAGGTCATGATCTCAAGGTCCTGGATAGAGGCCTGAGGCAGGCTCCCTGCCCAGCAGGGACTCTGCTTCTCCTTTTCCCTCTGTCCCTCCCCCCTACCCAACTTGTGCTCTCTCAAATAAATAAAATCTTAAAAAAAAAAAAAAAAAAAGACTAACAAGAGACAAAAGACACTATATAATAATAAAGGGGACAATCAACAAGAAGATATAATAATTGTAAATATTTATGTACCCAACAAAGGAGCAACCAAATACATAAAACAGTTAATAACAAACATAAAGGAATGGACAGTAATGCAAGAATAGCCGGGGACTTTAACACCCCACTTACATCAGTGGGCAGATCATCCAAGCAGAAATCAACAAGGAAACATGGGTTTGAATGACACACTGGACCAGATGGATTTAACAGATACATTCAGAGCATTCCATCCTAAACTAGCAGAATATTCTCTTCAAGAATACATGGAACATTCTCCAGAGTAGACACTTATTAGGCTATAAAACAAGTCTGAACAAATTGAAAAAGATCATACCAGCAATCTTTTCTGACAACACTATGAACCTAAAAATTAACCACAAGAAGAAATCTGGAAAGAGCATAAATACTAAACAATGAATGAGCCAACCAAGAAATCAAAGAAGAAATAAAAAATTACATAGGAACAAATGAAAATGACAACAGACCAAAATCTTTGGGCTACAGAAAAACCGGTTCTAACAGGAAAATTTAAAGCAATACAGGCCTGCCTCAAGAAGCAAGAAAAATCTCAAACAACCTCACCTTACATCTAAATGAGCTAGAAAATAACAAAAACCCAAAACCAGAAGGAAGGAAAAAATAAAGATTAGAACAAAAATAAATTATATAGAAACTAAAAAAACATACAAAAAGCAGAATAGATCAATGAAACCAGGAGCTGGTTCTTTGAAGAACAAAATCGATAAGCCACTAGCCAGACTCATTAAAGGGGAGTAGGAAGAAAAAAAAAAAGGACAGCACATACACCAAAAAAACCCCAGGAAGAACTCAAACAAAATCACAAATGAAAAGAGAAATAACAACCAACACCAAAGAAATACAAACAACTGGCACATAATTTTTCATATTATTCTCTTGCAACATATTGGACAACCGGTAAGAAATGGATAATTCCAAAAAAAATCTATAACCTACCAACACGAACACTGGAAAAAATTGGAAATATGAACAGACCGATCACCAGCAATGGCACTGAATCAATAATCAAAAAAACTACCAACAAACAAAAGTCCAGGACGAGACAGCTTTACAAGTAAATTCTATCAAACATATAAAGAGGACTTAATACCTATTCTTCTCAAGTTACTCCAAAAGATAGAAGAGAAAGGAAAACTTCCAAATTCATTCTATGAGGTCAGCACTACCCTGATAACAAAACCTGATAAAAGACACCACAAAAAAGAGAACTGCATGCCAACACTTCTGATGAACACAGATGCAAAATTCCTCAACAAAACACTAGCAAACTGAATCCAACATTACAGTAAGAAATCATTCACCATGACCAACTGGAATCTTTTTCCAGTATGGAAGGGTGGGTCAGTATTTGCAAAACAATCAATAGGACACATCAAATCTGTAACTTAAAAGAGAAAATCCATATGATCATTATCAATAGATGCAGAAAAAGCATTTGACAAAACACATTCATTCATGATAAAAACCCTCAAAGCAGGGGCACCTGGGTGGCTCAGCAGGTTAAGTTAAAAGCCTCTGTCTTCGGCTCAGGTCATGATCTGAGGGTCCTGGGATCAAGCCCCACTTTGGGCTCTCTGCTCAGCAGGGAGCCTGCTTCCCCCTCTCTGCCTGCCACTCTGCCTACTTGTGATCTCTCTCTGTCAAATAAATAAATAAAATTAAAAAAAAAAACAAAACCCTTAACAAAGTACGTTTAGAGGGAACATACCTCAATGTAATAAAGACCACATATGAAAAATCTACAGTTAACATCATACTCAAATGGGGGAAAACTGAGAACTTTTCTCCTAAGGTCATGAACAAGACAGGGATGTCCACTCACCACTTTTATTCAAATACTACTAGAATCCTAGCCACAGCAATGAGACAATAAAAAGAAATAAAAGGCATTAAAATTGGTAAGGACAAAGTTAAAGTTCTGCTATTTGGAGATGACATGATACTACACAGAGAAAATCCTAAAAACTCTGCCCAAAAACTACTAGAACTATAAATGAATAAAGTCATGGTATACAAAATCAACGTACAGACATCTGTTGCATTTCTATACAATAATGAAACAGAAGAAAGAGAAATTAAGAAAACAATCCTATTTACACTTGCACCAAAAACAATAGATACCTAGGAGTAAACCTAACAAAAGAGATGAAAGATCTATACTTTGAAAACTATAAAATACTCATGAAAGAAATTAAAGATGATACCAAAAAATGGAAAGATATTCCATTCTTATGGATTGGAAGAATAAATATTGTTAAAATGTCCACACTTCCCAAAGCAATCCACAGATGTAATGCAATCCTTATCAAAATATCAACAGTATTTTTCAGAGAACTAGAAAAACAATCCTAAAATTTGTATGACATGACAAAAGACCCCAAGCAGCTAAAGCAATCTTGAAAAAGAAAAAACTGGAGGTATCACAACTCCAGACTTCAAGTTCTATTACAAAGCTATAGTAATCAAAACTGTGTGGTACTGGCAGAGAAGCAGACACACAGATCAGAATAGAAGAGAAAACCCAAAAATAAACCCATAAGTATATGGTCAATTAATCTTCGACAAAGCAGGTGAGAATATGCAATCAGAAAAAGACAGTGTTCTCAACAAAACATGTTGGGAAATGGGACAGCTACATACAAAAGAATGAAACTGGACCACTTTCTTACACCATACACAAAAGTAAATGTAAAATGGATTAAAGGCCTAATGTGAGACCTAAAATCAGAAAAGTCCTAGAAAAGAGCACAGTAATTTTAATGACATTGACCATAACAACATTTTTCTAGACAAGTCTCCTGAGACAAGGGAAACAAAAGCAAAATCAAGCTAGTGGGACTACATCAAAATTAAAAGCTTCTGCACACCAAAGGAAATAACAAAACTAAAAGGCAACTTACTGAATGGGAGAAGATATTTGCAAATGATGTATCTAATAAAGGATTAATATCCAAAGTATAGAAAGAACTGCTACAACTCAATGCCCAACAAATAATCCAATTTAAAAATGGGCAGAAGAAATGAACATTTTTCCAAAGAAGACATGAAAAGATAGGCAACATCACTCATCATCAGGGAAATGCAATCAGAAACCACAATGAGCTATCACTTCACACCAGTCAGAATGGCTAAAATCAAAAACACAAGAAACAACAAGTGTTGGCAAAGATATGGAGAAAAAGGAATCAGCATGCACTGTTGGTGGGCATGCAAACTGATGCAGCCATTGTAGAAAACAGTATGGAGTTTCCTCAAAAAGTTAAAAATAGAACTACCCTACAATCCAGTAATCCTACATTGGGTATTTACCAAAAAAATACAAAAACACTAATTCAAAGACATACATGCACTCCTATATTTAATGCAGCCTTACAATAGCCAAATCGGGGAAGCAGCCCAAGTATCCATAGACAGGTAAATGGATAAAGAAAATGTGGTATACATATATACTACGAAATATTACTCAGCCACAAAAAAGAATTAAATCTTGCCATTTGCAACAATATGGATGGAGCTAGAGAATATAATGCTAAGCGAAATAAGTCCAAAAAGAACAAATACCATGATTTCACATGTGAAATTTAAGAAACAACAAAAAGCAAAGGAAAAAGAGATGAACCAAGAAACACTCAAGTCCAAAAAACATGGTTACCGGAGGGGAGGGGAGGATGGGTGAAAAAGGTAATGGGGATTTAAGAGTACACTTATGATGAGCACTGAGTAATGTACAGCATTCCTGAATCACTATACTGTATACCTGAAACTAATACTACACTGTATGTTAACTATACTGGAATTAAATAAAAAACTTAAGAGAAAAGCAGGATCTCCATTACTTCTCAAATGTTATTTTTCTCCATATTCAGAAATTAACTCAAAATGGACCAAAAACCTAAATATATTTAAGAGCAAAGATTACAGAAAACCCAGGGACAAAACTTCCTGTGAATTACACAATGGTTTCTGAGATCTAACAACAAAAGTAAAAGCAAAAATAGGATAAATTCAACTTCATCAAAATTAAAAAACTTGAGGGGAGTTCCCGATGGCTGAGTCGGTTGAATGTCCAACTCTTAATTTTGGCTCAGGTCATGATCACAGGGTCATGAGATCAAGCCCTGTCAGGCTCTGCACTTGACATGGAACCTACTTAAGATTCTCTCTCCTTCTCAAAACAAAACAAAAAACAAACAAAAAACCTGTTGCTCCACATACTGTATTTCTGAGTAGCACGGGTTTAGACCCATGTTCCCATAGCTAGGGCACCGTATCAAACTCACAGGGTTCTATGGGATATAGTTTTGATTTTCTAAATTAATGAAATATGCAGAAACACTCCATACTGTCAGACAGCACAGGAACAACTCGTTCAAGACAGCTCACAGTTTCAACACCACATAGTTCAGTTTCGACATTCCTTTCACTGACACCTTTTCTTTGAGAAGAAGCTGGGTTTTTGGCAGCTGCTGAAATATAAAGCTTGTGCTTTGTGAAAATCAGTGTTACTCAGGAAATGACAGTGGTTTGTCCAATCCAATTCTAAGGTCTGAGAAGTTTTAGAATGGTCAACAACCACATACATCCCATTAGTAACTGTGCTTATTTAATGAAAAACATTAAGAATCTTTCAATTCAGTATATACTTTTTTTTTTCAAATGGTTACTGCATTTGTTGGGAAATATGCTAAGTATTTCTTTTGGCGTACAGAGTATCATAAAAAAATTTAGATGCCAAAGGTGTATTGAACTGAAAGTTTGGGAAACTCTGGCTTAGCCTATTTGATAGATTGATAGGTGGTTAGGACCACAACTCCTATAGCCAAATTGATGAGGTTCAAATCCTCAGCAGTACCCTTACCAGGAGCTGCATGATGAAACAAGCCAGTTAATCTTTGTTTCCTCCACAAATGAAAGAAAACATTGTAATAGTTCCTACCTCACAGGACTGCTATGAAGAACAAATGAGTTAACATATTTAAAGAGCCAAGCACTAGCTGGCAAACTGAGCTAGAGAAGTGGTGCCATCAGCATCACCATAATTATTGCTATTGCAATTATTAGGGAAAAGGGAGTCACAAAAGGCATCCTATCTGATAGCTGACCAATTTCTGGTATAGAAAGGAGATCTGGCAAGTATATGACTGGATAGGCTAGAGAACAGGCAGCCTCAACCCTGACTCCAAGGTCCTGTGGCTCTTAATTACTCCCAAGGCAAGGAACCAGCGAAAAGGAACAGGTCAACTCAAATCTTTATATGATCTGAAATTACTCATTAAAATATTTCACTTCCACGTGACTTTTGTTATTGTAATGACAAGATTTTTTAAAGTCTAAATGTACATAAAAATTAGTTTCTGTCTAAAGTGAAAAAATCTTCTGATTGCAAAATACAATTATCCAAGGTGTGCCTATTAAGAGTCCTTCCATCTCATTACCAAATCTAAGCATGTCAGCAAATGAGCACAAGACTCTAACACAGCTTCTCATGGGTTTGCAGGAGGGCAAAGCACACAGATCAGAAAGAACATTCTGCTAATTAAACTGAAGCAGATGACTACAGAAGAGAAGGGCTTGTCACATGTAACATCTGTGCCAAGAATGATCAGATTAAATATGCAAAATGTGAAGTAAAGGTGTGAAAAAGCAGTAAGATTATACTCTAGACCTTAAATAGGCTACAAAAGTTCTGACAGTTTTCCTAATTATTCCCAGTAATGGACATAGGAGGCCAAAAGGCAGGAGGGAGAAATACATTTTTCTCCATTATGGGTGTTGAACACTGGGGCTAAAATCATGCCTGTCTGAACACTGATCAGTTTCTGCAAAGGTTAATAGCAATTAAATGCAGCAAACTAGATTAAATGAGAAACAGGTCATGATACTGCTGTACTTGCAAAGAGCATGATAAAGCCTTTCTTTTATATTCATCTTAATGCACAGGAAATCCAAAAAAAATTTCCTCCTGCTATGAGGAAAAGAATTTATTTATTAAATGGTGAAGAAAATTCTTAAAAATGACGTGCTACACAAACTAATTCAAATTATCAGTACTGGGTTGCTGAAAGATTATTAACTACTAATGATATCAAAAAGACTTTCTCAGAAAAAAAAAACTATGATAATACACTTCTCTTTTCTTTTTTCAAAGATTTTATTTATTTGTTAGAGAGAGAGAGTGTGTGTAAGAGCACAAGCACGGGGAGTAGCAGGCAGAGGGAGAAGCAGGCCCCCAGCTGAGCAAGGAGCCTAATGTCGGACGATCCCAGGGCTCTGGGATGACCACCTGAGCCAAAGGCAGATGCTTAACAGACTAAGCCACCCAGGAGTCCCTACACTTCTCTTTTCTAAAGATAATATAGTCCACCTTAAAATTTAAAGTGGGGTATAAATGCTAAAATTAAAACATGTAAAAAAAATTAAATTAAATTAAATTAAAACACAGTACACTGAAGCATAATATTGTCATTAACACTGCTTCTTCCAACCTAGTATATCTGTAATCTAAAGAATATAGTAAATGACTTAGTAATAATTAAACTGACTATAGCTAATAATTTATCATATATTTGAAAGTTGCTGAGAGTAAATTTTCAAAATTCTCATCACAAAGGAAATAAAAAAAATTCGTTAACTATGTGTTATAACAAATGTTTACCAGACTTGTAGTAATCCTTTCATGATACATACAAATACTGAATAATTATGTTGTACACCTGAACTAAAGGTATGTATCAATTATATCTCAAAAAAATTGTTTTAAAGAGTAATAACTACAATATTGAGATCATTCTCTAAACTTAATCTTTTACTTTAGTATAAATCCTGAAGTGTAAGTCTGAAGCATATTGTTTGATTTTTCAAATTGAAATACAAGCAGGTTTTTCCAAGAATTAATCACATTATATACAAGCACACACACTCTTTTTCCCACAAACCTAACTCTCTACATGAAACAAAACTAAAAGGAACAGGCTCAGAAAATAGAAATTCAATTTACTTTACTATCCTCAGGGTCTTCTAAACCATCAGGCCGACTAAGGTTTCGAGCAGGCTGGCTGCAGACAACATTGTCTTCCACTCCCCAAGAAGGTACTCTCACAGGTGGCCTTTGAATTTCATCTGGATAAAAAGCACCATCTGCTCCATCTGAAATAAAAATTTTGGAAGTGAAACCTGGTACTATAAACAGAATCTGTGCACAGCTATGATGAACGGGATATAAAGAACCATTTTTCTGCATCAAAAATGATGTCTTTTTAACCCAAGTGATTTTTAAAAATAAGAATATATGTAATAAGCAAATAGACTACTCATTTGTGCTCCAGCACTCCTAGATGAACCCAGTTACTGCTAAACATTAAAACTACTGGTTACGAGATAATGTTTCTATTAGAGTTAGTAACTGTACCAGTAGTTCTCTAATCCATTAAGATACAAACCAAAAAACTCCATACTCAGTTAATCCCAAACCAAAATTATTTTAATAACCTCTGGCTTCCTGTGTTGCATAAGGATTACCATACTGCAGAACTGGCTGTGTATGTGGCACTGTGGCAACATGACCATTTTGCTCTGAGCATGTGTTGAGACACTGTGAGATCTTTTGAGGACTCTGAGAATTCTGACCTTCCATTTTCCTTTCTGCTGGATCTTCTAGATTCCTTTTAAGTTCCTAAAATTAACAAAAACAAAGATGGAAGGCATTCAAATATTTCATAATAAGGGATACATTAAACATTTAGCTAAAATATAATAAAATTACTTCCCTATTATGTTTGAAGAATACAACTGAAAAGTCTAGCTCTCAAACTTCTCATAAATGTCCCTTCCACATATAACATATAAAGCCCAATGTATTTTCAAATTTATTTGTGCCAAGAAGCTGCCCTTTTTATTAAGCTAAGAGGAAACTGAGTCTCTTACAACTTAGCTATTAATAAAAGCCAAAGAACAAAAAGCAACCCAGACTGCTTCTCTAGTAAACTCTATCAAACATTTAAGAAACTTATTAGTATTTAACAAAAGTACTAATCCCATATAAACTCTTTCAAAAACTAGGGGGAAAAAAATAACCAAAAACACTCTAGGGCACCGGAGTAGCTCAGTTGGTTAAGCATCTGCCTTCAGCTGAGGTCATGATCCCAGGGGCCTGGGACTGAGTCCCACATTGGGTCCCTTGCTCAGCAGGGAGCCTGTTTCTCTTTCTACCTGCCACTCTCCTGCTTGTGTGAACATGCACTCTGACAAATAAATAAAATCTTAAAAAAAAAAAACCAGGGGCACCTGGGTGGCTCAGTAGGTTAAAGCCTCTGCCTTTGGCTCGGGTCATGATCTCAGAGTCCTGGGATCGAGCCCCGCATCGGGCTCTCTGCTCAGCGGGGAGCCTGCTTCCCCTTCTCTCTCTGCCTGCCTCTCGCCTACTTGTGATCTCTATCAAATAAATAAATAAATCTTTAAAAACAAAAACGGGGCGCCTGGGTGGCTCAGTGGGTTAAGCGTCTGCCTTCGGCTCGGGTCCTGGGATTGAGCCCCACGTCAGGCTCCACTCAGTGGGATGTCTGCTTCTCCCTCTGCCCCTCCCCCTGCTCCTTCTCTCTCTCGTTCTCAAATAAAATTTTAAAAAAATTAAAAAAAACTTCTGAACTAACTTTATAAGGCCAATACTATTCTTTTTTTTAATTTATTTTTTATTTATGTATTTGACACGGAGAGAGATCCCAAGTAGGCAAAGAGGCAGGCGGGCGGGGGGGGGGGGGGGAAGCAGGCTCCCCGCTGAGCAGAGAGCCCGATGTGGGGCTCGATCCCAGGACCCTGAGGTCATGACCTGAGCCGAAGGCTGAGGCTTTAACCCACTGAGCCACCCAGGCGCCCCGGCTAATACTATTCTAATACAAAAGTCAAACAATGACATCACAGGAAAACTGCAGACCTCATCCCTCATGACTATTGATACAAAAATCCTTAAGAAATCAAATCCAACAATATTTAAAAAGAATTTAACATAACCATGAGGGTTGGTGTTGTTTAAATATTTTTAATATTGCTAAATATTTAATATTGTTGTTTAAATATTTTATCCAATTTTTTTGACAGAGCAAGCACAAGCAAGGAGAGCAGCAGGCAGAGGGAGTGGGAGGAGGGGAGCAGGCCCCCCACTGAGCAAGCTCGATTCCAGGACCCTGGGATCATGACCGAAGCAGAAGGCAGGTGCTTAACTGACTGAGCCACCCAGGCACCCCAACCAAGTGGGTTTTTATCACAAGAAAGCAAATTTAGCTTAACATACAAAAATCAATATAATTCACTATGTTCACAGACTAATGTGGAAAAACGGGATCATCTAAACAGATGAAGAAACATTTTACACAATTCAACAGGCATTCGTATATATTTTTTAAATCTCAGCTAACTAGAAATAAAAAGGAACATCCATAATATGAAAAAAAAGTTCAAAACCCTACAGTGAATATTAATGGTAAAAAACCAAATGGTTCTACCTAAGATCAATAATAAAGCAAAGATGTCTGCTCTCAACACTTCTATTCAACAACGTACTGGAGATTCTCAAATGTGGATTAAGGCAAGATTAAGATTAAGGCAGACTGGAAAGAAGTAAAATCACCTTTATTCAGAGGACATGATCATATCTGTAGAAAATCCTAAGGAATCTACAGAACTAGGAGAATGAGTGGATTTAGCAAGGCTACAATGTATACAAAATCAATCTATAAAATCAACTATTTCTATATGTAAGCGACACACAATAAAAATGAAGTTTTTAAAGACACCATTTATAGTAGAATCGATATATTAAATTCTTAGGAATAAATTTAATAAAAGATGTTCAAAACCTATACACTAAAAGCAACAAACATGCTGAGAGAAATTAAAGAGAACCTCAATAAACAGAAAAATACACCACATTCACATACTGGAAAACTGCATTTTTATAAATTCCTCCCCAACTGATCTATACATTCAACAAACCCTGAAATACAAAAGTCTTGAAATAGCTCATTTTTAAAAAGAACAAAGTCGGAAGACTTATACCTGATTTCAAGACTTAGAATATAGTGATAAAATCAAGAGAAGAGAATGTTGATATACAGATAAACACACAGATTAAGAGCTGGCAACATTTTTCCATAAAGGGCCAAATAGTAGATATTTTCAGCTTTGTATTTTCAGTTCTGTCAGAACTACTCAAATCTGCCTCTGTTGTTGCGGCCATAGGTAATACCTAAATGAATGGGCATGGTCATTTGCTAATAAAACCTTATTTACAAAATAGGCCATAAGCTATATTTGGCTTGCAGATGTTAATTTGCAGGCCCCTGATATAAATCAATAAAACAAAAGACAAAGTCCAAAAATATACCCATACTCATAGTCAATTTAACAGAGATGCAGAAATCATTCAATGAAGGAAAAGGATAGTCTTTTAAACATAAGCTTAAAAAACGGTATATCTAAAAATACATTTTTTATTAACATATAATGTATTGTTTGTTTCAGAACAAATAAATTTTGACTATGTATCACATCATACAAAAAAATTTATTTTATTATTTTTTTAAGTAGGCTCCACACCCAGCACGGAGCCTAACACAGGGCTTGAACTCACAACCATGAGATCAGGTCCTGAGCTGAGATCAAAAATTGGATGCTTACCAACTGAGCCACCCAGGCACCCCCCCCCCCAAAATTATTTCAAATGGATCATAAATCTAAACGTAAGAGCTAAAGTTATAAATCTAGTGAAAGAAAAAAAGGGAAGGAATAACCTTGGATAAAGCAAAAATTTAAGATAGGACACAAACAGCATGAACCATTAAGAACAATATTGCTAAATTAGAGTATTTTCAAAGTTAGAACGTTTTGTTCTTCAAAGGTATTTTTAAAAACAAAAAGGCACTGGAAACAGTATGAAGGTTCCTCAAAAAGTTAAAAATAGAGCTACCCTATGTCCCAGAAACTGCACTAGGTATTTACCCCAAATATACAAATGCAATGGTACGAAGAGTCACATGCACCCCAAAGTATTTAGCAGCAAGGTCTACAATAGCCAAACTATGGAAAGAACCCAGATGTCCATCCATAGGTGAATGGATAAAGGAGATGTGGTATAGGGGTGCCTGGGTGGTTCAGTTGTTAAGCATCTGCCTTTGGCTCAGGTTATGATTCCAGGGTCCTGGGATCAAGCCCTGCCTACATCGGGCTCCCTGCTTGACAGGGAGCCTGCTTCTCCCTCTCCCACTCCCCCTGTTGTATTCCCTCTCTCACTCACTCTAATAAATAAATTAAATATTAAAAAAAAGACGTGGTATATACATACAATAAATATTGTCAGCCATCAAAAAATGAAATCTTAAAAAAAAATGAAATCTTACCATTTGCAATGATGTGGACAGAACTAGAGGGTATTATGCTAAGTGAAGTCAATCAGAGAAAGACAAATTATCATATGATTTCATTCATGTGTGGAATTTAAGAAACAAAGGATCATAGGGAAAGGGAGGCAAAAATAAAATCAGACAAAATCAAAATCAGAGTGGGAGACAAGCCATAAGAGATTCTTAAGTACAGGAAACAAACTGAGGGTTGCTTGAGGGGAGGTGGGGGGGGGATGGGGTAACTGGGTGATGGGCATTAAGGAGGGCATGTGATGTAATGAGCACTAGGTGTTACGTGCAACTGATGGACCAATCACCGAACTCTACCTCTGACACTAATAATACACCATGTAAATTAATTTAAATAAAATAAAATTTAAAAATAAATAAAAAGGCAAGCTATATACTGGGAGAAAATATTTCCAAGACATATGAAAAAGGAATTATATTGAGAATATATAAAGAACTCTTAAAACCACATACAACCAATAAAGATAACCCAATTAAACAGGTAAAGATATCAACACTTCACAAAAGAATATAAAAAAACAGGGGCATCTGGCTGGCTCTGTCGGTAGAGCATGCAACTCTCAATCTCAGAGTCATGAGTTCAAGCGTCATGTTGGACAGGGTTTTAAGTTTATATACTTAAACAATCTATACATATATGAATGGCCTATAAGCATATGAAAGATGCCCAGCACCACTAGTCCATCGGGGAAATCAAAACCGAAACGTAAACCTTAAACTTAAAACTGCACATCTACCAACATGACTAAAATTAAAACCCAACAATACCAAGTACTAATGAGGCTACAGAGCAACTGGAATGCTCCTACACTTGCTAGTGGGAATGCAAAATGGTACAGTCACTTTGAAAAATGACTTGGCTATTTCCTAAAAACATAGCCATCATACAAGAAAGCAATTCCATTCCTGGGCATCTACTCAAGAGAAATGAAAACCTATGTCCACAAAAAAAATGTTCATAGCATTATTCATAGCAAAACACTAGAAATAATCCACATGTCCATCAGCTGGTAAAAAGATTAATGTCCAACCACTGAAAGGGTAAATGCTGCATGACTGCATTTATACGAAATGCTAGAAAAGGTAAAACTATATAGTATAGTAGCAGAAAGTAGATCAGTGATTGTCTGGGACTAGGCATAGCTCATGGAGCTGAAAAACAAGCATGAAGGAACTTTGTGCAGTAATGTAAACATTCTCTAGTTTGAATAGTATTTACAGAACTATATATATTTACCAAAACCCATCAAACTGCACTTAAAATAGGAGGGTTTTATTACACGTAAACTGTACCTCGATAGAGCTGTTGAAGAAAAAAAAAATCAGCCAGAAATTTTAACGAAGGATGTAAGTACGGAAAATTTCACCTTTAAGGTAAAACTCCACTGGTTTTGCTGAATGCCATCCCATGAGAACAGAGATGAGATTGAGATTCTATGTCAGTAAAATTTTACCCATATAAATGATCATTAAATGAAGTAAACTTAAAACAGAGAAAGTCATTATCACTGAAAGAAAAACTGGTAAACATGAAAAATTCAAGTCAATTTAGGCCTGAGAAGAGATACAGCAATTAAAAGTTCCCCTAAGCATGTGAAAAGAGTACAGAAGATATGTGAAATCATAACATGTTGCAGGACTGGATAAATGAATGATATGGCTAGAGCATAGGGTGCATGTTAAGAACAAGAGAAAAGACAAGTTGAAGGCCAGATGTGCCAAATCTATATCGCAGAGTTTACTACAATGGGCCTAATAGTTCTTGAACAGTTATAACATGGCCCTTTAGCAACGTTATTCTAGGAAAGTTATACTGGGCACACTTAAAATTGGGCATACTTGAAATTAGCAACAACCAGGGGAATGGGACATGGTAGACCACAGTCAAACTGTCCTGGATTTGCTCATCAACTCCAGCACTAGTAACCCTGAAGAACTTACTTTCTCCAGCCCTAGGAGGACTGAGAAATTGGAGGAGTGCTTAGAACATAGCAGGTCCTCAATGGAGGCTTCCTCATCTGCCATGACTCAAAAAGTGCTGCCATGTAATTCAGAATTGTGAAAGTGCAATGTGAGTAGAGAAAAAAATAATAGATTTTGTCAGGAGTCCTCTCTTAAGAGTTCCAGGGCACAAAAGTTTGTTTAGCTGGTGTGCCTCTGTTAGAGTACCTAAATTAATTCAACTAATATTTTACTTCAAATATCAGGCGCTGTACTAGGAGCTACAAATACAATGGTGTATAAAACGGAAGTGATTCCTATCTTCATGGATCTTAAACTAAGCAGATAAGGCAGATATTAAGCACAGAAATAAATGTTAATTACAAATTATGTTAAGTGCTATGAAATAAAAGTACAGGTCCCAGGTTTGAGTTTAAGAGAGGCACATCCTTCAGACTGAAGGTCATAGATGGCCTTACTGAAGAAGAGTCATTTATTCTGGGACTTGAAGGATGAGTCAAGAGTAGTTGGGGAGGGGGGTGGAGGACAGCACCTGGATAGCTCAGTCAGTTAAGTGTCTGGCTCTTGGTTTCATCTCAGGGTCGTGGGATCAAGCCCTGTGTCAGGCTCCACATTCTGCAAGGAGTCTGCTTAATAGTCTCTCCATCTCTCTCCCCTCCTCCCCCCAAAGCATGCATGCTCTCTAATAAATAAATCTTTAAGAAGTAGTTATGAATAAATACTTAAAGAGAAATAATACGAATTCTGGGATATACCTGAAAAAATACCTGGGAAGGGAAGGTAATTATAAGGCCGCCATAAAGTATAACAATTACTGATGTTGGGTGAGGAGTACAACAGAATTCATTCTATTATTCTATTCTCATATGTTTAAACACAATTAAAAAAAAGGATTCCAACAAAGTAACAAAGAATTGTAAGCAAGAATATTTCTGGCAGAGGAAATGAATGAGGGCCATGAGAAAATAAAGCAACTGGTGAGCTGTAAAGCCTAAGTGACTAGAACATTTCTCAAAGTGTGCTTCCCAGAGCAGCAGCACTGGAACTTAGAAATGCAAATCTCGAGCCCCACTAAAAACATACTAAAATAGAAACTTTGGGAATGGACCCAGGAATCTGTCTTAACAAGCAATACAGGTGATTCTGATGCAAGTTCAAGAACTACTGAAAGAGACTCTAAAATAGAGGACAATGAAACAAGACATTGTAGCCTAAGATGGGAATAGTGAGAAATGGAGGCCAGTCATACAAAATATCATAGGCCACGTTAAGAATTTTGGGTTTTATCTTAAGTGCACAGGAAGCCCATTATGGAGCTTTAAGCAAGGGAATGATCAGTTTTATATTTTTAAAGGTTACGCTGTGTTTTGAATAACCACCTGAGTCAAGAGGAGAGAAGGGGAGTGACCTGGAAGATGGCAGAGAAGGAAATGTGTCTGTTCCTTGCTCTAATAACTGCCAAGGAATAGATCTATATCCATGAGGTGACTGAGCCTCATCTGACACCCTAATTGCAGTCTTGTGAGAGGTCTAAAGCCAGAGGACCTAGTTAAGCAACACCTGAACTCCCTACTCACAGAAGCTATGAAATAACAAATGTTTTGAGCCATTAAGTTGTTGGGAAATTTGTTAATGCAGAATACAGTCACAACATTATTATATGTGATTTTAGCCATTTATATAACAGTAACTTACAAATGGTTATAATCACTCAGGACTATCTCTATCCTGCATGAAACTTCAAAATAAATATGTAGATAAAAACACATTTTATACATAAATATAATTAAAGGTATGTAATTATATAAATTCTATATATTATGTATAAATTATACATATAAATCTTCCAGATATAAACTGTATATTTTATACATGTAAAATACAGAAAAAACCTTAACTGCTTCTCTCTAGCATTAGCTAATCTCGAAGCACAATATACACTTAGAACTGGGTTTCTTGGGGCGCCTGGGTGGCTCGCTTGGTTAAGCAACTGCCTTCAGCTCAGGTCATGATCCCGGAGTCCCGGGATCGAGTCCCATATCGGACTCCGGGCTCTGCGGGAAGTCTGCTTCTCCCTCTGACCTTCTCCCCTCTCTTTCTCTCTCTCTCAAATAAATAAATAAAATCTTTAAAAAAAAAAAAAAAAAAAGAACTGGGTTTCTTATTAACAATACTGAAAGTAACTCCATATTTCATAAGTTGTCTGAAGCATTTGGAACATATTTCTTTCTTTTTTAAAAAACAATATTTTATTTACTTATTTGAGAGAGAGAGAGAGAAAACCAGCAGGGGGAGCAGTAGAAGAAGAGGGAGAAGCAGGCTCCCCGCCAAGCAGGGAGCCCAATGTGAGGCTCAATCCCAGGACCCTGGGATCATGACCTGAGCCTAAGGCAGACACTTAACCATCTGAGCCACCCATACGCCCTGTATATATACATTCCTTGTCAACTTCTTGTCAGAGCTGATTAGAGCATCATTGTTTTAACTTTCCAATACACCTGACCAAACCTCATACCAGGAATTTTAAAAAATCATTTTCTCACTCTTCACTTGTCCTACTGTTTTAATTATCTTTAATCCATTGTTTATTTGCAGGAATCTTTTTAACCCACTTGCCATTTTGTTACCACAATGAAAAGGAAAAGGAGAGAAAAGGCAGGGAGGAAGGAGAAAAGAAAAATCTATTTGAATATGCTCAAGTGTAGGAGACAGGAAAAACAAAAGAACTTCTAACAATCTCAAATTCTATTCCTAATAGGAATCTTTCTCAGAGTGATATGGCTCTAGCAATTCTGAAACTGTTTCATGTGTATTATCAGATTTAGCAAATGAATAGATATGTGTTGGTATTTTGGACACCAGGATTCTCAGTGTGGAAAGCATGTATACAAATAGGAAATGAGAAAGGCAAGTAAGAACCATGTGGAGTTCGACTAGAACCCATGATACCCAAAAAATAACGTTCCTTAGTTCTGCCCATTGAAAAGATATAGAAGCAATGAGCACCAGTAATCATGGACACACCTAAGGCCCATATTTTGTTTTATAAATACCATCTCCCACTAATAACAAACCAGAAACTCCTTGGAAAAAGAACTAATTCCAGGTTTGGACCAGTGCATCTTTCTAATTAAAAAAAAAAAAAAAGGACAATTCCAAAAATGAGTTAAGAAGAGTACAAGATGAACTAGAAGTATTATGTGCTCAAAATATCAACAACAACCTTTTGATACCGGGGCTTATCAGGAACCAGGTTGAAAATGCCCCCACTGACCAAATCTAGGACTGCAGGAACATCAAATTAATAATATAACAAATTCTAATCCACTGACTAAAGAGTTCATACTGAGGACTGTCAGAAGATAGACATAGACATCTAGGGGCATGTGCAAAAAAAAATGTAGGCATTGGATTTATCAAGCTCATGGTAGCAGATACAAGTTTCCCAAATTTCTAGTTTTTGCTTAGAATCTTTAATTTTATCATTGGCAACAAATATTACCGATTGATTGTTTTTCCTTAAAGTAACAGGCTTGCTTCACTTCTTTCCAAGAAAAAACCTGCCAGTTATCACTTTGAATAACTGAATTTTGTCTATTAGTCTTTAATATGGAAATGATATGTTATGTATGAAAGGAGCAGCTCCTGCAGCTCACAACCCAAACAACTGCACAAATGCCTCACCTTAAGATGACTATCATACTTAATTAGGTAAAATGCTTTGGGGGTACTCCCCATTTCATAACACAGAATATTAAAAAGATGTGCACTCCTAAGTCAAAAGTCAAGCTTCAGTAAGATTATTTTACTGTTTCATCAAAAGTGAAACTGCCTTTTTTTTTTTTTTTTTAAAGATTTTATTCATTTAACACAGAGAGAACACAAGCAGGCAGAGAGGCAGGCAGAGGCAGAGAGAGGAGCAGGCTCCCTGCGGAGCAAGGAGCCAGATGCGGGACTCGATCCCAAGACGCCGGGATCATGACCTGAGCCAAAGGCAGTTGCTTAACCAACTGAGCCACCCAGGCGTCCCGCCTTTTTTTTTTTTTTTTTAAACTGTGAATGCAATAGTTAAGATGAACACGGAAACTATACCAATGCACTTTGGTCCAACTGCCTTGATTCAAAACATACCACTGCTTACACACCAGCATGTAAATGTAACACAGCAGTGGGGGATATATAGATAGATCTATGTAGATCTCTCTCTCTCTCTCTCTCTCTGTATACACACACACACCCCTATGTACATATATAACACAGAGGAAATAAAGCAAATAACATCATAAAAAGTTTAATTTTGTAGACCTCTAAAAGGGGATGGGGATGGGGATTCCCCCCCCCCCACGAAAAGACCTCAAATTACACCTTGAGAAACGTTGCACTACACCATGTTTTATATTATAAATATATGCTCTGTTTCAATGTCAAGTTATGCTATAAATCACTAAAACTTCTAAATTGTTTCCTATCACAAAAGAAAACCAGATAGACGTTATGTATAATTTAAAATTTTTTTTACTCTTACTGAATTTAAACATTATAAAATTTGTTTATTGTGAAATACAAAATACGTAACAAAGAACAAATTAAATTTCAATACTTAAGTATTTTCCTTATTGCATAAAGTAAAATATTTAAAAATATTATTTAGGGGTGCCTGGGTGGATCTACTGGTTAAGTATTCAGCTTGATTTTGGCTCAGATCATGATCTCAGGGTCATGAGATCAAGCCCTACATTGGATTCGGCGCTGAGTATGGAAACTGCAATCCTCTCTCTCCTTTCTCCCTCTGCTGCCCACACTCCTCACGTTCTCTCTAAAAACAAATAATTTTTAAAAATAAAATTTAACTGAAAACATTCTCCACTACGAGTACTAACTAACATCTGTTGTTTCAGCCTTTAATTTTTTTTCACAGCCACCCTCACAAGACTGTAAGATGTGTCTTCATAAAGATGTAGTGTCATTCATTGTCCTGATTTTTTTTTAAAGATTTATTTATTCGGGGGAGGTGTGCGTGCACCTCTCTCCCCTGCGCACAAGCAGGGGGAGGAGCAAGGATATCAAGCAGTCTCTGTGCTGAGAGCAGAGTCCCAAACACACGGCACCTGATATCTCACCACCCTGAGACTATGCCAAAACCAAGCACCAGACACATAAACAATCAAGCCACCCAGGCACCCCTGAAAGATTTTTTAAGTACACTATTCAATACCTTTTCCCTGGAGAGATTTTCCAAACGGGAAGTTAGACCACTTATTTCTTTGTCTTTCTCTGCCAACTGAAGCTGAAAAAAGAAATCATCATTAATCTTTTTCACTATCTACTGTCTCCTTACACACTAAGAGTTAGTCTACACAATTCTATCAAAATTCCTATTACCATAGCCGTGTATTTTTCTTGGTGTATTTCTTTGACATCTCTAGATTACTTCTCATTATTGACCAACTTCCATTACTCATACAACTTCTCCCACTGTTTATGTTAAATTTTACCCACAACATCATCCTCTCGTGTTTTTGTGTCCACTTCTTCACAATTAGAAATGTGAGTGTTCTCCAAAATTTCTTCCTTGGCTTCCCTCTATATTCCCCCGAAATTACTCCCTTTTTTCTATGCCTTCACAACTATAATCCCCACAGGAATAAATCACAAATATTAACTCACAAGGCACATATCTTTCTTACCCAAGTTTCAAACCTGTCTTTTCAACAGATGGGTGACATGCTTTCATTGTTCTTTCCGCACTTTTAGGGCCAAAGGTCCCAAACCTACTTTTCTTACTTTTGTTAACAGATATTAATTACCAATCTCAGAGTCCATTGTGACTGAAGCTAGGAAGCTTTGTTACAACGCTTACTCCTCCTCTTCTTCCCCACTCCCCAACATTTTTATTTCAGTCTCTTAAAAGTCATTCATTCATTTAACTACCACATTATGAATACAAACACAAATAAACTTATTTTTCAATTATTTTTCCCTAAGGATGCCTTTCAAAACTTTCCTTGATAGACTCATGTCCTATTCAATAATAATGATCAGGGAACGTACCGGACGGGGTGATCTTTACCAAGTAATTCTGAGACTACTTCTAATTTTCTTACCTTCAAACACCTTCCCACCTATAAATTCTCTCAGGGTTACCAAACTGTTTACAAAAAGACCTACTGTAGTTGGGTCCCTTTGCTTCTACGAAATTCTCAATAGCAAACAGTACTCAAATTCCATTTTAGGCACCCCCCAAAATGTGACTTTACTCTATCTTTCAAGTCCAATCTACTCCACCACAGAAATTAAAGTCTTATTACTCAAAACTGCTCAAAATTTCCAGGCTATGCCCTCCACTTATCACCACCAAACCTATATAAATGTTTTTCAATCTGCTTAGAATGATGCTTCTTTCTTTTCCCAGCTCTGCTTCTCCTCCCCTCCAGTTTGGTCTTTCAAAGGTCCAGTTTCTCCATGCTTAATTCCTAAATATTCCACTGGAAACAGCCCTAAGATACTTCATTAATTAGACTTATCATTCATGTAGAACTTCATCCCATTTTGCCTTGTCTAGTATCTGTTCTAAATAGTACAAAATAGGGGAAAGGGCACTAAACAAAAAGCTATGCACTTTTATCAACTGCATAATCTGTAATGCTATTTAATTTGGATGCTCACTTTTATCATGAACTAAATGAACTAAAAACATTACTTAGCTTCCCACAGGTTTGATAGATGATTACCTGGGTCATGAATATCAAAGAGTCGTGAATATCACGATTCTACTTCTAGCAATCCCTATTAGATTATAAACTCCTTAAGCATACATAGCATTGTACCTTACTCATATGATCACCCACCTAACAGCTAACATAGTGTGCGCTCACTAGTTCTCTACATATAGTAGGCTTTAATTTTACTATTTTTTCTAGTCAATACGCAAAGATAAAAGCTCATGTAAATTCAGTATTCACACTTTATAAATAATAAGGGAAGCAGCCAGCCATTGAAACAATATCCACAGCGTTCTCAGAAAAAGGAATAATCTCATGAATTAAAAGTTTGAAGTTTTCATTCTGACAGTAAATGAAAATAAAAAAGAACTACCAGTAAAATTACCTATAATGTGCCACCTTCTTCAGTCCCCAGGGGGAAACCTAAATTCTTGGTGCCTTTAAGAACACCACATTTAAAAATTAAACTGTTAAGTACAATTAGCTATAATACAGCAAAATTAAATCATTTAGAACTTCCTGGTCTTTAGTCACACACACAATATGCAAATTAGTTACATATATATCTCAAAATATGTAAGAGTATACTTTATTCCTTAAAGCAAAAAGATTTTCCTACTAATTAGCAAAACAGCCCGCTAATTTTTTTCTCTAACAGTCTTACAAATATCATTTACCATTTGGGCTTGTTTGTTGCCTAATGTTACATTGGCAAAAATAATTGTAATTAAGATTGTATCACTTTGCGGTAATTTTTAGGATCACAAGTAACACATTTGGTCATTCACTCAATAACTCTTACATAAATTTTAAAACTACTGATCATATATTATGCTCCCACAAAAATGTAAAGGCCCTAAAACAATTTTACATTCACATTCATGTTCGTTTCTAAGTGAACAGGATTATAATCACTTTTCATCAGAGAAACTAAGCATGATTTTAAAATATTTTAATTAGCCAACTGAGTGCACAGAATTAAACCCACAATGGCAATGCATGAGTATTTATTTTCTCAGTTCATAGTTAATTAACTAAATACATTCAACTAAACACTTAGTACATTTTTATTTATACACAAAAATACAATTCCAATTATCTATATTGAAACTGCCCATTAGATTGGTAAAAATTATAGCTAACATATTTGCAAAAGTATCAGGTACACGGTGCCTCGAGCTATACAAACACCAAACTTACTCTGTAATTGTCTTCTACTTCGGCTAATGCTAGTTTAACATTTTCAGCAATCTTCACTTGTTCTTTCCATTTCAGTTCCATTTTTGCAAGTTCATCAGCATACTTACTGCATTTTGTTTTCTCATCCTAAATGAAATTAGCATAATTACCAAAAGATTTTAAATCCAAGTAAAGCCAGTATCTATATAAACGTATTGAAATATGTGTTGAATGTTTCATTATAACATTATTTTAAGCGTAAACACTGAAATAACCAAATGTAAAAGAAAAACCAAAAAACGCCAAACCAAAAAAAACAAATGTCAGTGGAAGATGGGACAAATCATTTTAAATCCCTAAAACTGAATAGTATATATTTAAAAGAACAAAGATCTACAAATTAACAAGTAAAAATGTCAAGATACATTAATTGAAAATAGTATGCTGCAAAAACCAGAATATATAGTATGATCCTATTTTTTTAAGTTAACACAATTTTATATCATCTCCATATAATGCTGTGTAGAAAAACAAAGTATTAATAGCTCTAATTTTTTGGAATCAGGATCATGATGGTACCTTTTACCATCTTTATTCTTTTTTTTTTTAAAGACTTTATTTATTTGACAGAGAAATGACAAGCAGGTAGAGAGGCAGGCAGAGAGAGAGGGGGAAGCAGGCTCCCTGCTGAGCAGAGAGCCTGATGCTGGGCCGATCCCAGGACCCTGAGATCATGACCTGAGCTGAAGGCAGAGGCTTTAACCCACTGAGCCACCCAGGCACCCCACCATCTTTATTCTTTATTTCTATACTGCCATAAGCATGTATTACTTCTGCAAAGGGAGTAATAAAAACTAGTGTGATTATAATGACAGCTGTTTCCAGACATTGGGATTTCCTAACCAAGATAATCTCTAAGCTGACTTCTTATACACTGCTTCTTCTATACAACCCAGAATGTTGAAAGGAGTTACAAATCATAACAAAACTCTAAACAGGGAAATTTCATTTTGAATGTCTTATATTCAAAGTAAAAGTTTAAAAATATGCTTTAAGCGGGGCGCCTGGGTGGCTCAGTGGGTTAAAGCCTCTGCTTTCGGCTCAGGTCATGATCTCAGGGTCCTGGGATCGAGGCCCACATCAGGCTGTCTGCTCAGCAGGGAGCCTGCTTTCTCTTCCCTCTCTTCCTGCCTCTCTGCCTACTTGTGATCTCTCTCTCTCTCAAATAAATAAATAAAATCTTTTATTAAAAAAATATGCTTTAATTCAATTGAGAATGCTAGATCAACTTAATATCCATTACAATATATACCATACCTCATACTACACACAAAAATAAACTAAAAATGAAAATAGACCTAAATGTGAAACCTGAGATTATAAAACTTATAGAAGATAGGAGAAAATCTTCACAAGTTGGATTAGGTAAATATTTCTTAGAACAGAATGGAGCCTACTTAATATTCTCTCTCCCTCTCCCTCTGCTCCCCCAGTCTCTCTCAAATAAGTGAAAACACTTTAAAAAAAAAAAAGGCGGCAAGCACAAAACATAAAAGATCAAATTGGTAAATCTGCACATAATCAAAATTGAAAATTTTTCTAAAAACACCATTAAGGAGAGGCGCCTGGGTGGCTCCATCGTTAAGTATCTGCCTTTGGCTCGGGTCATGATCCCAAGGTCCTGGGATGAAGCCCTGGTATCAGGCTCCCTGCTCCACAGGAAACCTGTTATCTTTCTCCCACTACCCCTGCTTGTATTACCTCTCTTACTATGTCTCTGTAAAAAAAAAAAAAAAAAAAAATACATAAAATTAAAAAAAAAAAACCACCATTAAGGAAATGAAAAAGGCAAGTCACAGACTGGGAGAAAATATTCACACATATCACAAATAAAAAACACCTACAACTCAATAATAAAGTGAACAAGTCAATTTTTAAAATAGCAAAAGATCATAACTCTCCCAATAAAAAGGAATGAACTTCCAGTATAAGCAAAAACATGGATAAATCTCAAATTATGCTGAAAGAGGACAAAAAAAAAAAAAAGAGTATAAACCATATGACTGAATTTACACGAATTGTACAAAAGGTAGGCTTGAGGGGAAAAAAACACCTTGAGGGGAAATTTTTTTTTTTTTAAGATTTAATTTATTTATTTGACGGAGAGAGATCACAAGTAGGCAGAGTGGCAGGCAGAGGGAGAGGGAGAATCAGGCTCTCCACTGAGCAGGGAGCCCCATGTGGGGCTCGATGAACCACCCAGGCGCCCCCTTGAGGGGAAATTTTTAACTTAAGCACATTCTATCTACAATACTATATAACGACATTTAAAAAATATTAATCTAGAATTGTTTCAGACTTGATGGAAAAAGCTTATTAGTCCCTTATAAACAAGTACTCCGAACTCAAGAGTAAAACTGTTCTAATCAATCAATCCTTCTACAGAAGGAAGGATCTTCTGAAGCAACAAAAATGTTTAAAATTTAAAGGATTTGAGGCGCCTGGGTGGCTCAGTTGGTTAAGCGTCTGCCTTTGGCTCAGGTCATGATCTCAGGGTCCTGGGATCAAGCCCCATGGGCTCCCTGCTCCCTCTCTCCTGCTCATGCTCTTGCGATCTCTCTCAAATAAATAAAATCTTTTAAAAAATAAAGTTTAAAAGATTAAATATTATTAAAAGGCACTGACAAAATGTTTTAAAGAAATTACTACAGTAACACTGAACTAATATATGAACTTCATCATCCTATAGTTCTAAACATCCTTCCCCTCTCTACAGGCATGGAGAAACACACACAAAAAAATTAACAAAAATCACACACACAAACACAAAACACCTTTGCCTCCCTTCTCCAAATCAGGGATAAATGCGAAGCATTTTCCCTTGTCCTTTAAATACTCCAGGAGTGAACCCTACCAAGAAAGTTCATACTGAAATGTATGAAGAATACAGTTTAAAATAGTCAAAAAATAATTAACATCATAAAGGCAATAGCTCATTTGATTAACATTCTTTTTCCACTTTGTAAATGTGGTTACTTTAAGATGGGGTACGATTCTCTGCTATTATTACAGTAAATGTAAAAAGAATACTTCCCTTTTATGAAGTTCCAAGTTCAAGGATACACCGTCAATATATCCTTATAATAAGAAGACAGATAAAAATACCCAACTTCAATTAATCACTTACCCATTATCAAGAAAGGACACTAGGTCAACAGAAAATTTTAGAATCATGATTTTTATATACAGGCTTATACGAGCAGGTACACAGAACAACCCCCTTTCGCTGTCCCAAAAGTGAACTAAGGGGGTGCCTCAGTGGCTAAATCAGTTAACAGGCAGCCTTCAGCCCTGGGACCTGGATTGAGCTCCCGCCTTGGGCTCCCTGCTAAGGGAGCCTGCTTCTCCCTCCCCCAGCAACTACCCCCCTGCCTGTGTTCTCGGTGTCAAATAAACAAAATCTTTAAAAAAAAGTGAAACTACGTAAATGGGTATGGGGGGAAAAAAACCCAAAATTTAAAGAAAAAATCCAAACAACAAAGGTAAGCCAAGCCTTATATCTAATAAATCTTTCATTTACAAGAAAGCTAGCTTACCTGCAAGAGTTGTCTACATTTATTGTATTTTTCTGTTTTGTCAGCAATTTCTTTGGTCATTTCACAGACTTGTCCCTTTGTTACCATGTCAGAATCTGTCTCGGCTATTATAAGGCAGAAAATATTATTATTAAAACTTATTTTGCCCTTTATATTATCTTCCTGTTCAAAATAATTTAAAGGTAAGTATACTGTGAAATAAATGGAATACTAAAGGAGAGAAATGTTTGAGAACATTTATTCAAACGCTAAATAAAGAAAGATAATATAAACTCTACATGAGAATTTTTATGTTTTGGGCAGAAACAAGTTCACATTCAATAATGAAAGGATCATTATTTTTTTAATTAACTAAAAATAGTTCTTAAATGGCACACTTGTTCTCTTCATATAACTGAATAGAGAGGATAAGTAGAAAGCCACACTCTCTGAAAAATCATTTTAAATCATTTTTCTAGTCCTTCATAACTATTCACAAATCTTAAGTAAATAATTTATACAACACCACTCTAGATACTATAGAGGATGTACAGAAATGGAAGTCAGGATCCTGTTCTACAGTGGCTGGATCTAATTAAATATTTAATAGCATGGAAAATTTATAATACATTTAAAAAATCTAAAACAGCAATTACCCCAAACACTACAGAAGAAAATGCATTTTTATATACCCTAGTGCCGACTTTCATTATTGTCAAATCTTTAACATAAGGTGAAAAAAAATCAGGCCAAATGAAAACTTAGAGTTAATTCAAATTTTTCATGTTATTTATACATTCACTATGTCTTTCTCATCTGTTCTCTAAATTATTAAACTAATAAAAATTTAACTTATTCACCAATAGGTACACTAACCAGAAAGTACCCTAATGATCCAAAGAAGTAAAAAAAAAAAAGGTAGTAGTAAATGAAAAATAAAAGCATCAACAGGGGATTTATTTTTTTCCCCCAAACAGAACCGTATAATTAAAGTTCCATAAATGCTTTTTGTCCTATAGCCTACCTGCTGCTATAAGCATATAAGATTACAAACTCTAGTTCATTTAATACTTGTGAATATTCTCATGAAGATAAATACTAGGTTCACATATTTTGTATATTTCACATGCATGACTTAACTTTTAGACCCCTACTTTATCTTTGCCTTAATCCTCTCACAAGAATTTTTAGAAGCTCCCTTAAATTCATATACCCAGAACAAGGCAGTATAAATAAGTATCAATACTTGTCAAGGCAGGACACTACACAAAAGGTCTAAAAAGATTTTTACCTGCAGATGGTGGTGGCTTTACATCTATAGGAGAAGCAGTAGTAGCTGGGTCTGTGTTTATGGAGGCATCATTCACTTTTTGCTGACACCCAATTTTCTTTAAGACACTATTGCTATTGGCCTATTCAAAATATTAACAATAAATTATTATAGGAGTTACATTTCCTTCCATCAGTAATTGCCATAAAGAAATTCTGAGAAGTCCACAAAGCCACTATTGTGTCTTTAAGGCCAACAAAAACCAAAGGTAACACACATCATTTTACTAACTGACCTAAATGTTACAAAGGAGAAAACCTTTATTTTGGTTTTCCTTGTCAAATCATCAAAACACCACCAAAAAAAAAGACACAGAAATCTCCTAGGTCACCTACTACAAAATCATAATATACTTACAGGCCCCAAACCAAAACGCATACATGTGGGTCAAACTTTAAGTATAGTATTTTTTCACAAAAGCCTTTCTAGTTTACTACATGCATTTCTGTGAAAATATCTGTACTGGGCACCTGGGTGGCTCAGTTGGTTAAGCGTCTACCGTTAGCTCAGGTCATGATCCCAGAGTGCTGGGATTGAGCCCCGTGCTGGGCTCCCCACTTATCAGGGAGTCTGCTTCTCCCTCTGCCCCTCTCCCTGCTCATGATCTATCTCTAATACAGAAATAAAATCTTTATTTTCAACCTGAGCCAAAGACCAACAGATGCTTAACCGACTGAGCCACCCAGGTGCCCCTAAATAAAATCTTGGGGGGAAAAATCATCTGTACCATATAGAATACAAATAAAACAGTCTTTACAATAAATTGTTTGGAAAGAGAACTTCTTATCATTTTCAACTACAGGTTTTAAATATGTTTCTTCACTTCCAGCATTCCATTACATAGCAAACCTTATATTAGGTACAATTTAAGGACCCACATTAAAACAGGCATCAGAACAGAAAAAATTTCTTTTTCATTAAATCTGCTTTCCCACTCTCAAATGGAATATAAAACAACTAGCTAACATTAACTCTTTCTAATCTAGTGATTATGAATAGGATGGAAAAACCCCAACAATGAAAATTGAGAAAATATCTATTACCCTGGGGATAATCAATGGTGAACCCCACTGAGGACAGGCATCACTATCTTAAGGAGGCATCCATTACGTATATAGAGTTTTTAAGTGAAGACATTTATCAAGAATTTAAAGGGAAATGGTCAGATAAAAAGGACCCTCTCTCCTGTTTTCTTTTTCATGCTGCTGCCTTAATCCAAAGGAATTCTTGCTTCCTTTGCTGTTTTCTAGCAAATAAAAGCTCCGGATTTTTAAAAAATGTATCATTACAATATTAGATCAATGACTTCAAATCAGACCAATAACTTCAAATCAGCAGAGATAAATCATATTCCAAAGGTTGATATTTAGATATTATAAATCTGGAGGCACCTGACGGGCTCAGTTGAAAGAGTGTATGACTCTTGATCTCAGGGTCATGAGTTAGAGTCTCATGAGGGGTACAGAGATTACTTACATAAATAAAAATTCAAATATTATAAATTTGATTTGTAAACAAAAAGACTGATAAAGGAAATATTAGATATACATTCAACTGTCCTTACTGATTGGTCTGAAAGTTTGTTTATTTGTTTTTGGAGCCTCTGGCATTCCTTGAATTTTTCTTTATAATGATCTGCTGCCATCTGAAGACGAAGTTTCAGATCTTCAACTTCTCTTCTCAGTTCGTGTTCCAGTGTATCAGTCTTTTCCTATGACAAAAATACACACACACTTCCGCTTAAGAAAAAAAGTTAAAAATCTCCTATCTCATAATGTAAAAGTAAATCCCAACTTCATTTTCGCTTTTTTCTTTCTGGCTTTTAATTTTTATTTGTTTTAGAGTTTTGGCAACAGAGCTACATTAGCTCCTAATAAATCCAACTTTATATTCTTAGGACTAAGGCTCATTAAAAAACTAGAGAAGAATAATCCACCTCCTGAGGAGTATTACCCTGTTAAATAACCATAATACCACTTTATGAAGCTAATAAATACAAAATTCCAAACAAAGCCATATATAACTACATCAGAAAATTTAACAATAGAGCAGCTCTTACTAACCACTGGGCATTTGCCTAAGTTCTTCTTAAAGCTACATTAATTTCCACTGAAGAAGTTACAATGACTAAATGAAATGAATGGAAATTTAAATTTCTGTGATAAGGAATCTGACCTGACTTATTTTGACATACCTATTCTCTTGTATAAGCTTGTAGTGAGTTTTTGATCAAATGAAAATTCAAAATTAACCCACTTTTACCTGGTCTTTTTTCACAGCGTTCAGTTTAAGTTCTGCCACTGCATCAGCTAACTGCTTTTTTACTTTCTCATTTTCCAAGCGTGCAGTATGCAGATCTGCCATTGTTTTATCTCGCACATTTACAGCATCACTAAGTTCTTTAGCCAGAAAGACAACTTCTTGCCGAGTTGCCTGAACCTGCTCCTCTGCTTTACGAAGTTGCTCCTTTAAAGAAAAGGTATCCTCCTGAAGAAAAGTAGATAAATATATTTACAATGAAACCATTAAAGTAAAAACAGAAGAGAAACAATTTTTAACCATATTTCAACAGATCCAAAATTTTAAATTAAATATTGTTTTTACTCATGACTCAGATGAAGCACATAAATCTATAAAAAACTTAGAGACTTTGTGTTAAGAGTCCCCATTTAACAACCCAATGCACTCAGTATCTCTACCACATTAAACACGTGTAAATTGAAGTTCAGAAGTCAAGCAACATGCTCAGTAATTAAAAGCCCTGGCTTAAACGGAAATACAAATGAAAGCTCCTGTTCCCAAAAATTTCTAAGAGCTGGAACTACTGACCCTCATTTTTTATGATTACCAATAAAGACTTCTCTGTAATTCCAAAAATTCTGGTTAAAAGAAGCCTCCTATTAACTAACCTAAAACATACCCAATGTAACATTAATATACCATCATGTATCATTATGAAAACATGACAAATTTAGAACTTTCATTCTAAAAACAAAATATGACACACAAGTAACAAAGATGAGGCACTGGGAAAATGAAAAGTAATTAGCACCTCTTAACAAACCTATCTTTAAAAAGTTTAAAAAGGGGGGGGAGTGGTGCTTGGTGGCTCAGTCGGTTAAGCATCTGCCTTCGGCTCAAATCATGATCCCGGGGTCCTGGGATCGAGCCCCATGTTGGGCCCCCACTTCTATAATAATAGAAGAAGTGCAACCCATTCTTGTGTTTTTTAAATAGTTAGGCCCTGGGCACCTGACTGGCTCAGTTGGTGGAGCGCGTGGCTCTTGATTCTCAGGGTAGTGAGCTCAAGCCCCATGTTGGGCATGGACCCCTACTTAAAAAAAATAAAAATAGTTAGCTCCTTAGAAGGAAATAAATGATTATGTAATGTTGAGGTGGAGGAAATCTTTGTAGATATAATATTAATAGATCTAACTAAGTAAATATCATCAGTTTCTCTATATCAAAAGGGAAAAAAGAGATACCAAACAACCAGAGGAAATTGTTTGGAATATATTTTTTAAAAAGGTACTATAATACTCTGATATATATTTTATAATCAGTAAGGAAAAAACTCTCAAAAAAAAAAAGCCAAAAAACAAAAAAAATTGGAGAATGGCATGACCGTGAATTTTTTTTTTTAAAGAAATGGCTATTATGCTTATAAAAATATATTCAACTCATCAACAATCAAAGAAGTTAAAATAGGGCGCCTGGGTGGCTCGGTTGGTTGAGCAACTGCCTTCGGCTCAGGTCATGATCCCGGAGTCCCAGGATCAAGTCCCATATCGGACTCCCGGTTCTGCGGGAAGTCTGCTTCTCCCTCTGACCTTCTCTCCTCTCATTCTCAGTCTCTCGCTCTCTAATACATAAATAAAAAAAAATCTTTAAAAAAAAAAAGAAGTTAAAATAAATACTATTTCAACTGACGAAGATTCAAAAACAAGAATACTCCAGTATTTAGATAGCTTTAGGGGAAATTAGCACATTTATAAACAGGTGGGCTACATACCTGGTAATCGGTATAAAGTTTCTCATCAGATTTTTGCAACATGCACAACCTTTACGAAGTTCATTAACTTTTGGTCTAGCAACTCTATTTTCATGAGTTTCTAAAAAATTTATTTAGCTTTACAGGGATTCAGTACAATTATTAAAATGAAAAATTATTAAAAATAGAAAATATGTAATACAAGAATTTATTATAAATTCTGCAATATATCCTTTGAATTCTCTGCTGCCATTACAAACAGAAGTATATACAATGCTGGGGTATTTTTTTGAAAAGCAATTTAAAAATAACTATGAAATTTATTCTGGTATGTACATATGCCTACATATCTATACAAGGAGGTTTACCCCATCATGCTTATAAAAGCTAGGGATACTACACAGCTGTTAGTGAATGAGGAAGATCTATATGGGTTCTCATACCCATACAGAACGTCTGTTCTGTAAAATTTTTTTAAAAAGCTTTTGAACATTATATTCTCAGTTTTTATAAAAATGTAAATTTTCTACGTACATTCAGAGGTTTCTAGGAAAACTAAAAATTCTATAGAACATATATGGGAAAGGATAAAGGTTACTTTTACTTTGTACCCTTATATATTATTTGAATTATGTTATAACCATAACCTTGTATTGCTTCAAAAAAAAATTTTTTTTTTATGTTTCAATGATTAATGGGGCTCCTGGCTGATTCAGTTGGTAGAGCATTTGACTCTTGATCTTGGGGTCATGAGTTGAAGCCCCAACTGGGCAGAGAATTTTTAAAAAGTTGTAACAATTAAGAGTCAATTTTCTCAGGTATTTCTATACCTGTGTTTTTTCTACAGAGGTCTTATGTAGAAAAAAGATGCCTAAAGAAAATTTTAGCATCTTAATAATTAAATCAAATATACATTTCACCTCTGTGTTTGCAATACGCTATATTAAATACCCTGAAGGGTAACTTGGGTATTAATCATTAATTCTAAATGTGATACACATCTGACATTTTAGGTGTTATAGTAATTATGTCTGAGTATATTTAACAGCAAACTACTGCAAATGACAAAATACTCATTTACAAGAGTTAAGAAATAAGTCAAGGTAAAACTGCCCAATATAGTATGAAACCCAGCCGTTAAAAAAAAAAAAAAGGGTACAAAAATCTCCATGAACTGATGGTGGAGTAATTTTTTTCAGTTTATACTGTTCAATTTTTAAAAAGCAAGGTACAAAAAGTATGTATAGCACAGCAGCTTTTTCTTTTCTTTTTTTTTTTTTTAAAGAAAGAAGGGAATATGGAGAGATACAGTAACTGGGTAATGTAATGAGCACTGGGTATTATATAAAGACTGATGAAGCACAGGCATGTACCTCTGAAACCAATAATACATTATGTTAATCAATTGAATTTAAAAAATGTTTAAATTCTGAAAAAAAAAGGGAATAGAGAAGAGTGTCTGCATATGCACATGTTTATTTTTGAAGAAACAGGATAAACTGGAAACTAATGAAAATGTTTATGTATGGGTATAAGAAAGGGGTTTTTTTTTAGGAAAGAGACAGTGGATTTTATTATAAGTATTTCCAATTTTGAACAATGAAACTATTTAACATACTCAAAACACAAAATTCAATCAAAAGGTTAAGAGAATAAAAACTAAACTTAGAATTAAAGGTTGACAAAAATCTTAGAATTAAATGCTAACAAAAATGTAGACTATATAAAAATTCATTACCCATAAATATGTTAAAAAGTTTATTCAAGTAACTTTTGAACACAGTACTGTGTACATCCTTACTGAAATAAATTCTTAGAAAAAGGACTGAGAAGAACTTAATTTAGTAGACACATTGTTGGGAATGTCACTGATGTAACATTTCTGGAACTACTAGTGTGTATAACAGGGTAGAATACATGAATAAATATAACGACGTTTTGGAAACAAGGGCTCTCACACTGACAGAAGAGATAAATATGGAATGAAGGAAGGTGAAAAGAACCCTAAGGTACTGGATTTGAATTGAAGAAAACTGTATAAAGACTTTAAATGATTGTCCAATGGAAGTACAAAGAAGTAATGATTCCTAGTAGCAACAGGATCCAGTATAAAAATATCAAAATTCTATTTGGCTTCAAAATACCATTCCCTATTGAAAAAAACCAGGGCTCCTTAGAGAAATAAATGCCTAGTACCAGGTATGGGACAGAACCTAAAGCTGTAATATACAGTTGTTTCACAAAGCTGAGTAGTATTCAAAACATTTATGAAAAAGACATAGGGGCAGGTGGGTGGCTCACAGTTGATTTTGCTTTGGCTGAGGTCATGGTCTCAGGGTCCCGAGATCAAGCCCCACATCAGGGCCAGTACTCAACATGGAGTATGTGTAAGATTCTCCCTCTTTTCCTCTGCCGCTCCCCCTGCTAGCACATGTATGCGATCTAAACTAAATAAACAAAATTTTGAATTTAAAAAAAAAAAAAAAAAGGAAGTCTGGAAAGGCTCCCCCAGCTAAGCATGAGACAACTTGGATATGAAAAAGAATAATGATGATGATGTACGA
Organism: Nasua narica; assembly: GCA_028533885.1. Lineage (NCBI taxonomy): Eukaryota > Metazoa > Chordata > Mammalia > Carnivora > Procyonidae > Nasua > Nasua narica. The sequence continues at coordinate 49,846,813 of CM052806.1, read as the reverse complement.
TATACTGAACAAAAAAGAATCCCTAAGTCCATAGTGATATGAAAAAAGGGGAGAGAGCAGCAGAGCCTCATTATAAAAGAATACCTACTAATAAATGTAAAAGAGATAAAATTTTTTAAATCATCATTTTGTATTCATTAATAACTCATAAAGGTGAGGATCATCAAGGGATAAAAAACCATTGGGTGAAAAGCTACTGGGGAATAGGATACTTACTTGATCTCCAAGTATTATCCTACATATTATTCAATCACAAAGAGGGGAAAAAGCACCAATATATGGTTTCAGGCAAACATAACTTTAAACAAATGATTAAAGCAAACATCAAGAACGAAACTGACATTGTGTCTTTTGATAACACTGCGACAAAATGTACAGAACATCTATGCCTTTTCTTGTCAAAAAATGCTTCACCTGGATCCAGCCATGAAGAAATGATAAATAAATCTAGAGTACAGACCATTTTCTCAGACAAGCCTGAATTCTTCAAAAATACCAGTGTCATAAAAAAACAAGAGGTACAGGGAAGCAATTCTAGATTAGAGCAGACCAAGAACACAGTAATTGTGTGGTCTTTATTTACCCCTGGGTCAAGAAATTTTAAAGGTTATATAGAAATATAATTGGGACAATTTGAATGTACTAAAACTACATACAGGAATGAAATATTATCTTACAAATGTTAAATTTCTTAGTATGTTAATGGTTTGATGGTTATACAGAATAATGTATATGCTGATAGGGAGACATGCTAATGTATTTAGGGTGTAATGTCATAATTCCTCCAGATTTGAACTTTTTCAAAAGAAAAGGTTAGGAAAAGGAAATATTAAAAATAAAAACCATTATATTGCATACATTTAACAGACAGAGGTTTTACAATCTTCAGATACACATTGCAAAAATACTTACCTTACTTGAGGTTGTAAGCAAGAAAGCCCTTTGCAGATTTTCCTTTTCAGCCAAACAGAACTGCAGCCTGCCAATCTCTTCTTTGAAATGAGTAATCATGCTTTCTTTGTTCCCATCTAAATTCTTTAAAGTCTGGACCTCTGACACAAGCTTGGTATTTTCTATATCCGTATTCTTCAGATGTACCTGCAACAGTGCTTGAAGATGTCAAGAATATGCTAACTCCATAACATAAGTTACTCAAATTTCAAACTACCATTGTTTATCTCTAACCCAAAAATGATGAAAGAACCAGAAGACTTACTAGACCAGGAGTCAGGAGACCCAAGTTATATCAAATGCCTAGCTAATAAAAAGGAACAGAATACAGCCTTTCCAAGTATTTTTATTTTTATTTTTCACAGAGATTATATCTAAAGTCTAAAAACATTACCTGATCTCTAAAGTCTTCTCCTCTCATTTAATAAGTTTAAGTTCTTTTTAAAAATGCAAACTGATTTGGTTGTTCTTTTGGATGAACAAATTATGTTATAGGTATATTGAGACATAAAGGCATGGCGAGATTCTGGAAAACTGAAGGGGTACATTCAAGAACATTTTAAGCAATATTCTGATTTTAAGAAGTACTGTCATTTACTTCCTATGTGCCTAAAAATACATTTGATTAATTAACCCCACTATATTAATTTTCCCAGGAACTTATTTGCTCATAACAGATGCACAAATCAAATTCCAAAATTGAAATTATAAAGAGTACAGATACTCAGTTTCCACTATAAAGAGTTATCTTGCTTTGGTTAAGAGTACCAGAGAGAAATAAATTAACATACTACTTGCACTTGAACCTCAATGTATGAATGCTGAAACACTAATTCCTGTTCACAAGGACAGAATATAACTCCAGATTCTCTGAGGTGTCACCAGCCAAGACCTTTACAGCATCACTTTAAAAACACTTTCTAGTTTTCATAATCATCAGCTCAAGAAAGCGTTTTATCAATTCCTTTAAATTCTGACAGCACAGAGATGGGTCATATGCTCTAATAGGGGCTAGAGGAGAGAGACATAAGGAATCTCTCTGTTTATATAAACAATCTGGAAGGGAAAGCCTGTTTAGGAGATTAACAATATAATATGAGGTCTTATCATACTCAGTAAGTACAGTTTCCTTGCCATTTAAAAAAAAAGGAAAAAACTCCACAAAACAAAAATCTCTAAGGAAGTTTTACTTCCCATTTTGAGGATACACACATACCAATGAAATACTGTTTAGAACACTGGGAGGTTGAAGGAAAATATATTCAAATGGAAACTTCAATGTCATTTTGATCTCAACTGATAATGCTTATAGAAAACTGGAGATACTATCACACCATAGAAGAATAAATCTCCAAGACACCTCATTCTTTCCCTTCCTTCCTTGCTGCCCAGTCTTTTACAAAGGACTGGTCATTCGGGTCCAAAACAGAAACACAAAAGTCTGCAGAAAGTGAAAAAGAGCAAGGTGTAAGGAATAATTTAGAGCAGTAAAGGAAAAATGCTCGATTTACCCTAATATGTGTTTGCCAAACCTTTACATAACACCAGAAGTCCTATTCTCAGAAAGAAAAGGCAGGATGGAAAAAAATTTTCTCTTTCCAAAAAACTCATCCTAGTACCATTCATTACATCTCTCCAGCATCACTGATTTAACCTAAGACCTTCCTAAACCCTTCCCAATACTAAATAGAATGCCTTTAGAATTCATTTTATTATTGATTTGAAATGATTGAAGACATAGACATTCTATCTTATTAGCTCCCACTATGCTAACAAAAAGCAAGATGAAAAGCAATTATCCATGGAGAGAAATAAATTGAAAAAAACTGAAATATTTTCACTGAAATTCATTGAAAATTGAATAAAAAATTATTAGAGATGCCACTTTTCACTTAGTTAAAAAAAACGCTTTATAACTTTAAAGAACTGCATTTAGGGTAGTTTGTAAAAATACTGTATAAATAGTAATCCAACTGCATAAATTTCTCTAGACATCTCTATTATTTCCCTTTTTCACAAAATCTTGTTCAAAACCCAAACATTATTTTGGGGCATATTTTCTTAAAGGATCAAATCATAAAATCATTCATCCTCCGGAGCAGGACACCTGGATAGCTCAGTTGGTTAAATGTTTGCCTTCGGCTCAGGTTATGATCCCAGGGTCCTGGGATTGAGTCCCACATGGAGCTCCTTGCTCAGAGAGGAGCCTGCTTCTCCCTCTGCCTGCTGCTCTCCCTGCTTGTACTCTGACAAATAAATATATAAAATCGTAAAAGAAAAAAAAAATCATCCACCGGTGAATCATCACTATTTTTCTTTGTTTTGGGAGTGACACACACGCATGCATATACCCACAGACCCTGAGGATAAGCTATTCAAGAAATAAAACAGGTATAACCCATGACATGCAAAACATCCCCATCCACACTCTCTGTTCTGTTTTAAGGTGCATGGTGGATTCAATATTTTATTTTTATCTTCTAAAAAAAATCCCAACACTACCAAAAATAAAAAGGAAAAAACCACTAGCAATATAAATCATATTCCAGTTTCTACATGCAAATTGTAACTATCAAATACTGAATATATGCACAGTTGTGTGTTTCTAACTCTAATCAAATATATACCACAATACTGTGTGTCTCCCTTTTCTAATCTAATCAAAGTGACCGAATCTACCCAAATAATACTGACTTAACTCAGAATGTTCTTGAAATTCCTCATCTGGAACTGCCTTCATGACTGCAATAAGCCACTTAAGATAAATATGTCTCAATTTACATCTACAGCATCATTGGTTATTAAGCTAACCATCCTATTTCAGAATGATTTAAAAAAGAAAAATCTCAAAAAGGTGAAGATTTGTTAAGAGAATCTTGTTTAAAATGACATCATCTGAAGATTATTCTAGAAGTCAAACTCTAAAACATGATGCTCATCACCGAAATTAATGTTCTAAGATGTTCTTAAATAGGGGAAACAATTGGTTTTATAAATTCTGATAAACAGGCAGGTACCCTGTTACTATTAAGGCCCTCTAACTTATTATGTATCACCTGCTAAGCAACTAAAATACCAGCAAATTCCCTGAAAATGTTTAGGGACTATACACAATGGGGTAGTTTTAAAATAGGTCCCCAAATCCTTTGATACTTCCTCTCTAAGAAGTGAAGTCCAACTCCCCTCTCTTTAAGTACTGGCTGGACCCAAGTGACTAGCTTCTAATGAATAAAATAAAGCAGAAGTACTAACGTACAACTTTGGTAACCAGGTCATAAAGTGCCCTAGGACTTCCTCCTTGCTCTCTCTTAGATAGCTCACTCCAAGGGAAACTGGCGGCCATGTTGTGAAATCACTGAAGTAGCCATTGAAGATCCCACAGTAGCCCACATAGCAAAAGACTGAAGGGCATCCTGCCACATGTCATTTGTATGAGCCATCTTGACAGCAGATCCTCCAGTTCCAATCAAGTCTGTAGCTGACTGTGGCCCTTGCCAACATTCTGAATGCAACTGACCAACACATCCTGAGCCAGAACCATGCACTTAAGCTGCTCCCAAATTCCTGACCACTAAATTTCATGGTAATTTGTTACACAGCATGAGATAACAAAGAGAAATGAAAAAAGAATGAACAACCTTATAAAGTTCCTTCTCATCCTTTTCTGTCTTCAACTGACACTCCAGTTGTTCTCTTTCATGTTGTGCCTTCCTGAGTTTATCCTTTAAACTGAGTTAAAATAACATTAATATAGACAAAAAATTTTCATTAAAGCATTTTTGAAATATGTAAATATTCTTTAAAACCATCAGAAATACCTGTCTAATTCAGTTTCTTTTTCAATTGCTTTATGTGTCACCGACACAATATCTTCCTCAAGCTGGAGAACTTTGGATGCAGCATCATTGTATCTCTTCTTAAACTCTTCATTTTCTGTTTTTAAACTTTGTGATACTTCAACAAGACCCTAAGAAACAACAATTTTTGAGAAACAATTGCTAAAACAAATTTGTATATCTTAAGAAATCTATGTATTCTTAAATTGTTAATCCCACATTTGTCCCCTCTAAAGTTTACAAACTAAGATTAAAAACTAAACCTTAAACTGAAAAATACATTCAATTTTTCATATAGCAAATTAAACAATTATTAATTTCTTTTCCAGACTTCTCATACACCCTGTTAATTGATTTCACAAACTTCTCCACCAGAGGGCAGGCAACAAAAATGAGAGAAAAAATTTTTTAATTAGTCACTTTCATTTTTGACATCTTGCTTCTCAATGCTACTCTAGTGACAAGTCAGGTTTCATACAATATTAGCACAGATTACACAGTCTCAAAAAAGCAAAAAACAAAAAATGCTTCTAGCGCAGATCATTAAGTACCTCCAATAATTATACCAAAGCAGTAAGATACGTGTCACAAGCAATGTTTGTAATGGTCCTGACACTGAGACCTGAATATTCAAAGAAACTGAAATGAATATTAACGTAGTAAATACAATAAAAAAGTATTTTTATTTAAAACGAGAACATTCTACTTTGTTTGTTTTTAAAGATTTTATTTATTTGACAGAGAAAGAGATACAAATAGATAGAGAGGCAGGCAGAGAGAGAGGAGGAAGCAGACTCCCTGCTGACCAGAGAGCCTGATGTGGGACTGGATCCCAGGACCCTGAGATCGTGACCTGAGCCAAAGGCAGAGGCTTTAAACCACTGAGCCACCCAGGCGCCCCGAGAATATTCTACTTTAAATGATTTTAAAGTTTTTAAAATATTAACACATCAATTAAGACAAGTAACTTATAAGAACCTGATCAAACTCCTTTCTAAACCCATTTTACGATCTATAAAATGAAGATAAAGCTTTTTCCTCCTAGTTTATAAAATCATGAGAATCAAATGTAGCAGTGCATATGGAGATACTTTGTTATAGAAAACTATATATCAATTAAGTTTATAGGAACTGATAAATTAAGACAAATTGTTGTTAAAAGATATTTTATAACTTCCCACTTATTAAAGTACCACCCACCTAGGCAACAACAGAAGCTAAAGGAAATCATCATTCTTACTAACAAATCTAACAAATCTGTTTAACAGATTTCTATCTGTTAATCTAACAAATATTATACAGTATTTATAAGCCACTTTAATTTTCATAAATTAACTCAGCCAAATTTTTTACTTATAGGTGAAATATCATTTTAAATATATTACTAGAATATGAAAATTGCTATGTTGCATCTACACTTCATTAAAAAGCACATCATAATAAGGGTCAGGTACACTCTCTTGGTTTTATTTTTGCTCAAAGTAAATGTTTCCTTACTAAATTTGCAACATTAAAGACTGTGATACACAACTAAATGCTTTTCTGATTCCAAAAAAAAACACCCCAGAAATAAAAAATAGTCCCTCTGCTGTAAACTGTTGTCAATATCGAATGACTCTGGATAAATCTGACACATTTTTGTCTTGCTGATTTATAAAGATAGCCAAAGAGGTTTCTAAATAGTTTTAATTTTGTATTGTTTGTTTTACCACATGCTCTCTTGGCCTTGCAAATAGGCTACAGATTTAATTCAAGTATTTCTTCCTATGAGAAAGACTACATTGCCTAGAGGTAAAAACTAGTTTCTAAATCTGTAATTAATGTAGTTCTGTAACAGGTAAACAGTATTCTAAAAATGTATGGGGCAAGAACTAGAGAAGATTCATAAGCAACTAAATGCAAAACATGAACTTACTGCTTTATCTATGAGCCAGTCAACTCTACAGTGAGTCACTAATTGTAATATAACTTGACAGTCTTAGAATCTTTGCCTGGTACCCATAAAAGCACCTAATAGCTTCTCTGCATCCACACCTATTTTCTAAAGGCATGAAAATGCTAGAAATTATTCTTCAGGCCTCCAGTTCTCATGTTTGAGTGAAGCATAGCATCTCAATTTGGCTAAGTCGTTCTTAGAATGAAAATCACATTAAAGTCTGTAGTGTACACACGAACAACTAAAAATCCTGCTTTCTTTAAAAAGAATAAAATTTATAACACAATCTTTGAAAAACACTTGCAATCTGAGATAAATATTCATTTGGTCAATATTTGCAAATCATGCCCAAAAACATAGTAATTCTAATTCTAAAGTAAAACTTGAATAGAATAAGTCTGCTACATTGTACATCATGATAAAAACAATTACCAAAATGGAGGCAAAAGGAGATTAAGAGATCTGGGCATTTCAAAATCATGTAATGAACTTCTCCTCCTCTCAGGTTAAAGAATCCCTACCATGAGCCACTACTATTAGCAATTCCTTCAAGTCATAACTCTCAAATATGAACAACACAACCAGAGGAAAAAATAAGTCATTTGTCTGTGTGGCTAAACATGCACTAAAAATACATAAAGTAACAGAACACACTTATTCTCATGTTTTAAAAAGACAAAATTTTGATTACAAATGAATATATTTGAGAAAAAACATAATATTATGGACAACCATTTAGAAAAAATTATGTATTCTGGATTCGAATATATACAGTGGTAAAATTTAGCAAATTAGTACCTGAATACTCTAAATAGCAAATTATTGACAAAAGAATTATGTTATTTATGGAAAATGTGAGATTTTTAAGATTTTAGAGAGAAAGAACATGAGCAAGTGGGGGGAGGGGCAGAGGAAGAGCGAGAATCTCAAGCAGACTCCATGCTAAACTCGAGGAGTTAACTGGCTCATAAAGCAATAGGTTCATGTTTTGCATAAACTTAGTTTGATCTCACCACCCTGAGATCATGACCTGAGCCACAATCAAGAGTCAGACGCTTAACCAACTGAGCAGGGAGCCTATTCTCCCCCTCCCTCTGCCCTTCCCTTCTACCCTCGGCTCATGCTCATTCTCTCTCAAATAAATAAAATCTTTAAAAAAAAAAAAATTAAAGAATTTTAAGTTATCTCTACCCCCAACAGGGGGCTTGAATTCACGACCTTGAGATCAAGAGTTGCATGCTCTACTGCCTGAGCCAGTCAGGTACCCCAGTTGTGTAATTTTTTTAAGTTAATTACAGATGGTAACTTCTTACCACATATTTGATTTACAAATATTTTCTCTCATGCTGGAATTCACTTTTCATTTTGTTTCCTGTTTCATGGTTTCCTTTGCTGTGCAGAATCTTTATACTTTGATACAGTTTACTTGTTTATTTTTTGCTTCTGGTGTTAAATTAAAGGAATGGCTAAGATCAATGTCAAGGCGCTTATCCCCTAGCAATTTCTTGGTTTCAAGTCTTACGTCTTTATTTCATTTTGAGTTGATATGGTATAAGATACTGGGTCAGTTTCATTCTTTTGCATGTGGCTGTCCAGTTTTCCTAAGACCGTTCATTGAAGAGTTTTTCCCCATTGTATGTTCTTGGTTCTTTGGTCATGAATTAGTTAACCATGTATGCATGGGTTTATTTCTGGTTTTATTCTGTTCCATAGAGATTATGAACTAGTTTAAACTATATAAATATATTTTAGAAACAAAGTACTATGAATTTCCTGAAACTATTACTTAGCAAATCAGGTAAAATCAGGTATAAAAAAATCGGCCTTAAAGAAATTTATTGATATACACATCTACAATATTAAAGTCTCTGTGGGGTGCATGGGTGCCTCAGACACTTAAGCACCTGACTTTTGATTTCAGCTGAGGGCATGATCTCAGGATTATAAGGTTGAGCCCTTCTTGGGCTCCGTGCTGGGCGTGGAACCTGCTTAAGATTCTCTATCCCTCTGTGCCTCCCCACTCCCACTCTAAAAAATAAATATTAAAATTCTAAAAAAATAAAATAAAATTAGGCCTTTGTGTCTTTTTTCCCCCAATGATAATCAGTAAAAAAGAGATGGAAATTCAATGATATCATAGCTTCAAAATTGGTTCTTGGCAACTCCACGTATTAGAGGAGAGATACACACGCGCACACACACACACACACACACGCACACATATATAAGAACCTGAGACAATTCCATATATTAAAGCAGTTTAGGCGTCTTAAACTACTTTTGTCCTAAACTGGATATCCAATACAATGATAAATACAGCTTTACAGAAGAAAAAGCCAAAAATACAAAGACAACAGAAGAGCTCTGCACTAGCCAGAGCCACCATGAGAGATCTTTCAAGTTCTTCTCTCCTATACCTGTGATAACTCCCCAAGGTACCCTACCTAGTTTATGAAACTTAAGAATGAAAACAATATGAATAAATACAACAGTTTATAACATGCTCCTTATATTGTTTAAGCAATACTATTTTAGTATTCTCAAACACAACTTAGTTTAGAAATACCTTGAGAGACACCCAGGTGGCTCAGCTGGTTAAGCATGTGCCTTCAGCTCAGGTCATGAACCCAAGGTCCTGGGATCCAGCCCTATGTCGGGCATCCTGCTCATCAGGGACTCTGTTTCTCCCTCTCCCTATGCCCCTACCCCTGGGCTCATGTTCTTTCTCTCATTCACTCTCAAAATAAATAAATAAACAAACAAACAGACAGACAGACAAACCTTGAAGTACATCTTTTATTAATAACATTCAAGTTAAAATCCTAAAAAAATTAAATTGCATTCTTATTTGACAGGGAAAAAAAAAAAAAAAAACACGCTCAGGCAGAAGAGAAGAAGCTACCCAGGCACCCAAGAATACTATTTTATGGGAAAAAAACTCAATTCACAGTTTTAGACCTCAAAAAATTATACATCAAACTATAAAACATAACAAGGTGACAGTTCATTCTAGTCCTATTTGAAAAACAAGACTCAATATCATTGGTTCCCTGAGCCTCAGTTTTTAATCTTCTAATTTTCAAATACATTATCTAGCACTCCAAAAACAGAAACAAGAATACAATGAATATACCTACAAACTGCTAATCTTCTGTCTGAAAAATGTAAAGTTAGGGTTAAAAAACAAAGACTAACCAACACACTGGAATATCATTTGACAATAAAATGAATAAAGTACTGATGCATATTACACCATGGATGAACCCTGGAAACACTGGGCTAAGTGAAAGAGGGAGGTGACAAAGGCCACACGTGATTCTATTTGTATGCAATGCCCAAAATATACAAATCCATAGAGATGGAAATTTAACTTAGTGGTTGCCTGGGACTGAGGGGGAAGGAAATGGAGAATAACCACTAACAGGTAAAGGTACAGGTTTCTTTTGGAGTGATGACTATGTTCTAAAATTAGGTTATGGTAACGGATGCACAATTCTGTAAATATTAGTAAGAAATACTAAATTGTATATTGTAAAGTGTTGGACATAAGGATATGTAAATTATAACTTAATCACAATATAGCTGTTTTTTAAAAAAATTAATCTTTAGTCCCTACAGGCAGAAGTATAGTGTCATTAAAAGCACTGAAGGAGCCAGACTGCCTACCTCTACCACTTTACAAACTGTTCGACCATAGGCAGGTTAAATAACCTCTCTGTGTTACCTTTGTAAAATGTGTACTTAACAATGCCTACTTTATAGAATTAAATGAGTTAACATATGTTAATTCTCAGAACAGCACCTGGCTTACATTAAGTATTATATGGGTTGTTTTTATTAATCAGGCTTTTATAATAGAGAAAACACAAAGTTAAACTAAAAATGAGTGTAAAAATTATCCTTAACAAAAGATTTACTTTTTTAAATCTAGGGTATGCATGAATAATGGAACATACACAGCACATTAAAATACAGGCAAAATACATTATGTAATTTATAGTTCTCAATTTACAGGTGTTATTTGGTTTCAGTTTTAATCTACTTTGTAATCCTATTTTATTCCTTCAAGCAGCCAATTACAAAACATAACCTAGAATACTCTTTAGCATAACACTTAAAATCCATCTGTTTTTTTGATAGCTGTAACACATCCAATTCTTTTAATTTTCAAAATAGGAGTATACTCTCTATTGGCATTTTATAATTAAAAAGTCAGTATATCTTATAAAAGATCAAAGATTTTATTTATAAACATTTAATTATTATAAACATTTACCTTAGTATTTATCTGTTTTTTTGATAGCTGTAACACATCCAATTCTTTTAAATTTCAAAATAGGAGTATACTCTCTATTGGCATTTTATAATTAAAAAGTCAGTATATCTTATAAAAGATCAAAGATTTTATTTATAAACATTTAATTATTATAAACATTTACCTTAGTATTTGTCAAGTACTGAATGGGTTACAAGCTAATCTTATTAAACATTTAATTATTATAAACATTTACCTTAGTATTTGTCAAGTACTGAATGGGTTACAAGCTAATCTTATTTTATAAAACAGTGAAAATGCAATTTCTTCAGGAAGAAACTGAAAGTTGCCACAGACATTCCTAGTAAACTGTCCACTCTAAAATTTTAAGTGAAATTATAGATGATACATCATAATATTCTTCAGATGTTCAGCAGTATGCATACCCAGTACCTCAAAGAGACAACATTTAGAATTACTACACTGAAATTGTTTTAAGAATTCACACTATGGGAGAGATTGAGAACAAGTGCCAAGAAATGTCATGGATTTTATAAGCCATCCAACTAAGACAAGTGAGCTGCTCTAGATGCCCAGAGAAAAGCTGGTTTGGGTAAAAAAAAAAAAAAGAAAATTGAAAAAAAAAAAAAAAAGCATGTGACTAGTAATGAAAAGAACTATTTCTCCTAGCAAGCACATTATTTTATTCACAGAAATAAGGAGGCAATTGCCAACATATAACTAAGATGTTTTTTAAAACACTTCTAGGATCTGAGAAAAATGGTATGAATTTCATACTTTAGTTCTCTGGTTCTCTAGTTCATCATTATGAAAACTAGTAAAATAATATTTACTTACATTTAGTGAGAATCTATTACATAAGAAATACCAATCTAGGTCTTTTTAAGAGTTTATTTACTTGAGAGAGAACACGCATGTGCTGGGGGTGGGGTGGAGGGCAAAAAGCGAAGAACAAGCAGACTCCAGCTGAGTGTGGATCCCAACATGGGGCTCAATCCTGAGAGTATGACCTGAGCTGAAATAAAGAGTCTGACGCTCAATTGACTAAGCCATTTTTTTTTAATCACCATTTTCATAGCATAGAATAGCATTTAAAAACCACTTCCACGTACTTCATCTTCCCAGAGTATAAACCCAACACAAAAATAGCAGCAGGGAAGAAGTGCCCTCTAAGATTAGTGTCTGTCATCAAGATTTAGGAGTTGCCATAAAAACTTCTGCTGTACACCTCTTCTGGGTGCAACAGCCACAATCTCCTACAAATTTTGCTTCACTAATCCCCTCACCTCAATCTACTACTTTCTCAACCTAAGTATGTCAGAATTAGCTCTCTTCATTATGGTCTTGTAGTGCTTAACCCTTGTCATCTGGATAGCAGAGAGTACCTGAGACTTTAAATCTCAGCTAACAACTCGACTAGACCAGAGGCATAGCCTCGTGTACATGAATAATTTCACACAATTGAAGGCCTACCAATTCTGCCATTCCTATTCTTCCAATGATCCATTCTTCCCTTGGATTTCAAAGTGATGAGAGTTGAAACCTCAAAGGCCACATTTCAGAGCACTCTTGATCTTATAAGCTAAATAAGTACATGCTGTAATGGGGCCATTTTCATGAATACTGTCTTCTATCTCACCTCCACCCCACCAACTTATAACAGAGTGAAAAAAAAACGATTGACATTCCACTCTGGTAAACTGCCAAATTCAGGTACAAATGAGATAGAAGTGTAAAGAATAGAGAGAACAGCGTAATAACTATACAAAACAGCCAAGGAGTTTTAGCAATTGAATAAATCATAAGAATGTCATAACAATCAAGGTAGGCACATACCATATATTTTACTACTTGGTATACCTGCTCAAACTGCATGAAACCTGCTTAAACGCCTACCCTAGGATTCTAAGTGTTCCCCCAAGAAGAAAATGGGGAAGTAACTGCATCTTTTAAACTAAAAAGGCTAACAGTAATAAAAACAATGTTACAGATGTTTATAAGGAGAAATTTACATTGCTTGATATTATGTTTATCATCTAAGGCAAAAGAGTACTCCTCAAAATGAGGACAAGTCAAGAGAAAATCTTTTCAGAATTTAAGCCCTATTTATGTATCATCTCTGGTCAGGTGCGCAATTTACAACCACTCTGCTGGAGTATAAAATTTAGTGAAAATCACTGTACTACTCGTTCAAGTAACAATTAAGTAACTGCTTTAGGCCTTGTTGGACAAAATAATGGAACACACCGTACCCTTAGAAAACAACAGGTTAATCCTATAAAAAGACCTAAAAATATCCAACAAGTTATAAGTCAGATTATGAAACATATTATCATAATCTGTATCAAAACTGACAAATTAATTTTCTTGGGAAAATAAGATGTCAATGACTAGGTGATTGTTTTTATCTTCCAGCTGTTTTCATATAAGTTAAATCCATTTGTATCTCTAATGAAACTACACTGTTTAATACATATACTTCTTTATGTGTTCTTTCAGCATAATTTATAGCATTTCTCACATCATGGAGTTCAAAATTTTGTCTAATACTGCATCTTATTTCACTGAATTCTGTTTTGAAAGGTAGTTTTAACTACTTTGTTTTATCTTCCCCTTATTCAGTATTTATCACTCCTAATTAGATTTCCAAACCCTCTCCCAAAATCAATTATTCTAGAATTAAATGGAAAACATATGGAAACAGTTGTCAGAAACCACTTCATCGAGCCTGGTACCAAAACATCTACAAGTATTTTAACTATTTACAACATAAAAGCAGCTACAGCAAAAAACTGATAGGAACTAACCTATCCTTCTTAAGTATGTATCTAAATGACGGTTTTTTTTTAAGAGCAGTTTTTACTTACTTTAACTGGTTGAGTTTTTGAAAAAGTGGGTTTCAGACAATATACTATAAATTCCAATAAGTTAGAAACACAACTAACCTTTTGCTCTGCCTGCAGTTGGTCACATCTTTCTTTCTCATGGTTAAGTTCTCTTTCCAATCTTCCAACTTGTTCTCGAAGTTGTGTTGTTTCTTTTTCCAGAACAGCAATTAACTTTAACAGTTCTTCTTTTTCTTTCATGGTTTTCTCAATTTTCAACTGTAAAATGAAAAATTCGAATTGATTTTTCTATAATCCTAAAATATTATTGTTTTCCATCTCAAAAACAGTGAAGAAATTCATAAAAGAACTCGTACATATAATCTACTTCACTTTCTACTACATGTAAATAAAAATTTATGAATCATAAATTTAAACCTTCTTTTGGTTGGGCAAAAAAACCAACATTACAAGAAGGTATAAAATCAGGGGCACCTGGGTGGCTCAGTCAGTTAAGCGCCTGCCTTTGACCTGTGTCATGATCCCAGGAGCCTGGGATCAAGCCCCATACATCCAGTTCTCTACTCAGTTGAGTCTGCTTTCCCTCTCCCATAGTCCCTCCCCCCAACTTGTGTGCCCATGCACTCACTCACTCACTCTCTCTAATAATATCTTTAAAAATAAAAGTATAAATTCAGTAAATTTTACTATGAAGTTGCCTGCTAATCAATCTTCAAATAAGTAGCAAAAATAAGGCATATTGTTTCATAATTGACTTAATTCTGGGTTTTTCTTGAATAATCAAGATAAAAATGTGTACCCCTTCTTAAATGCAAAGCTATGAGATATCTTTGACTCTGAAGAACTTCCTTACATGTTAAATAAGAACTTCATCTATGGCATTACCCTTTAAAAGTTTTGGTATTAAGTAGTATCAATTGCTATATTTATAATGGTCTCTATTTGGCTAAATTAAAACAAACTTAAAGTGCGAATTTTAGGACAAAAATGAAGGCTGTAACGATAAATTAACAATGTAACTGATTCTTATGGGAACACTAATAGTAACTCAATTCAGGAAAACCTATACTCCACGATTCTAAAAAATTACTCTTAAAGGACCTAAAATAGTAGTAAATAAAACGGTTAACATTTCTCTTAGAACAAAAAGTCTTTGATTCTAACAAGGGAATAATGAAGACTCAGAGGGAAAATTTCACAAAGGAGGCATCATACATTTAGCTAACATAAAATGTTTTCTTGGTACACTAAGTTGGTTCTCCAGGGTCATGGAATCAAACCAATTAAACTCTAAAATGGGAGGCTCCATAGCTCAGGGGTTAGAGCACTGGTCTTGTAAACTCTAAAATGGGTCTTATGAAAGCCAAAAAGCTGCAAATTTTTAGTATGACTCTTCTATCTCTTCCTTCCAACCAAATGAAAACATTAGGAGTAAAATGCCCTCAAAAAAGAAAAGTTTATTCATTAAACTTCTTTTATTCCTTATTTTTTAAAAAAAACACCTTTTGGCTCTAAACTTTTCGGCAGCTTAAACATGAAAATATATCCTGACTTAGTGCAGTATTTAATAACCAATTTTTCCCTGTGATTCATTTAATTGGCACATACCTTCTGAAGAGTTTACTGAGTCTTTTTTTTTTTTAAAGATTTTATTTTTTATTTACAGAGGGAGAGAGATCACAAGTAGGCAGAGAGGCAGGCAGAGGGAAAGAGGGAAGCAGGCTCCCCGCTGAGCAGACAGCCTGATTCCGGCAGATCCCAGGACCCTGGGATTATGACCTGAGCCCAAGGCAGAGGCTTTACCACACTGAGCCACTCAGGGGCCCCAAGAGTTTACCGAATCTTAAGTAGAAATTTTAAAGAGGAATTCAAATTAGATAAAAATGTACAGCAAGTCTAATTCCTGCTTCCAATTTTATATTTGAAATCTTTCAAGCATAGAAAAGTTAAAACTTTAAATCAACACTTATCACCTAAATTCACTGACTAGTATTAACATGAACTAAATTCACTGAAATATTAATGTTTACTTCATATCCCTTTATCATTTATGTTTTTGCTAAACCATCTGAAATTCCAGGCACTTCACCCCTAAGAACTCAGAGCAAGCATCTCCTAAAAAGGATAGTCTCCTTTACAACCACTACCACTATCATAAACAAGAAAATTAACAACTTAATTAAATTAACTTTATAACATCCAATGGATGGTTCATATACCTCCCACTAACCTCCAAAAATACCTATTTTTTAAATTCTAAGATCCAATCAAGGTTCACACCTGAGTGAAAAAAAAGACATAACCCTTTCAATGTCAACAATGCCACAGATGTCTCATATTTGTACTAATTTTGTGCAGTTTTAAAGATTTTGATGAATGTGAAAAATTTAAAAGACTTCTCAAAATATTGATCAGAATAAAAATATTTTATCTCAGCAATTATCTCAGCACCTAATAGACAGTAACTTAAATTTTCTTCATAAAGTACCTCTTATGAATAGGAACAAGTGAAATAAATTGTGTAACATCCCAATTAACTTAGAAAAGGAGCATAAGAAAGATATAGATGCCTAAATGCCTGTTGTTTTTTTTTTGCTGGAGGCCCTGAAATCAGGGTGGTCTAACAAGTATTCGAAAAGCTGCAATATAAATGCTAACTGCATTCTTTTTAAGAGCTAGGCTTGTCTCACCATCTTTGACTAGCATTCAAATATCAGGCTAAAAACCTTGATCATCAGGCAGTTGTCACCACAAAATGTTTTAGTCACCCTATAAAAGTTACATTTCTTTATTTAAGATAAGAGAGGAATTTCTGGAAAGGGAAGGGAAGATATGGAAGAATTCACAATAAAAAATGACTGGTTCCTTCTAACCTTCTTAGTTATCTAATAGTTGGCTATCCAATAAAAGTATTATATCTATTACCTTATCTTTTTCTCTAGTCTGTTTTTGAAGACAAAATCAAAGGCGTAAAGTACTTATGTATAAAAAATGTCCATCTGACTATAAAGAAAAACCAAGGACCCGCCAGATTAAATATGAATGTAAATTAACCAAAAATATATAATGAACAAACTAAGTAAGCTGTTTTTCACAGAAATTTAAATGTAACATTCTAGTTTTTTAGGTTTAAAGATACTGAAATCTTGAAATAAGAATGTTCTATTTTGTCCTTCAATAATTACTAAAATTTAAGACATAAAGCATTATTAGATTATCTACACAGTAAATTTCTATTACAGCCAATACAATGCCCCCCAAATACTCAATTTAAAAAATATAAGAAGCTTTTCACCTTTTCTCTTTAAATTATGATTAACACACAATATTCACTTGATAAAATGAACAAGGAAATCATTCTAAATGCTCAACCTAAATTGAGACTAGAATCTTTTCTAATTCACTGCCATACTTGGAATACATCATGCATGTGGTACAGTGAAATGAAGTTCATATGCAATTACAGTTAGATTTATTACTTTATACCAACTTCACAACCCAAATCTGTACTATTCTATAATCAATGGATTAGGCAACCACTAAAGAGGAAAAGTTAGTGTAAGGTAACATTAGGAAAACTTTATTTATTTATCATTAGAAAAGCTTTAAATCTAACTCAATAGTTATTTACTGCATATCTATGCACAAAACACTGATAGGCCCTATGGACAGTCCCTGCACAGTGCAATTAATTAACCTGTGACAGGAAAAAATTTAAAGTATTTCAGAAACAACACACTAAGTTCACCATTTTATTTTAAAACCATTTGATTTTCAGGTTATTCTTCTGACTTTTTTAAATGCCAACATGAGCTCTGTTCTTAAATTATCTATAAATCATTAGCTCACTATTGGTACCAACCTCAAGAAGGCCAGCTTTTGTGGTCACCACCAACATGTCGGAATTTCCTTCATCTTCCATAGTAAGTAACTCTTCAACTGGAGAAGCAGCTCGAAACTGGAAAGGTGTACTTGCTCCACGAATTTCACCCTTATGGGTAACATAACAGAACTGATAAAATTCTCCATCATCATTTGGAAGGTAATATCCTAAAAAGTTAACCAAAAAAATTATTAAATTAATAATTTAGCATTACTTGCCATCTCCACTCATTCCTGACCTGTTTAGGCACACGGAATAAGTCTTTCCTCCTTTCTTTCACAAATTATCAAAACTAGACTCTCCCTTCTTCTGCAAATATGCCCTAATTTCTCTTAGGTCTAAATTTATCCTCCCTGAATATCCTTTCCCTTTTATCTTCACTAGGGCAAAGCCAACCTATCTGGAAGAGTCACTTATAGGTTTCTCTTTTTTTTTTCCCTTTAAGAGTTAGAGAGAGAGAGAGAGAGAACCCATGAGCGAGAGGGGGAGTGGGAGAGAGAATCTCAAGCAGACTCTGTGCTGAGTGCAGAACCCCACAAAGGGCTCAGTCCCACAACCCAACACAGGCTCAAACCCACAACCCCGAGATCAAACCAAGCCAAAACCAAGAGTTGAACACCCAACCAACTGCGCTACCTAGGTGCCCCAACATATATTTTCAATGAGGAAAGAGACTGGAGGAGGAGCAAGGGAAGACCAAGCACAAAAATCTAGGATTCCAGGTAGGAATATGTTATTTAAAGAAATCTTCCCTCAGGGTTCCTGGGTGGCTCAGTCGGTTAAGTGTCTACCTTCCGCTCAGGTCATGATCCCAGAGTCCTGGGATGGAGCTCTGCATTGGGCTCTGGGCTCAATGTGGAGTCAGCATCTCCCTCTGCCTCTGCCTGCTGTTCCCCCTGCTTGTGCTCTCACTCTGTGTCAAATAAATAAAACCTTTAAAAAAAATTTTAATTTTCCCTCAAATTTGACATTCATTGCATGAAAGAAAGATGTTAACAAAAAGGAATATGTTGTATGTGAATTGTGTAAAAGACAGGAGGAAGAAGTCCACTGGTGTAGTAGAATAAAAATAGCTTTGGAACCACACAGCTTTATTCTGGAATTCCAGCTCTACTACTATCCACTAGTAACTCAACCTCCGTGAGCCCCAGTTTCTTAATCTGCAAAAAAGCTATGAAGACATCTATCTCACAGCTCCAAATTATCTATAAAGTATTTATACCATTTAGCCCACTATCTGACAAATGTGTGTTTGATATTTGTTCCTTCTCCCTTCATCTCTTACCCACTTTTTAAATTTTGCTAATTATCCTTGCCCAAAATTAAACTACCTTCTCTCCAAAGCTCCCACCCTATTTTTTACATTGAAAAAAACTCCACAGTATACTATTAACTACCACTGGTAATACACATGCTTTATATGCTCTATCAAGAACTCAGAAATACTGAGGGCAGATAAATAATATGTATAAAAATTCTAGCATCCCCCATAACAATTTCTAAAAAGGAAGCATTCAGTGGTGGTGAAATGAATATATTAAGATCAATACAAGGGCGCCTGGGTGGCTCTGTGGGTTAAGTGTCTGCCTTCAGCTCATGATCCTCAAGTCCTGGAATCAAGCGCCAAATTGGGCTCCGTGCTCAGAAGGGAAGCTGCTTCTCCCTCTGCCCCTCCCCCTGCTCATGTGCCCTCTCTTTCTCTCAAACAAAATATTTTTTAAAAAAATAAAGATCAATAAATTCACCTTATCTCAATATTCCTATCTATCCAAAAATCTCTAATCAGTATGCCTATTTTTCTTTCATAACTTGAAAGTTTCATATTATATCTACTTAAGTTGATTTCATTCGTTAAAAAATAGCTAACCTTTCTTAGAAACAGGAGGGAGGAGAAAACACAAGACAAGCCTGGAACATCTTGTGGTACTTGAAAGAAATCAAAAAAAATTCAAAGTGGCAGGCGTGGAAGGAATGTCAAAAAATTCAAGAGCCCACCTGATGGAGCTCCCAATGGCCAAAGAAAGCTGGAATAATTTGAGCAAAAACAAAAAAGACAGCATTAGACTTTATTCCATAGCAGAAGATAAATATCCGTATCCATTGAGAAGGAGACGACTACTCTTAATTTAGTAATTCCAACTAATAAATGTGCAGGCAATGAAAATAGAAAAGCATCATTAGGCAAATACAGTAAAAATTGTTGTAAGATCTACTGATAAAAATTAGTAGGTGAA
Source organism: Nasua narica (assembly GCA_028533885.1). Classification (NCBI taxonomy): domain Eukaryota; kingdom Metazoa; phylum Chordata; class Mammalia; order Carnivora; family Procyonidae; genus Nasua; species Nasua narica. The sequence continues at coordinate 49,826,851 of CM052806.1, read as the reverse complement.
AGTTGGAGGAAAAAACAAGGTATTTCCTTACTCTCTAACTCCTCCCAGAAGATTCATTAATTACAAAAGGAAAAATACTAACTTTACAGTAGAGAAACCCAGCAGACACCAAATGATCAAGATTAAGATCACTAGCAATGAGATGAACATCAAGTACTCCCTGATACAATGTACTATAAAGGGTACAACAGCACTTGTATGACATTCTTCCTAAAAAAACATATAACCTCAATCTAATCATGAAAAAACACCAGCACAAAAAGAGGAACACGTTACCCTCCTCGCCACCCAAAACACACTAAATAATACTACTATTCAAAGGGGGCACATGGGTGGCTTGCTCAGTCCTTGGGCATCTGCCTTCATCTCCCGCCCTGGTCCTGGGATCAGGCCCCACATCCTGCTTCTCCCTCTCTGTCTCTGCCTGCCGCTCCCCCTGCTTTTGCGCTGGCTCATGCTCTGTCAAATAAATAGATAAAATCTTTAAAAATAATAATAATACTCTTCAAAAAGGTGAAGTCATGAAAGACAAGGACAGAATGAAGAACTGTTAAACTGGAGGAGATAAGAAGATAACACAATTAAATCCAAAGTGGGATTTTGGATTGGATCCAGGAAAGAATACTTAGAAACACTTAATAAAATTTGAATAAGGTTTATACTTCAGTCACTAGTGTTGTGCCAATGTTAAATTCTTTTTTTTTTTTTTTTACATAAATGTACTATGTAAAATATTAACATTAAGGGAAGGTCGGTAATGGGTATACAGAAATTCTGTGTACTATTTTTATAACTTTACATCCAAACTTATTTTAAAATAAAAAGTTTAAAAAAGAGTAATATGGGGGTGCCTGGGTGGCTCAATCAATTAAGCATCCAACTCATTTCAGCTCAGGTCATATTCTCAGGGTCATGAGATTGAAGCCCACACTGGGCTCCACACTGGGTGTGGAGCCTGCTTGGGATTCTCTCTCCCTCTCCCCACACCCCACCCCTCACGCTCTCTTAAGGAAAGAAAAAAAGAAAAGAAAGTAACATAGGAGTAGATTTGGCAATATATTTTCAAGTTTTGAAAACCCCACCCTCCTAATATGTACAAACAAATTTATTAAGCCATGGTTGAGTAACTTAAATGGCCATGAGACTTATTTTAAAAGTTTAAATAGAAAAAAAAATATACACCGAGACTAATCAGCTCTGGTATAACATTCAAAATTCTACAAACTAGATATTCAAGGTCTGATAAATCTCGCTAAAATAATCCACTAATTAATGGTTCAAATACCATTTGAGATACAAGACCTAGTTATTCAGAGTTGCAATTTAAAGCTATCTAGAAAAAGCTCTCATCAGATTAATAACACTGAAAATAGTAAAGCAATCAGTCAAATAACAAGCGTCCATATAGAAAAAGAATTACATTTACGCATTTTTGTTAGTTCTGAGTTTTGCATTTCAAGATTCTCATGATTCATTCAGAAAATGAGCAAAGTAATTTTGGATTATGCTTAAAATTTCCTCTAGCTCTAATACTCTATTAGTAAGTTTTTCTTGACTCTATCCTGACCTCTTTATATAACAAATAAGTTCTAGAAAGGCAGAAGCTTTTATTTCTGAATTTCAAAGTAAAAATTAACATGACAAATTCTCAAAAACCTGGAAAACTTACTGCCTTTATGCTTAGCTCCCATGAAAATGTTTTTAAAGTATAAACAAACCAGATTTTTTTTTTTCCCCAAAACTACTTTTAAACTTTTTGGTAAATCTCTATCTAGTAAAATCATTAGTCACTATAACAAATGGAGTAAATTAGTTTAAGAAAATTAATCACATTAAAAACGACTGGAAATAAACCCACAATTTTTAAGAAAAAATATATTGGCATACCTGGGCAGCTCAGTCAGTTAAGTGTCTGACTTTGGCTCAAGTCATGATCTCGGGGTCCTAGGATTCTGAGTTGGGCTCCCTGCTCAGCAGGGAATCTACTTGTTCCCCTCTCTCTGCCCTACCTTGTGAGGCTAATAAAATCTTAAAAAAAAATCTTGATGAAAAAATCAGTTCCAGGGGCACCTGTGTGGCTCAGTCATTAAGCGTCTACCTTCGGCTCAGGTCATGATCCCAGGGTCCTGGGACTGAGGCCCGCATCGGGCTCCCTGCTCAGCAGGTAGCCTGCTTCTCCCTCTCCCACTCCCCCTGCTTGTGTTCCCTCTCTCACTGTGTCTCTGTCAAATAAATAAAATCTTTAAAAAAAAATCAGTTCCAATATACACATCTGAATTTGATTATCTAAAAAGAGGCTATGAATTAAAAGAGAAACCAGATTTATAATTTACACCATTTCTTAATCCATAAAACACCACGAGGAACCTAAATCTTGGCCTACATTACAGTACAAATTTTATCCTCTGAATGATTCTTGACATACTTACATAACAAATTTTTTTAAAGATTTTTATTTATTTATTAGAGAGCGAGAGACTGAGAATGAGAGGGGAGAAGGTCAGAGGGAGAGGCAGACTTCCCGCAGAGCCAGGAGTCCGATATGGGACTCGATCCCGGAACTCCGGGATCATGACCTGAGCCGAAGGCAGTTGCTTAACCAACTGAGCCACCCAGGCGCCCAACAAATTTTTTCTATGCTAAGTTCCACATGGTCACATTGCCAATTGATTTTCACACCAAACATATACAAACATCAGAATAAAGTTTTTTTGAAAAACAAACCACCAAAATCCAAAACACTGACAATACCAAATACAAGCAAAGACAGAAAAACAAGAAATCTTATTCAATGCTGATGGTAATGCCAAATGATATATTATCACTTTGGAAAAGTCTGGTGGTCTCTTACAAAACTAAACAACCACACGATCCAGCAATTGTACTCACTGGTATTTACTCAAATGAGTGGAAAATGAGTGAAAAAAAATAAATGTATGTTTACAGCAGCTTTATTCACAACTGACAACTTGGAAAACTTGGAAGCAGCTAAGGTGTCCTTATTTAACAGACGAATAAACAAACTGTTAAACCCACTAGACCCATTCAGCAGACTATTACTGCTTCCTTTGCAGTTCTCTGCACTTTTTTAAATTTAAAGATTTAATTATTTATTTGAGAGAGAAAGAGCATGCATGCATGAGAGAGCGAGCAAGCATGGGGGAAGAGGTAGAGGAAGAACCAGACTTCCCACTGAGCAGGAAGCCTGATGCAGGTCTTGAGCCAAAAGCAGCCACTTAACCAACTGATCCACCCAGGTACCCCTAGTTCTCTGCATTTTATGCACATTACAATATGATAACTGAGACAACATTCACTAACTTCTACAGACCAAAAAGAATCCACAGCATAAATAAGGATTTGCTTTAATATAATCCAAAAATCATGTAACTATAATATGAAGTTCACTCTGCACTCTGAAGCAAATTGTGACAGAATTCTAAATTGACTATTTAAATTATGTATATAATGCCAAGATAAGAATTTTATATTATTTCCTTACATCCATTTTATAAAGCAACTGCTCTATAAACCCTGTTAATTATCACTGTGGTTTTCATATAGAATTACTTTTCTCACTCTAACTTGTTACATTATTCTAGTATCAGTAATAGTTTTCTGATTTGAAAAAAAAAAAAGATTATCCAAAGTGAAGATCTGGAAACTCATTCTTCAATGAAAAGCAAAAAAACCTCTTAAATATCCATATAAAATATGTATCCTACACTACATATTTACATTCTTGAGATTTATGCTAAACAAAGATACTAATTAACTCAATTTTGATATGTTAAACATGCCTAAGTAAACCATTACAATGGAGAACACCACTTTAAATGGCAAAAAAATATCAAATTTCATCAAGTTCTGCAGTTTTCAATTCCTACCTTGAAATGCTAATACACAATTAACTGTTGATCTTTCTACATAATGTTCGGGCATAGGAGACCATAAAAATGTGTAATAATCACGAGCAGTACTCCATCCAACCTAAAGGAAAATAACAAAAACACAGATTAAGTATTTTAATAATAGTGTTATCTTATAGCATATTGTTTTTACTGCTTCCTAAAGTTAAAACATGTGTTACTATGTTTATAAATCAGAGTATTTTAACAAGCATGTCAAATGTTTATGATTTCTATTAAACTATAAGCTAATGTTATAAAAATCTATAAATTGAACAGTAGAGTTTCTATTATGTATTAAAAACGCAATCTGATACCCAATTTCTCAAGAAAAATCTCAGCATACACATTATCAAATATAACAACTTATGTTTCCCTTAAGATTTGATTTCACTAAACATAAGGGTTTTCCTTTTTTTTTTTCTTAACCAGGGCTCAAACTTAAGACCCAGACCTAACCCAAGATCAAGAGGCAGACACTGAACCCACTGAGCCACCCAGGTGCCCCCTCACTAAACTTCTAAAACTTCCTATTTCATGTCTCAAATTTCAGTGTAATTAGATTTTTCTCTCTACCTTAAACATGGTTAACTTTTCTCTCTACCTTAAACATGGTTATCTCTCATACCAAGTCTTACCTCCAGCCAATTGGTAAATTTTGTAAAAAGCCCTTTATTACCAAGATGTTTATATATACAAACAGAAAATCTATGTCCCATGTATATCTAAAACATCTTCAACTTATAAAATGCACATATTACAGATCTCAGTCTTTATTTTCTAGGTGAACCGTACAGTGTTAAATACTGAATATTAAACATGTTTAAAGCAGGTACACACTAAACTCGTTGTGCATCACGGATACTGTGTTTTGTTTTTACAAAGCGAAGGTTTGGGATAACCCTGAATAAAACAACTCTATCAGCGCAATTTTCCAAACAGCATTTATTCATCTCACAGCTCTGTATCACATTTTGGTAATTCTCTAAATATTTCACACACTTTATTATTCTATTTGTTATGGTGGTCTACAACAGTGATCTTCGATATTACTATTATAATTGTTTTGGAGTATCACAGACTATGCCCATAAAAGATGATGAACTTAATATACATATTTTGACTGTTCCACTAACTGGCCATTATCCCATCTTTCTCCCTCTTAGGCCTCCCTATTCCCTGAGACCCAACAATATTGAAGTTAGGCCATTTATTAAACCTACAGTGGCCTCAAAGTCTTCTCAAAGGAAAAGACAGATCTCACTCTTAAAATTAGAGCTAGAAATGATTAAGCTTAGTGAGGAAGGCATGTCAAAAGCCAAGACAGGCTGAAAGCTAGGTCTCCTGCACCAAACAGCCAAATTAAGAATGCAAAGAAAAGGCTCTTGAAGAAAATAGAAGTGCTACTCAGGCGAACACATGAATGTTAAGCAGCACAACAACCTTGCTGCTAATATGGAGAAAGTTTTAGTCGTCTGGATAGAAGATTACACCAGACGCAACACTCTCTCAAGCCAAAGCCTAATCCAAGGCAAGACCCTATCCTATTTTCAATTCTATTAAGACGGACAGAAGTGAAGAAGCTACAGAAAAGTTTGAAACTAGCAAAGGCTGGTTCATGAGATTTATAGAAAGCATCTCCATAATATAGAAGGGTAAAGTGAAGCCACAAATATTAATGTAGAACCTGCTACATCGAGTTACCCAAAAGATATAACTAAGATAATTAATGAAGGTGGCTACACTAAATAACAGATTTTCAATGTAGATGAAACAGTCTTATACTGGAAGAAGCCATCTCGGACTTCACAGCTAATGGAAAAAGTCAATGCTTGGCTTCAAAGGACAAGCTGACTTTCTTGCTAAGGGCCAGTGCAGCTGGTATTTTTAGGTTGAAACCAGTACTCATTTACTCTCTCAAAAATCCAAGGACCCTTAAGAATTATTCTAAATCTACCCTGACTGTGCTATATAAATGGAACAAAGCCTGTATGACAGCACATCTGTCTACAACATGGTTTACTAAATATTTTAAGCCCACTGTTGAGACCTACTCCTCAGAAAAGAAACATTCCTTTCAAAATCCTACTGCTCATTCACAAAGCAGCTGTTTACTCAAGAGCTCTGACGGAGACCTACAACAAGATTAATGTTGTTTTCATGACTGCTAATATAATATCCATTCTGCACAGCCCACAGATCAAGAGTAATTTTGACATTTTGGGCACCTGGGTAGTTCAGTCAGTTAAGCATCTGCCTTCAGGGGCGCCTGGGTGGCTCAGTGGGTTAAAGCCTCTGCCTTCAGCTCAGGTCATGATCTCAGGGTCCTGGGATCAAGCCCCGCATTGGGCTCTCTGCTCAGCAGGGAGCCTACTCCCCTCCACCCCCACCCCCGCCTGCCTCTCTGCCAACTTGTGATCTCTCTCTGTGTCAAATAGATAAATAAAATCTTTAAAAAAAAAAAAAAGCATCTGCCTTCGACTCCGGTCAGGATCCTAGAGTCCCGGGATCGAGTCCCAAATTGAGCTTCCTGATCAGTGGGGAGTCTGCTTCTACCTCTACCCCCTCCCCTACTCAAGCGTGCACATGCGCTCTCTCCCTCAAATAAATAAAATCTTTAAAAGTATATATACATTTTGTAAGGCTATAGAAGCTATAGATAGTGACTCCTCTGATGGATCTAGACAAAGTAGGCTGAAAACCATCTAGAAAGAATTCACCATGACATTAGATGCCATTAAGAACATTCACAATTCATGGGAATAGGTCAAAACATCATCAGCAACAGAAGTTTGGAAGAAGTTGATTTCAACCCTCATGGATGACTTGCAGGACTTCGGTGCAAGACTTTGGTGGGGGAAGTAACTGCAGATATAGTAGAAACAGCAAGGGAACTAAAATCATAAGTGGAGCCTGAAAAATGTGAATAAATTTTGCTGCAATCTCATGATAAAACTTAAACAGATAAGAAGTTGCTTCTTATGGATGAGTAAAGAAAGATTCGAGATGGAATCTACTCCTGGTGAAGATGCTATGAAGATTGTTGAAATGACACCAAAAGATTTAGAGTATTACAGAAATTTAGCTTATAAAACAGCAGCAAGGTTTGAGAGGACTGGCTCCAATTTTGTAAAAAGTTCTACTACGGGTAAAATGCTACAGAAAAATAGTTCATGAAAGGAAGAGTCAATGGATATGACAAACTTCGTTGTCGTCTTTCTTTTTTCTTTTTTTAAGTACATTTAATCCCAATGTGAGGCTCCAACTCACAACCCTTAGATCAGGAGTAGCACGCTCCATCAATTGAGCCAGCCAAACACTTTTGTTGTCGTATTTTAAGAAATTGCCATAACCACCCTACCATGCAGCAACCACCACCTTGACCAGTCAGCAGCTATCAACCATCAAGGCGTGACCAGCAAAAAGAGAAATCGCTGGAAGAGTAGATGATGGTTAGTTTTAGCAATAAAGTATTTAATTAAGGTATATACATTGGGTTTTTCAGCCATAATGCTATTGCATCCTTAATAAACTAAAATACAGTGTAAACAACTTTATATGAACTGGGAAACCAAAAAATCGTGACTCACTTCACGATTGTGATCTGTGGTCTGGAATCCAACCCGTAATATCTCCAAGGTATGCCTGTACTAGATACCCATTTGCAGAGAATGTAAGAAATTATGCATCATCTACAGGTTTAGACTATACATTTTGTATAGTCTGACAGACCTAGGATTAGATTTTGTAATTCTGATAGACCTAGGATTAGATTACAGAACACTGAATCTAAAAGAATATTAGCAATCTTTAGTCTCTAAAGGAGTGCTTTTAAACTGTAGGTCACAACCCAGTAAGAAGTGGTAATATTAATGCAGTGGTTCACAGCCCCATTTATTTCTTAACTATATAGAATTAGAGAATATCAACACACAAAGGCTAAATAATGCTTCTTGAAAATCTGCTTCAAGAGTATTTGCATACAACTTCTTGCTAGGTCAAATCACAGAATTTCTTTCTTTCAGTCAAAAACATTTGAAAACATTTATGACACTATTCATCTCTTTTTATATATGAGAAATTTGAGGAACCCATAATGTGATCTACCTCATAAGGCTCAGTTATTTCTTCTCTCAGGATTGTTAAAAGAATTAAATTAGATGATGACCATAAAAGCAACACCCAGGAGAGTGCCTGACCCACAATAAGCACTCCATAAATGGTAGTTTTTGCATGCACAGTATATTGTAGTGATTAAGAACACGGGAAATAAGGTCAGATTGCCAGAAAAGATCACTTACTAGCTATATGACTTCAGTCAAGTTATTTCTGTTTCCTCCTCTTTAAAATGGAGATGATAATCTCAAAGGGCTGTGTAATAAATAAGATAATCCCTATAAAGATCAGCACAGTGCTGAGTACATTAGTATTCATTAAATGTTACCATTCATTAATACCCAAGGACACACGCCTATTAAGAGACAGTGATCTTGATTCTATATTCTCTCCCTCACTTCAGATCCCCCAATGCTTCACCATCTCCTTAAAAAAAAAAGCCCATCTGAAGTTTTTCCCCCATATATGCCTGGTACAAATCATAGCTTGTATTCTTTGTCCCCGACCATAAACTGATATTGAAAGTAGTAGTATCTAGGGATGCCAGGGTGGCTCAGTTGGTTAAGCATCTGCCTTCAGCTCAGGTCAGGATTCCAGGGTCCTGGGATCACACCTCGTATTAGCCTCTCTTCTTCTCCCTCTGCCACTCCCCGGGCTTGTGCACATGCACTCCCTCTTAAATAAATTAAGATCATAAAAAAAAAAGATGTTAAAGGGTTTGGTCCTCACCGTGTTTTCTCTAAGTGATTCACAATAGCTCAAGACTACTACCGGTTGCCTACGATACCAACCTACAAAGTATGCCTAACATATTTTGCTTTCCTTTATCGCCTAAGCAACTCTTCTCAAGAAAGTGGTTGATGGTGCTCGAAGATGTCACAGGTATCCCACACTGAGCCCACTGAGGGACAATATGAAACCCAATCTGAGTATAAAATAGAAAACTATGCTTTAATTTCCTTAAGGAAGAAATGAACAATGGATCTTGAATGATCGATCTTAGGTCACTCAGGAAGGGAAATGTCAGGCATATATAAAAAAATAAATATAGGGCTACCTGGGTGGCTCAGGCAGTTGGGTGTCCAACTCTTGATTTCAGCTCAGATTTCAGACCCATTTCAGCTCATGGGTCATAGGTCATGGGTGTGAGTCCTGCATCAGATTCCACACTCAGCTGGGAGTCTGCTTGAGATTCTCTCCCTCTGACCCCACCCTCCCCCTCAAATATATCAAAATCTTTAAAAATAAATAAATGTAAATATCTCTCAATCTGGAAAGATACAAAGTACTGGCTCCTTTAGGATAGGTATGGCTAAACTCCCACACGAAAATATAATAAGAATAGGTCATAATGGAAAAAAACAGTAGACATCTGGAAATTATGTAGGACTGTATGGTAAGAATAATAAATTATCTAATTAAAAAAGTCAATAACAACAAAGTGTCCAAGTCACAGCTTGTTTCTCTTTATTTTCCTGGTCATCTGGTAAGAACTTGATTGGAATTCAGATTTCAGAATTCAGACAGATTTCCATCCCTTAATATGCAAGGGAATTTGCCCTTTAGTCTACAAGCAGCAATGGAAAGAAATTACATTTAGAGTAACAATTTTAAAACAATGAAAAATGGCAAGGAGAATGACATTACTTAGAACAATGTCAAAATTACCTATGACTGTCAAAACATACTGCTTCTAGGAGCTACAATGAATCCAGTGAAGAGGGTGTATATATACTAAGGAAGGAACCAAAGCAATCCCACTAACAGTTTAGTTTGGGGAATTACAATAGTACTGGGCATCATTCTTCCGTTACTAATGCAATAGCAAAACAAGAGCAAAAAAGGAAATGAATGAAACAAGCATAACATGGAAGGAAAAAAAAACCCACAAATGTGTTCCCCCTCCTTTTTTTTTTAAGAGAGGCAGAAGGGGCAGGGTAGATGGGAGAGGGAAAGAAAATCTCAAGCAGGCTCTATGCCCAGTGTGGAGACCAACATGGGGCTCCATCTCACAACCCTGAAATCATGACCTGAGCCGAAAGCAAGAGTTGGATGCTTAGACTGAACCACCCAGCACCCCAATGTTCCCTTTAAATCGGATTAACATTTTAGAAAAACATGGTGGATGAGCAGCACTGATCATAAAGGAAATTCTGAGAGGGAATATAAAGAACGGAAGGACATCAAGATTACCTAATAAAACTAAGATATTATAGAGAAACCTTGACAGGAAAACAGAAACATTAGGGAGAGCACACAAAGATCACTTGTAAAGAAACAGTTCCAGAGGGGGCTGATTTTGGAGGGGCAAAAGGAGACAAACCTAAGACTCGAGAGTAGGAAAGGCACTGAAAGTAAATTTGTTGGTTATATATGGATAAACATAAAACCTACAAAATAGTATAAAATGAGCCTATGGATTTTTAAGACCTAGAAAAATAGACACCACACTTCTTCATTCAAAATTCTAGGGGCTGAACCTTTCTGGAGACAGTCCTAAAACCAATCAGCAATCTCTAATTCTCCTTGACATTCTTCCATAGCAGCGAATCCAAATCATTTGCATACTCGAGCCCTCAACTCTTAACACATGACCTTATTCCTCCTTACTGAATATACTGAGCCCATGAATGAGTTCCAGTCCAAATTCATTCAACTAATTGCTGATGAATCCCCACTGATTCTACTTATGGATTATTACCCACAACTGATTCCCTTTTCTACTTTAAGCCTTAACTCACCTAGAAAATTGGTAGTCTAAACATTTTCTCGGTCTCCATTTTCTAATTTCAATTTATCTTACTCAACCCTCCAACATAAAAACTCATCTCTAAACTTTATTACTCTCTGCTTTGCTTCATTCCTCAGCCAAATATTAAAACAATCCGTAACAGGATCCAAACCAGCCTTTCCCATTCATCTTCTAAAATGGATCATCTGTCTCAGGCAAATCAAATTTCCCTAATACTTTCCCAAACATACCACACACACCGTCCCTTCACTCCTTACCCCTTATTGCTACTATCCAGACACATTCTCCCTGCTTGCCTTTCAGGATTTTGTCTTTCAAAATCATCCTAAAGGGGGAAAGCCTGGGTGGCTCAGCTGTTGGGCGTCTGCCTTCGGCTCAGGTCATGGTCCCATGGTGCTGGGATCGAGCCCCACATCGGGCTTCGATGCTCAGAGGGAAGCCTGCTTCTCCTTTCTCCCACTCCCCCAGCTTGTGTTCCCTCTCTCGCTTTTTGTCTCTGTGTTAAATAAATAAAAATATTTTAAAAAAAAATCATCCTATAGGACAATTTGCAGTATGCCTAAGTGTTTTAAAACACGCAAAGCAATTAAGCAAGGCAATTCCACTTTATTAAACATGATCTTTGGGATGCCTGGGTGACTCAGTTAAGTGTCTGCCTTCGGCTCAGATCATAATTCCAGGGTCCTGGGATCGAGTACTGCATCGGGCTCCCTGCTCAGCGGAGAGCCTGCTTCTCCCTCTGACTGCCACTTCCTCTGCTTGTGCTCTCGCTTTCTCTGACAAATAAATCTTTAAAAATAAATAAACAAAAATGATTTTCTTCCTTGAGTCTTCCCATATATTCTCAAATTTCTACCAAATGCCTGAAATTACTATTGAGTTTTAAAGTATTATCCAGGCAATTCTACAACCCAAGGGCATTCTACACCATCGTATTCATGTACATATTCATTTCTTTTTTTTTTTAAGATTTTATTTATTTATTTATTAGGAAAGAGAGAGAGCATGAGAAGGGAGAATGAGAAGCATGAGAAGCAGACTCCCCATGAGAAGGGATGGGGAGAAGTCTCATTCTGCTTCTCAAAATGAGAAGCAGACTCCCCATGAGAAGGGATGGGGAGAAGTCTCATTCTGCTTCTCAGAATGAGAAGCAGACTCCCCATGGAGCTAGGAGCCCGATGTGGGACTCGATCTCGGGACTCCGGGATCATGACCTGAGCCGAAGGTAGTTGCTTAACCAACTGAGCCACCCAGGCGCCCCATATTCATTTCTTAGAGAAAAGTTACAGTACTCGGAATGAACAAGAGATAATAGTTTAGCATTATCAAAGCAAATAAGCAGGCAATGACAAAAAAAATGAAATTACAGATCAAGTCAGAATGAAGCCTTATATGGGGCACCTTGCTGCCTCAGCAGGTGCCTTCAGGTAAGCATCTGCCTTCAGGTCTCAATCCTAGGGTGTTGGGATCAAGCCCCAGCTCCAGATCCCTGCTCAGAGGGGAGTTTTTTTCTCCCTTTCCCTCTGCCCCTCCCCAGCTCTTACTCACAGACACTCTCAAATAGTCTTCAAAAACAAAACAAAACAAAACAATAAGCCTTATATAGCACACTGGTGAAATTATTTGGTCTTGACATTATTCCACAGATGATGAAGAACGACCTAAGAATTTGAAACAAAAGGAAGATATGTTCGGATTTTCATTTTATATTATAGTTTATATAGAGTAGTTTGAAGAACAGATAACGTGAGGGGGGCAAGAATGAAAACGGGGAAAAAGTGACCTATTGCAATAGTCTTAGAGATAAGGAGGACGTAAAATTAGGGCACTGATATTACAAATACAAAAATACATAGGCAAGAAAATGGATAGAATTGGTGTTTGGCTAGAGTTGAAGGGAATCTAGCTTTTGGATTAGGCAATAGGTCATTAAAAAAAAAGTAGTCTGAAGGAAAAAGGTAAACAGTCCTCTTAGAAATACAATTCATCAGCCTACATACCTACATAGGCAGACATCCCACTGCCCAAAATAAAAACCTACAAACTTTTCAGCCTACATCTGAAGGTCTCCATAGACAGTCTGAAGCTTAATTCCAAAATTATCTCCCTCCACTTTCCTAAATGAAGCTTATGTTCTAGTCAAAGTAACTTGCATCCATTAACATTCTCACCTCTGTGCCTTTGCTTATACCACTTTCCTGCCAGAAATGCCCCTTCCTTCCCTCAATCTCATTTCCCTGCTCTACTCTTCTCTGACCCATTCTTATACAAAACACCAATTCTCACCAAGTTTAACTTGATACCCATATCTCACATAAAATCAAAACCAGCACTGATGTCATAAAAATGCTCACAATGAATATATCTCCATTTTGGAATTTGACTTAAACAGTCTAAGTAGTGACTCCTCTAAAAGGGAAAATCAAGGAAAAAAGGATTCAAAAAGGAAATGAAATGTCATTAGATGCCAAAACTTTGTCCAATAGTTTTTCGGCCCTCCTCACTCTAAAAGGCTGACGTTCACTTCTAGATATCTTCGATGTGCCTAATTCTAGCAGCTATTCTTATTTCTACTTTTTGTTTAACTTATACACACCAGACAAAATCGTATCTAAAATGTATTCTGAGAGATTTGGACATTTATAACATTTTGGCTGTTCAAAGGACACTTTTTAATTTTAAGTAACCTCTACACCCAATGTGGGGCTCAAACCCACGAACCCAAGATCAAGAGTTGCATGTTCTTCCAACTGAGCCAGCCAGGTGCCCCAGGGGCACTCTCTTTTATTTTAGCTCTCCACTACATTCTGAAGAGTTGAAATTGCCAGAAAATCTCTAGCACAGTGAAGCACCACCATAATGATCACCTCAATGCCTAATTCTCAGGCAAATATTATACAAATGACCAGCAAAATACAAGAACCTGGATTCCTGCCATCAGAGAGCTATTTAGTCATGTAAAACAATACTCTTATAAAAGCATAAGACAATATGAGAAATATTTAAGAAATGTAGGACAAAAAAGAGTAACATGGCTGTAGAGCTGTATAAAATTACAAATGACTGAAGAGACAATGATAGAGCAACTCAAAGGAAAAGATCGTTTTTCAAGTAAGGAATGGAGAAAACGGAAGGAAAAAAAAGGTTTCACAGACTTTGAGTGACACAGAACCTTTTGATCAAAGGGCCCAAGCCTGGTGAACTGAAATTCTCAATATTTGTTGTATACTGCCCTGCACTGTTAAATATTTCATATCTACAAAACGTTTAAGTTTACAAACATTAAAAAGGCCCTTTATGCAGAGTAAAGACAAGACTAATACAAGCTACTTATCAACCTGCTTAAAAAGAAAATAGTACCTACAAGGAAGAAATAAAAAAAAAAAGTTCTCACCTTGAATATACCAACCCAATCTTTTGGATGTGGATGGATATATGGAGTTAAGGTGTAATGACATTCCAGGTGTGCATTAGGAAGATAACTCTTGGCCACATTTTGAAAGATGACATGGGCAAAGTTGGAAGTCTGCAAGGGGATTTCTTGCAAGGATGTCATTGTGAATCTGAAACAAGCAAATCATACAAGTTGAATGATACCAACAAAAAATTTACACCTTTAGAAAATATATAACACTGAATGCAAATTATATGAGCATCTATATGCCATAATTAAGATATATATTTGTAAATTCTCCTTTAAAATGTGGTTAAATATAAAAATACAAACTGGGAAATAATTTCCAGGGAAATTATTTTTGGGAATACTGGAAAATAATACTGGGGAAAAAAATGGTTCAGAAAGTCACATGGGGATTAAAAAATTTAAAAACCAAGATTCTCTCTCCCCTCTGCCACTCCCCCACTAGGCTCATACCTGCAGGCTCTAAATAAGTAAATCTAAAAAAAAAACCGCAAGACACGTTTTCCATATTTTGTGCTCTACTTTTGAGGAAAGGATACAAATGAGACTTACTCAAAAAAAGCTGTCTATACAGTATCAAAGACTCAGTGCAATTATTGATTCTACACTACACATAAAAAACTATGACAATGTCACTCCAGTACTTGTCTAAATCATCACAAAAATCTCTGTGATGGGAAAATCGGGGCAAGACTTTTGCTAACCAAATTAATTCACTTCACAAATCAAAGTCTCTACAGGGCAAGCACAGCAATTAGTCTCTGCTCATATTTTAACTATTAAGAAAGACTTTATTGCTAAGATGATCTAGGACAACACGCTTTCACAATGTTTCTTTTGCTGACCTGTTTGAAATACTAAGGCAAATTTTTAAAGTTTTAAAATAATAAACACTTCAGAAAATATCCACTCTCCTTCTTGTGTCTTCTCTGCTTCTGTTAAAGTACTGCTTTACTGAAACAATATACTGGACATCTCATAAAGAGACTATCAATGGTGAGCATAGAAGCCACTGTGGTAGAATACCAGCCTGGTTTGCCTCTCCCCAACCTGAGCTTTGCCAGCATTCCAAGGAAAGGAGAGTGCATTCAGAAGCAATCCTCCTGCATCTCTACACTAACAAAATGGCTTAATTACCAACAGCCCTATTTCACAAGAATTTAACTATCACTACCATGCCAAAGCCTTCAATAAAATGAAAAGGTAGTCCTTACAAGCACTGAGAACTCTGCCTAAAATAAATGAGTTTTATTACTTTCTTTGAATTGTCTGAGCTAATTTGGGCTCAAGGGGATGTCATGAGCTAATAAGGCCATTCATGATCATCTCTTTTCAAGTCAATGGCTTCATAAAGGAAAAAATAACCGATTGATTCCAGTTTGGAAAACCTGTTCACTAATGGTTATACCAGGTAAGAGAAACTGTAACTAAATCAATGAAACCAACCTCTAGCAGATACAACTACCAAAACTGAAGCAAGTGAATCAGGAATATTTTTTTACAAAGACAATGATTTAGGTTTTTCTAGGAAAACATTTAGTAAGGAGAAAATAAGGCTAGCTTAGAATGAGTTGCCAATGTTTTTAATTAAAAATAATTTTTCTTAAAACTTGTTTCATAAACTAAATTAACAGAGCTGTAATTATGTTTTAAGTCAGTGAAGTCTGAACTTTTGTTTAACCTCAACTTACACACTTTGAAAAATGCATAATCCTACTTTACACTTTTACCTCACTGAAAATTTAAGTAGAAAAATAGCAGGAAGGTATGCATTTATGTACTTATGTATGTATGTGCGTATATATTCTTACAAATACATCAGAAAGGACTAAAAAATACAGTTAATAGTCTTTATTCATGAGTGATACGTGTAAAGACTAACTTTTAACCTGATTGTTTACCAGTACATATAAATACATTTTCATTTCAGATAAACATATTAACATGAAATTTCATTAAGTCTTCCCCCCAAAATTCAGGTTTCTAATAGAACACCCTAACATCAGACTTTAAATATATTCAAGATTATAATCTTAAGTGTAATATAAATTTCTGATCGTACTAACCTTTATTAATCTCTCCCCAACACTCCAACCTTAAAAATTTCAGTGCAATTATAACTACAGAAATGTTTTACAAGTCATTTCACTCTCATTACTAGTTTTAAACTTTAAAAATTAAATTCCAATACATCTTCTAGTCATAAAAAGTTAACAAGGGTAAATGTAATCTCAATGTAATAACCACATGAATCAACCCATTTTAAATAGTAAAACAAAATTTCCCATATAATTCCTGTTTCACTAACACAGATAAAGAAATAAAATTAATGAAAAGATGGGTAAACAAAAAAATGCTGAAATTCACTGAGACTGGCAATTTATCAAGATGATACAGACGTTTATACACTATCCATGTAGGAGCACGCAAGTACATACACACACACAGGACATAAACAGCCCAGCAGGGAAGTAATGTACAAAGTCACTGCATCACCTTGTGGTAATGGTTGGTAAGTGTAGCTTCACTAACATCCTAAGAACAAACTGCACCTCAGCTGGAAAGGAAATATAGCCCCACCCCACCCCCCCACACACACACAAAGGGAAGTGGAAGCAGCTGTACTATACCAAATTTTGCTTCCCATTCTCTGAAGTACATCTCCAGAAACATGGGTACATTAAGACGCAAGCCAAGGCTAAGCAAAAATTTTCCACTCAAGAATTAAAGAACCAAACACATTCAGCTGAGAAACAGTCTAAAATGCATATATATGACACATGCAGTGCCCTATTCCATGTTTACTACTGTATTGCCTCAAAGGTCCAACATGTCTAGAGTTCCTTTGCACATGCTACACTGTTAACTTTATACTATAAAATCTTTGGTCTAAAATCCAATTTTGTTATTTGCGGGATTCATCTATCTAAAGAAAAGATAGGGGCACCTGGGTGGCTCAGTTGGTTGGGCAACTGCCTTCCGCTCAGGTCATGATCCTGGAGTTTCAGGATCGAGGCCCGCATCGGGCTCCCGGCTCTGCGGGGAGTCCGCTTCTCCCTCTGACCTTCTCTCCTCTCATGCTCTCTCTCACTTTCTCTCTCTCAAATAAATAAATAAAATCTTAAAAAAAAAAGATAAATAATGTGCACCAGGCACTCAGTTAAGTAAAATAAATGGTGTAGGGGGCACGTGGAAGGTGGAAGCATGTTAGTGTTTATTTCTTCCTCCAGGAACTTTTTCAAGCCCCAAACTGGCTTTCGTGGTAGTATTTTTCAGTGGCTTCTGACACTCATTTTACGGGACCAGCCCAAAAATGTAAGCCTTAGTCAACTAAACTAGAAAATATACATACGAATTTTGTTCACTGTAATGTGACTGTAGTGACTTTTTTTTTTTTTTCAAAGTCCTTATAAAGCAAGGATAACTAATCTAAGAAATATCCTGATGTCCAGGATTTGCTTTAAAAACTCCGGGGGTGGGGGGGTGGCTCAGTCCTTAAGCATCTGCCTTGGGCTCCCGTCCTGATCCCACAGTCCTGGGATCCAGCCCTGAATCAGTCTCCCTGTTCGGCAGGAAACCTGCTTTTTCCTCTCCCACTCGCCAAGCTTGTGTTCCCTCTCTAGCTAGGTCTCTGTCAAATAAATAAAATCTTTAAAAAAATAAAAATTAAAAAAATTAAAACTCCTAGGGAAAAAACGCACTGGAAGAGGTAATAAAACAAGATTAGTAAAATGGTAGTTCCTTTTACTATTTGTTCTCCTTTTGTGTATATTTATAAGTAAGGATTAGTAATAAAAACTGTGTATGACCTACTGCAATAGAAACACATTCCATGTAGTGGATGGCAAGCTTAGCAAAAAAATTTTTAAATCTTTTAAAAGTTAAAAGTACATGAACTTTTATTTATTTTAAAGTACATGAACTTTTAAAATTATCTCTAAACTTCAGTCCCATAAGACACACAAATATCTGAAGAAAAACCTGACATTCTAATAGTTTCAATTATCCATACTTTACCTCAAAGACTATCAGCTGGTTTATCCAGC
Source organism: Nasua narica (assembly GCA_028533885.1). Lineage (NCBI taxonomy): Eukaryota > Metazoa > Chordata > Mammalia > Carnivora > Procyonidae > Nasua > Nasua narica. The sequence continues at coordinate 49,808,608 of CM052806.1, read as the reverse complement.
AGAAAAATCTTATCTGCAATCTTTCCAGGAGGCAGAGGCAAAGCCAACAATCTGTTAATTTGCACTCTTAAAAACATCCCTATCTCTAGAATTCTTCACAACTGAGCGCCTCTACACTCTACCCAGGTGTTACTAATACCACTTTTATTTACACATTGTCCTAAAGGGTTTCTAAAAAGCTGTCACTTGGCCCATATAGACGGAATTTTTATCTTTTTGTAAGGGTTTATTTGGGCCAAAATACACTTTAAAAAGCCAGAAGAGCCAAAATTTTACTTACGGTAATGTCAAAATTCCAAAAGAATAAAATCCAATAAATTTCACATATGTATTCCCCAAAATATTCCCCCAAAGTACACGAGCATCCTTAGGACGTTTCATAGTTAGCATTAAATGGCTGCAGCCATTACCATAAACAGAGGTATGCAACTTAAGAATGTGATGACGAGAACAAAAACTACACAAAAACTACGTTAGGATGTCCTCTGAAACTGCAAAAAAATCAAGTAAATTAAAAAAAGACCTAACAAGTCATTTCTCACGTAATCAAGTAATTCTTCAAGAGACGGAGCCTACCCTAGATAAGAACAAAACAAAGGCCTGCCTCAGCCCCTTCTCTATACCTGAATTGTACTTTGAGGGGCAATCGGCCCAGTTTTATGTTAACAGGTTATTCAAAAATCTCTTTAAGTGCTTTGGAACTGAGCACCAAAATTATAATTAGTGCTCAGTCTGCGCTCGGTCGGTAGAAATTTTACAATGAGCATAAAGCAGAGTTGAAAAGTTAAACTTTCCCATCTAAAACCTCGTCATTACAGGAATTTGTAACTAAACTGTGATGCCTAAAACGTAATATATGTAGAAAGTCAAATGCCACAGTGTTTTCAAACAAAACTATTATAGCAAAGATAATATATGTGTATCAACAGTCACACACAACCCTACCCCCACCCATCTCAAACAAAGATTGCCCGAAGCGATGAGCGCTGGTCGGGACTGGCCCACAGCTGCGAACCTGCAGGGTGCTGGTTCGGGGGGTGGGGGGAGAGGAGAGTTGTGAAATCATGAAAAGTTGCCTAACCAAAGGAAGGCATGACTCCTCAGAAGCCTTTTTTAAGATCCCTCCGAACACTATGCGCACGAGCCATCTACGAACAGACCAAGAAAAGAGTCTGCTAGACCTGTAGCACAGGTGAAGTACGCGATCCGGCCCCAACAGCTAACTCCGCCCCCAGCCCCCAAACGTAGGCGGCGCAGAGTCCCCGCCTCTTTCTCTACTGGCGACACAAACCAAAACACCTGGGTTTCACCCCACCCGAGCAAACCCGAGCCTCGGACTCGACCTGTTTTCCTAAGCTAGCCCACGCCGGCAGCACACACACTGCCCTCAAAACACACCCCAGAATTGGGCTTCTGGCAAGACAGGTTCTTCTTCAGGGGTCCCCCGCGTCACTTGCCCCCGCCAAAGTGCCCACGTCCCACACGGCTCCCCCAAACAGCGAAGGCCTATCCCGGGGCCTCCCCGCCGGGTGGGGCGGCCACCCGTCGTTTTTCCCAGCCCCACTGCTAACCGAAGTTGCCCACACCCCCGTCACAATCGTAGTCCAAGAGGAAAAGTTTGTCCTCGAGAAGGAAAGCATCGTCATTTGGCTGCATCGTCACCAGAAATGATTCCCGAGACTGGCCAGGCCCCTAGACTCTTAAGAGCTGAGGAGCGTATCACGAACCCCCAAAGAGCTCTAACTGGGGACCGCCCCGCAAAAGGTGCTGGAGCCGGCAAGGGAAGGCGCTTACCCTGCGGGGGGCTCCGGAACGCACGGAACGTTAGAAAGGCTTCCGAGCTTGCGCCGCCATCAGCCGCGGAACCTCTTCCGCCACCACAACCTCCCTCGACCGACCAGCTCCACCTCCCCTCAGGGCCAAAAAGCCGGCGTTGTGTCACTTCCGGCTGCGGGACCGCCCCTTCCGTCGTTCCCCTGCGCGTTGCCGCAGCCACCGAGCGGAGTGGGCAGGGCCGATCAGCTGAAACACAGCCTCCGCCCCTGCGGCCTTTCACCTTCCGCGCCAGCGAAGCCAATCAAGTCCAGGCCGGCCTTTTGCCTCCTTTGGCCTCGCAGTAATTGGTCACAGACCTAGTCAAGCAGGATCCATTTGGATTTACATTTTATATTTTTTAACTTTTACTTTAACCGGAAAGTTAGCTAACTTAAGTTAGGTTGAAAGAGTAGTCCAAAGATAAATGGACTATTACCATGTCATTGCCTGGATCTTAAAAATCTAAGTGAATCTATTTATTTTATAGATCAAAAAGTAGGGAAACATAGAAGTAAAGGAGCGACCACGCGGTTAGGGCTGCAACCCCCAACTCCAAGACTCTTTCCCAACTCCTGGTCCAGTCCTGTGCTTGTTTAACTGCGATTTTCTTCACTCTAGGAAAGATCTCGATTCTAGGAGCATTTCAGTTCCAAAGCTCAGTAATTCTATTTCCTCTTGCTCCAGCAGTGGCCTCTTTCTGTCCGCACTTCTATGGATTACCTGCTTTTATTATCTGTCTTCTTTTGTGTGTGTGAATTTTGTCCTATAGTCTCTGTTCAACTATATTTTCTCAAATCACTTTGGACTGTGATGTGTCTTACCTTCCTATAGTAGGCATTCAGATTGCATCCTGAGTCCATGGAAGCAAGTGTATTCTCTTCTGACTCATCATATTCCTGTGTTGTTTCTATAAAACCCTTATAAAATCTTCAATATCCCCGGTAGAGAAAAGATAATTAGTTCACATTAATCGTTGTAAATACAGAACATAAACAATCTCATATACTTACATTTTTACTTCCCCGTATTTAAGATTACAATGCCTTTGGTAATAATATAGTTTCTCAGTGTTTGCTGATTTGTTTCCTGTATATTGAAATCTTTGAACTTTCTGTTCTGTATAGCATACTTGGTGGTAGAATTTCAGAAGAACTTTACAGCTCATTTAGTACCAACCTCCTTATTTTACAGATGATGCAAATGGTGTGAAAATAACAGTAATCACTAATGTTACTAGCAGCAGTCTTCTTGTACTTTCGGAAATATGTGTCCTTTAAGAAATGTAAATATAGTAGTGAACTTTATAAGCATAATTTTTCAGAAATGTCATGCTGTATGTTTTAACCATGTTATTTATTTACATGTAATAAGTCTCTAATTGCCACCAATTTTCAATTAATGAAATCAGAAAAACAATATGTTTAATAAAGCCATAAGTGGAAAATATTTTGTTATTTTTGATAATATCTTGAATTTTCAGACCTTATTTTCCCCATCAAGATATTTGTTTAGGAACTTTAACTTGCTTTAATCCATTTAGTAATGATCCCTTAAATTTTTAGACAGTGTTGTTCCCAGCAAGATAAATATATATCTTTTCAGTATTTAATTGAATTTTTTTTAATCTGCCCTTTGTATGTATAGCAGTGTACTAGGGCCATAAATGATATGGATCCATACATAGAACCTTTGGGCCAGATGGATTTCAGAATTAAGAATTTTTTAGACTTTAGAAAAGTATACTTACTTTATGTTACATGACATCCCACAAGGTCTATGGCAGCACTTCATAATCAAGTTAACATTTTTTAAGAAAAATTATGACTATCATACTACTAAGTGGGATAAACAAAGCATACAGTCTTACTTCAGTTCAGATCAGGTTTTTCAGATAAGGTTTTGTAGATAAGGTTTTGGACTTTGCTACCATGGGTTCAGGTCAAGTTTTACTGAAAAATGAGTTCAGATGAAATTTTACTGACAAATGAGTTCAGGTCAAGATAGGTTCTGCCAGCAAGTGTTAAGAAAACATTTTATTTTCAAAGTTTTTTGGATTTCAAAATAGTGAATAAGAGATTGTAGACCTGTTCAAAGACCTATTGGAAAGTAAATCCCTCAGCATCTCATGATATTTCTGGAACAATTTTAATTTCAAGTAGTTTCCAGATAGTTATCCTAATCTATCACATACCACCTATCCCATGTTTTGACTGAGAAATACCTAAAAGACACCATTTCTTTATTAGGAGAACTTATGATAACAAAGGGAAGAAAATAAGTGAATCTATGAAAATATGAGTGGCTAAAATATAAAATGTACTGTAAGAATGAAGTATAAAATAAGATATTCCAAGATGGGAGAACTCAGTATAGACTTATGTGAGCAGTATAATCTTCTTGAAGGAAGTAGGCCTGTTCTGTTAAAATTAGGTAGGGTTTTGATGAAGAGATGGAAGAAGACTCCAAGTCAGAATGTAAGAGCTTGGGCAAAGGAGTCTGGTTGGGGGAAGATCCTTAACAAAAAATAATCACCATCTGTCACAGTGTATGCCAGACTCTGATAGATACTTACGTTGCCAGCACTCCTCACGGCAACTCTATAAGGTATCACCCCATTTTGCAGGGGAATATGGGGTCAGAAAAGTTAAACACCTTCCTCTCCATTAAACATCTTCCTCTGCTTTCCAAGCTCATCAGTATCTCCTTGGATGAGATTAAAATTAGAAAGCCATCTAACCCCCTCATCTCAAATAACTTCCTCCACTCCACTACACATACCTATTTCCATGCTCATGTCTTGGCCTTGTCACCACCCATAATTGCTTCACCTTTAAAATTAAAGTGGGGGAGCCTGGGTGGTTCCGTTGTTAAGCATCTGCCTTTGGCTCAGGTTATGATCCCAGGGTCCTGGGATTGAGCCCCGCATTGGGCTCCCTGCTCAGCAGTCTGTTTCTCCCTCTCCCCCTGTTTGTATTCCCTCTCTCGCTGTCTCTCACTGTCAAATAAATAAATAAAATCTTAAAAAAAAATTAAGCATTCTGCTCTTTGATAACAACCTTCTATTCTTCTAGCTTGCTTATTCCAATGTGCCCACTGCACCTATTTCTCAAATTCATCAGGATCGCTAATCCATTCGGCTTTCTCCTTTTAATACTTCCCTTATGATCCAACTCTGAGTCCATGGACTCTCATGTCATTAACTTTATATCCAATACCTCATACAATACTTTGATTTTCTATCTTGTAGATTAAGTACAATGTCCTAGAACAAATATGTTACAGACTCTGTAATCATCATATGCTTTACAACTAAAGGTTATGTCTGGAAATACTAAGCAAAAACTTTGACATTAAAACTAAGTGTTTTGGGGCACCTAGGTGGCTCAGTTGTTAAGTGTCTGCCTTCGCCTCAGATCATCGTCCCCGGGTCCTAGGATCAAGCCCTGCATCAGGCTCCCTTGCTCAGCAGGGAGCCTGCTTCTCCCTCTGCCTGCTTCTCCCTGTGCCTGTGCTCTCTCTCTCTCTCTCTCTGTCAAATAAATAAATAAAATATTTTTTAAAAATATATATATAAAGCAGGGGCGCCTGGGTGGCTCAGTTGGTTGGGCGACTGCCTTCGGCTCAGGTCATGATCCCGGAGTTCCAGGATCGAGTCCCATGTCGGGCTCCCGGCTCTGTGGGAAGTCTGCTTCTCCCTCTGACCTTTCCCCTCTCATTCTCATTCTCTCTCTCTCTCTCAAATAAATAAATAAAATCTTTTTTAAAAATAAATAAATAAATAAAGCAGTGTTTTGGGACTTAAGTGTCAATTGATAGATGAATGAATGAGGAAGATGTGGCATATACACACAATGGAATATTACTCAGCCATCAAAAAGGATGAGAGCTTGCCATTTGTGACAACATGAATGGACCTAGAGGATATTGTGCCAAGTGAAATAAGCCAGAGAAAAACAAATAACATATGATTTTGCTTATAGGTGGAATCTAAAAAAAAAAAAAAAACTCACCAACAACAAAATTAACAAACAAAAAGCAGAAACAGACACATAAATACAGACAACAAACTGATGGTTGCCAAAGGGGCTTGGGGTGGGAGGGTGAACAAGACGGGTGAAAGGAAGTGGGAGATACAGTTATGGAGTGAATAAGTCACCAGGATGAAATGTACAGCATAAGGAATGTAGTCAATGGTACTGTAATAGATTTCTATGGTGACAGACGGTAGCAATGCTTGTGAGCATAGCATAATGCATAAACTTGTCAAAGTTTACATATGATATACTATGTACTATGTACTACGCTGTATACCTAAAACTAATGTAACAGTATGTGTCAACTATATTTCAATAAATACATAACATACAGGGCACCTGAATGGCACAGCTCAGTCTTTAAGCATCAGCCTTTGGCTCATGATCCCAGGGTCCCGGGATGGAGCCCCGCATCAAGCTCCCTGCTCAGCAGGAAGCTTGCTTCTCCCTATCACATTCCCTCTGCTTGTGTTTCTGCTCTTGCTGTCTCTCTCTCTGTCAAATAAATAAATAAAATATTTTAAAAATAATAATAATAAAATAAAATAAATATATAACATACATACATATTTTTAAAAAACCCAAAACACGCAACTTTAAAAATTAAGCTAATGCCTTAGCATTTTTTAGGTATAACATTGTAACCTTTATAGCATTATCATTCTCAAAATTTCTTGACAATTATTTCATAAATGATTATACTTAGAATTTATTTTCTAGAAATGTAGAGTCTTCAGAGTTTCTGTGTAACCTAAGTGATGTTGAGAGATAAATTTATTAAAATTTCAGACAAAATTATGTACGATATAGCACGTACAAGTTGTCTTTCAATGAATAAAATAAAAGCATTTATCATTAAAAATTAACAAAAAATTAAATGAACGAAATTGAATGTCTTGGGAAGTTTCTTGCACTATAAAGAGAAAAACTATGTAATTTATGATATTAAGAAATAGAGCCTGCAGGGATTTATACTTTAGTAAGACCTTTGCCCCACCTGGCTCCTAACAGTGTTCTTTGTTCCTTGTGCAATCGAGAGGTCACTGGAATGTAAATATTCTTTCACCTCTCTTCGTTAAGTTAGTGAGAGGAGTAACACCAGGACTATACTTTGAATTCTTAAGATACTTAGGTGAGGAAGGTTTGTTCTCAGTGTTTTAAATTACATGCCTTAATTTTTTGGGTCACTTGCATTATCAGTGGTAATTAAAGTTAATGAAAGTTATTTTTTTAACTAATCTCTACTCCCAGTGTGGGGCTCGAACTCACCACCAAGATCAAGAGTCACATACTCTACAGAATGAGCCAGACAGGTATCCCAATAAAAGTTATTTTAAGAAAATATTAGTAAGATAATCTTCTGAACTTTTAGATTTTAACAAAAACCGAATCAAAATGTTAGGTTGAAAGTTGTTTTTATTTCTTCAGATCCCATCTCGTCACGCCTTCTCAGGAACTCCACATTCTCTCTCTTATATGCAAACCTTCCATCTCCACTGGATCCTTCCCACTGTCTTTTCCACTGCCTCAAGTCTCTTCTATTTAATTTTTTAAATATTTCTTGGCTCCAGGGGTGCCTGGATGGCTTGGTCGGTGCAGATGAAACTCTTGGTCTCAGGGTCATGAGTTCAGGTCCCATGTTGGGTATAGAGATTAAATGAAAAAATAAGATCTTTACAAAAAAAAAAAATTCCCAGCTCCATATTTCTCTTCAACTGCTATCGCCTCTTGTCTTCACCTTCATAACCAAACTTCTCATTGTTAAAAAGAATTATCTACATTCGGGGCGCCTGGGTGGCTCAGTTGGTTAAGCGACTGCCTTCGGCTCGGGTCATGATCCCGGAGTCCCGGGATCGAGTCCCCTATCGGACTCCCTGCTCTGCGGGAAGTCTGCTTCTCCCTCTGACCTTCTCCCCTTTCATTCTCAGTCTCTCTCTCTAATAAATAAATAAATAATTAAAAAAAAAAAAAAGAATTCTCTACATTCCACTCCACCATTTCCCACTCTCTTACCCCACTTCCTTCTCCATGTTGCCCCATCACCCCAAATCACCCCTGCATTAATATCATAATGTACATAGTGTGCTCTTCACAGGCAAATCCATCTTCATGTCCACGCACGTTCCATGGATGCTAACCTGGTTTCTGACCACATCTCATGATTTGCCTGGGACTCAAGAGAGCCATGAAAAGAATTTGAATTTTACCTATATTGGGGAGTTTGATCATTCCTCTGCTTGACACCCGTCCTACTCATAAAACACTGAAACATTTTTCAGGGGCTTAAAATTAGGAATGGGGGAAAGAGTTTGTAGATTATTATCATGGCAGTAACCAGTTCTAAATTTACCCTTTTTCCCTGCTTTGTGAAAAAGCGTCTAGGTCCTTTAAATTTCATGTTTTCTCTGCCGGCTGGCACAACATTAAGCTTGGTCAGCAGAAAGTGCTGGAGAGACATTGGAGTAGAGAAGGATTCTCTGATTCCTGATTTCTGTCTACTCATTTCACAGATTCCTGCATGCACGTGACTTCCCCATAGTCCAGCTGGTGCAGCCTCTCAGCTGCACCAGGTTTCCGAGCGTCCACCTCCTGCAGTATAGGAGGCTTCTTAGTTGCTGATTCCACTGCATGGTAGCTAGCAGCCCCAGCACCCAGCACCCAGCACCCAGCAGCTTTACCCCCAGTGTTCCCTTCTAAGCAGTTTTATGGCAGAGTGCCTGCAGTGTAGCTACTTCTCCACAAACACCTTTCTCTAAAACCCTGGAGGGCAGATTTCCAGCAAGTTTCCACATCGTGGCTATCCAGCAAGTTCCAGAAGGTAGATTTCTGCCAAGTTCTTGAGGGTGGATTTCCAGCAAGTTCCACTAACTCAGCAACTCGGGTACCTCTTTTTTTTTTTTTTTAAGATTTCATTTATTTATTTGAGGGAGGAAGGGGCAGAAGGCAAAGCACATGCCCCACTGAGCAGAGAGCCCGATGTAGGGCTCCATCCCAGGACCTTGGGATCATGACCTGAGCCAAAGGCAGATGCTTAACTGACTGAGCCACCCAGGTGCCCCTCGACTCAGGTACTTTTTTGTGGGACTATTTCCTTCAGTGACTCATAGTCATGACCTCTCCAAGGTCTAGATCTCTTGCTAGGGCTTGTGTCCCAGCCACAGGGATAGTATCCGTTCCTTATATCTGCGATTCTTTCAGTCTTTTGAGTTCCCTTTACTCCTTACTAGCCTGGTTACTCCAATCCCTTTTCATAGCTAAGAATTCTTTCCATTAAATGTTCCCTGTTCAAATCACTGCACAGTTCTCTCATTAATTGGACCCAGACTGATAAATACAACCACTATCCCCCTTCCCTTAGCTTCGTAGGTAGAACCTATCTTGATTGTTTTTCTTTCTTCCCCTTAAGTAATTGCTCAGTAAGTTAATTTAGTTCTGACCGGCTAGGGTTATTGCCATGTAGCTTTTTGTTGTTCTGCAATCTTGTACTGCTATTTGATGTTAATTATGATGCATAGGGGCTAGAATTTCTTCTGTAACATATAGTTTAGGTTGTAGAATTCAATGAGCAATGATTTATTGCCATTTAGCATTAGATTTTCTAGATGAAAGAAATGCCTTTATTCCCAGAAGAGACCATAGCTATGCCGATCCTGCCATAAGGACAAAGGGAAAAATGAAATTATTACTTATGTTGAGGGTCTTTAGAAAGAGATTTATAGTACATTTTATTGGTTAATTGTGAAAATTGACTTTTGAGGTTGGTTAGTATAATACAGCAAGTTCTAAGAAGCTGAGAGTAGATAAAATTCTTCTTGAATCCTCCGTTTTCTACACTTTTCCCTCCTGTTAAGGTACTCTTTCTCAGGTTCAACAATCCCTAGCCCTAACGCAGCAAGCAGTCTTGGACAAGGAACAAAAGCAGTTTAGGCTCAATACTAACCCCTCTGACTATGAGGGACTTAATACAAGTATGAGGATCTCAAAATAAGACTATGAGAATGAAGCAATGAACCTGTCATTGTAGGTTTACATGCATCCGTGGGGAAAATCTCTGTAGAGAAGGGACCCTTCTTTACTGACCACTCAGTCCTCACCTCCGGCGTGCTTACCCCCACCAGTCCGCAGAAAGGTCCTATGGTAAGGTCATCAATAACCCTCAGATTTCCCAACCAAATTTTCATTTCTCAGAACTCACCCCACAAATGTTATTGATATTATCATCCACTCCTTCCTTCCTGAAACTTTCTTCTACCACCCCTCTGTGACACAATTGCATCCTAGGCTTTCTTCTGTTTCTCTGAATATTTTTTCTCAATTTCATTTGCTTGCTTCTCATTTTGCAGTCGCCTCCTTAAATACCAATCAGAGTCCAGCTTTCTGTACCTTCAGCTTTAAAATCTTTCCTCTTATTATCACATATTTTCAACTGCCAAATAGCCTAATGCTGCTGTTAATCACTACTACTACCCAGGCTTTCCTCCTGACATCAACCCTACGTCCACATTGCCCCTTGTGTGTCACGCGAACATCATAGACTTAACATCCTGGCAGGAAATGGATAACACACGAAAGAAGTTGAAGAGAGTTTAGTGAAGAGTTTGAGAGATTCAGTAAGGATTCTCCAGCAGCAGAGAGGAAGTAGTGATCCCCACAAGGCCTAGAGGCTCTGGGGAAGATATTAATTGCAGGTGGAGAAAGGGCTGCTTGACAGAAGCTGTGGCCACACCCATGGCCATCACAGCATGATCTCTTGCTGTTACTACCCTTTAGCCAACCCAACCTGAAGTCAGAGGTCAGAGGTCAGAGGTCAAAGGAGCCCAGCTGATTCAGTCCACAGACATCAGCTTCCTAGGGCACAAAGCAATGGGGTAAAGGGTAGAGAAGAGCTCTGGTGGGGCAAATGGAAGCTCCTTAGCCTATCACCTCAGTGAATGGCATCACCAGTGACCCAGTCTGTCCAGCCAGGAATCTGAGAATTTTACTCAACAACTCTGCCTTACTTCCTCTACTATAGGCAATCAGTCACCAAACCCTGTGCATTTTACATTCTGAGTGTTTCCCACATCCATCCCTTCCTTGCATCCCCATCCATACTCCAGCTCAGATCCTTGTCTCCTCCCATCTTGATAAATCTGTGCATCTCTTCTTTAGTCTTTCAACTTATAACTTCTATATCAGCTGCAGAAGCAGTTGACTTTTGTGATTGTTCTTGGCCAGTCATCTTCTGAACCACCTTACTATTTCTGGAGCATCCCCCCTCTTATAAAGCTGGCCAAGCATCCGCTTTAGAAACTGAAATGCAAGCTACATGCTTTCCCATACTCCCCTGTGGTCAGAGTATGCGCCAGTCAGATGCTCACAGAATCCATTCTGGCCCAGGAGCGTCGACAGCATCATGGCAGCTGCATGCTGTCTCCAGAGGAAGACATGGCAGTAACAATAGCGTCAGAGGGTTAGGAGAACCAGCTATGAGGTGGGTGGGGACAGGGCGAGGACCTCTTCACAGGGCATGTTGGGCATATGACTTTCAAGCTTTCCCAAAGGATCTGTGAACTAATCACCATCTTCTGAATAAAGACCTTTCCCCTAAATTAGCCAGAGTTAGTTTCTTTCTAGAAATTAAGAACCCTGAATGATGGAGCATATTTTTGAAATTAAGAGCCCTGCGTAGAGCTCCCTGCTCAGCAGGGAGTCTGCTTGTTCCTCTCCCTCTCCCTCCCCCAACTTGTGCATGCGTGCTCTCGCGCTCTCTCTCTCTCAAGTATATAAACAAAATATTTTTTTCTAAAATTTTTTAAAAATTTATTTGAGAGGGAGAGAGAGAGAGCACAAGCAAGGGGAGAGGTGGAGGGAGAGGGAGAAGCAGACTTCCCGCCAACCCAGGAGCTTCATATGGGGCTCGATACCAGAACGCGTAGATCATGACCTGAGCCGAAAGCAGACGCTCAACCATCTGAACCCCCCAGGCACCCCAATAAACAAAATCTTAAAAAAAAAGTCCCTCCTTCCTTCAAAAGAGAAAACAAATGAGTAAATAAATAAATAAATAGCACTTATCAGGGCGCCTGGGTGGCTCAGTGGGTTAAAGCCTCTGCCTTCTGCTACATCCTGAATCCTATAAGAACTTCTCAGCCCCAATGGTCAAAGATATCACAGCCTGATTCCAATCTAACTTTCCATCCTCAACCCTTACCACTTCCTCTTATGAATTCAAACTGGACCCATGCTTTCTGGAATACATTTCATGTTTTCCCATCTGTACATTCCTATGACATGATTCCTCCTCTATGTCTTTCTTCAAACATCCACCTGTATTGCAAGGCAGTGTATACGTCACCTCAGTGAAAATGTCCTAGCCTATTTTATAAAATATTTTTTCATCTTTGCAGTGTGCATATACATGTGATATTTATGTAATACACGCACAAGCCTTCTTTACTTGGTCTATTAAAAGCCGTTTTTAAATTCGTAAGAAAATTACCTCGTAGTCTGGATCAATGATTGACAGGGTGTCTAATCTGAAGAAAGAAAGACAGAGATTTAGCAATTTCTGCTCCTGTGATAAAGACACACAATTGAAAATATAAATGAAAAAAATGTCTCAATTACCAGCTTATTTACATTGATCATATCTTCAGAGTAATTTTTAAATCTTCATTTTCATTATAAAGAGAGTAAGCACATAGATTTTTTAAATTCAATTTGCTTCAACTAAAAAAACAAAAAACAAAAACAATTCACCCATTTCTACCTACTTAAAACTTATCATTAAAAATAATGAAGAAGTTTCCTTTTCAGAACACTTTTAATACTCTCCAAAATAGTCCAACACCTCAGACTGTAGTACAAATACTGTCTTTGTCACACAGCTAAGGTCACATGTTGTTAAAATTCCTTATTAAGGAAAAGCCTCTCTGTGTGTTTTCGATTTTCATTTTTGACCCTTAATTGGAATTAATGAAGTTACTCCATTTACAGATTGCAAAAGCTGCCAGGACTCCTGAAATGACTAGAAGAGTGATAAAATCTGTGCCTTTACTCACACAAGGTCAAGTGGTCACAGACACATAATTCTACACATTTAATTGGGAATTTGTGTGCCTCCCTGTCCCTGTCTGTAAGGAAGAGGCTAAGTGAATCTAAGGCATGATCTTTGGCAGCTTTATGCAGCACAAGGGCAGAAGAAAAATGTTTAGAAAAGAATACATTCCAATCCCCAGTATCTCTTGGTAGGATCACTACATTGTCAAACAGTAAAGAAATGCTTAAACACAAATAAATAGTGCTTTCCTTGAATGAATTCTCCTCTCTGCGGTATACTTACTGGGTATGTACTTGGAAGTTCCAAGTTTGAGTGAGTGTTTCATTTCTCACTTATGGAATTCAGCTCACCTCTTGGCACCCACGATGCCATAAACAACAGATTCCAGATTCCAGAAGTACGCTCCTGCCAGCAGCCGGCAGATGGCTGGGCGGATGACAGTCATGATGCCCTCAGACGCAGCTCTGTCCTGAGCCAGCTTGTTTGAGTTATTTACTTATTAGATACCTGATACATACCAAGGAAGTCACATAATTCATATTGAAGCCTTGAAGCATTGTAGTGAAGCATGAATGCACCACACAAACTTAAGGAGAACTAGAACATTATCAGTTTTTTCCATCTACCTACCTCATTCTTTAGTCTCCTCTTCAGAAGTAACCCAATCTTGAACTGTGTTTATTTTTCCTATAAAAAAAAAAGATTTAGCACAGATGTATATACCTTCAAACTTTTTATTGTCTTATTTTCCTTGTTTGAGGCTTTAGAAAAATGATACCCTGTTTATTGTAGTCTTCTGCAACTTGATTTTTTTCACCTGAGGGTATGTTTCTAAGATTCATCTGTGTTGTTACCTACAGCTATAGCTCACATATTCATTTTTACTGTTGTGTAAAATTCTTCTATTTAACCATAGCACCACTTATGAAGTTCTAAAGTCCTTGGATGTTTGGGTTGCTTAGTTTAGGTTTTTTTTGGGGGGGGGAGGGAGGGTTGACTGGTTGGTTGGTTTTTGCCACATTGAACAAAACTGTTGAGAATGTGTCTCCTGGCGAAAAGATGCAAGAGATCTTTAGGAATAAAGCCTAAGAGAAGCACTACTGAGTCAGGGTATGCGAAAGTTCGATTTTACAAGTTAGTGCCAACATTTTTCAAAGTGATTCTATCACACTTCCATGTGTGTAAGAATTCCTGTTAATCCGCATTCTTATCAGTACTTGATAATGTCTATCAGAACTTCCTTTTTTTTCCAACCTTTTCTTTTTTTTTTTTTTTAAATCAACCTGGTAGGTAAAACAATATCTCGTTTGGGATCAGTCCTGAGCTTTCTTCACTTTGCACAACCCTGACAACATTCCAAGTCGTCCAGGCCCAGAGCTTTGGATCTAGAAGGAATTGAAGGAGGTGGGGAAGGATGGAAAGTTCCATGTTGAACCACAAAGACATTGACATTTGTAGAATTAACCCCTGCAAGAACATTTCCTGTGAGACTCAAGGTTATACAACATGTACATCGTTCACTGAATTAATATTTTTATTTTCCCTTGTACGCCAAACACTTTACTGGGGCTTAGGAACTACAACGAATGACAGACAAGGTCCTTTCCTCTTTGAGCGTACATTCTCATCAGAGAGAAAAGAAACAATAAACAAGTGAATATATGACATAATATCAGAAAGAAAAGGTAAGCTTTGAGGTCATACAGGCTAGCACTCAAGTCCATAGTACACCTCACATGTGACTTCTCTGAGCCCTGGTTTCATTTTGTATAAATAATCATTATCTTGCAGGATTATTTTGAGAATCGAGAGCTAGTTTATACAGTTTCCTAGTTTAGTGCTGAGCAGAAGGAGCATTCTCTCCTTCCTGGCCACTTTGAAAAGAGCCTGGGGGCAAGGAATTCGAGGACTTCAAGGGTGGGGCAATCTCATCTCCTAGCTTTCTAGAGGTTGGGCTCACAAAACAACCATCCTCCGAAAAGAAAACAAAAGCCTAAGGATCTCTACCAGCCAACAGTGGACTGTTCATTTTATTCAAACCCGAACATCACCTTCTCTCACTTACTTGAACTGATGTTTTGATTCTGATTCTGCTTTTGAACCTCTCTGTGAGGCTGTGAAACTTAATATTGAGTTCTGTTCTTTCCAGCCACACAATCTTCCTGGCCATTTTTTGAATATTCTGGTAACGTAATTTAAAAATACATTAAAAAAATTTTTTTATATCGATTTTAACAAGCCGATTAGGAAAAATATGTATGAACTAATCTGGAAAGGCTGAACACTAGAAAATATTGGATAATATTAACGAATTATTGATACATTTTTAAGTGTCATAGTGATATTGTAGCATGTCAAAGAAAAGTGTTCTTAACTTTGGAAATATATACTCAATATTTATACAATATCTTGAATTTGCTTTCAAATAATTCAATATGGGGAAGTCTGTACATTGATACATTGGTAGGAAGTATAGAAGCAGAGTAATGGATACATGGGGTTCATTATACAATTCTGTCTACTTTTGTATATGTTTAAATTTTTCTATAATAAAAAGCAAAAATGATGTGAATATGCTTTTGCCTTAGAACACGCTTTGCATGTTCTGTTACTTCTGCCTGGAATGTTGTTTCTTCAGCTAGCCCAATGGCTTACCTCTTTGATTTATTCCAGTCTCTACTCAAACGTTATCTCCTCAGAAGGGCTTTCTCTTACCACCCCAGAAAAACAGCACCCTTCTTCTTTACTTTTCTAGCTCTCTATCCATCCTGCTTTGTTTTTCTTTACAGTACTTCTCATTCGCCAATATGTGCCGTATTTTCACTGGCAAAAATGTAGGTTCCATTAGGCCAAGGATTTGGTTTCATTTATTGCAATGCCTCCATGCCTTGAACAGTGCCTGGCATGTAAGGGAAACTCAAAAACTATTAATTAGATAAATGAATGCACATGTTAAACAGCATAGAGTCCCCATCAAAGCTGGATCAGAACTCCTGCTGCATTGAGTACCTTTATGTACCACCCAGATTGATCCTCTGTCCAGAGTTCTGTTCATACATTTAAGGATAAGAGAAAGCACTTTGTAAATGCTAAGGTGCTATAGAGGTTTGTTATCATCAGTCCCAATCCAGTTTGGGGCACTAAAAAGATATGACCAGATTACTACACTGAGGTCACCAGGTCTGGAATGTCTTAGAGAAGCTTCCGTTGTAAATCAGCTCTTGTCAAGGATATTGCCTTGAGCAAATGTATTTGAGCTAATTTCACCCTTAGAAACATAGACCATTATGATGTCGCACAATTGAACACTGGAGTCTCCTTTCCTGAAGGTAACATAACCACCCTATCGTTCGAAGAACATAATTTCGGGTTGCTTTTCCAATAGAAGTGAATTTACTCTGGGCTCCTTGCAGCTGTACACTGGCACTTCTCCTACCCAGTATAGCAGATTCACAAAAACTGACCAGGCCTTAGCCTGTGGAACCAAGAAAACCGAGGTCCTGGCTTCATTCACCAAAACGGAGCCTTGTAGGACCCATGACTCTAGTTCTCTTTCCTTTACCCTGCTTAATGAGACAACAGAGATTTCTGGACACTCTTAGCAGACTTTGACTTCCTTTTCTTCCTTGGTTCTGCTCCTAGTATTCCCCCACCTGTTTTGAGGGGATTAATAGTAGAAATAGCGGGGTGCCTGCGTGGCTCAGTGGGTTAAAGCCTCTGCCGTTGGCTCAGGTCATGATCTCAGGGTCCTGGGATCGAGCCCCACCTCAGCGGGGGGAGTCTCTGCTCAGCAGGGAGCCTGCTTCCCCTCTCTCTCTGCCTGCCTCTTTGCCTACCTGTGATATCTCTCTCTCTGTGTCAAATAAATAAATAAAATCTTAAAAAAAAAAATAGTAGCTACTGAGCCAGAAGACCATTCCATTCCATTCCACAAAGACCAGCCCATAAGCAGAGGATAAACATCACCAACAAAATCCAGGTGTCCTCTTCATGAAGTAACAAATTTTGGAAGTCATAAGTTTATTTGAGGATTTCCAATTTAGCATATTTTACTTTAGAGAAATGAATGTACATCTCCAAGATTCTAAGGTCAGATTGCAAGCACGCATAACACATGTGTACATGTTATCAAAGACCTTTCTTATCTGAACTACCCTCCTAATAGAATGTTACATAATCACTGGGATGATATCTCAAAGGTGAAAAAAATTTTAATACGAGAAACTGTTAAATATACTAACACTGTGTAAACAGTGTTAAATAAGCATTGCCATAATGTTTGCTTAACATTTACTTTCAAGAAGATCTTCTGCCTACAAAATAAGCCCATGATTAGATTCCCACATCTTGTTAAGGGTGACTGATGTGGACTCTGGTTTT
Source organism: Nasua narica (assembly GCA_028533885.1). Lineage (NCBI taxonomy): Eukaryota > Metazoa > Chordata > Mammalia > Carnivora > Procyonidae > Nasua > Nasua narica. The sequence continues at coordinate 49,791,337 of CM052806.1, read as the reverse complement.
TTTACATATAAATTTTTACAGAAAAAAAGTCTGGGATTCTGGCAAAGCCCACGTCCCTATAATAATGGTGACTTACTTTCAATGACTTCCGTGAGAAAGGAATCGCACAACCAAAAAAACACGGATAGTGTGACCAATAACCAATTTCTTTCTTTTTTTTTTTTTTTAAGATTTTATTTATTTGCCAGAGAGAGAGAGCAAATGCATGAGCAGGGGAGCAGCAAGCAGAGGGAGAAGTAGGCTCTCTGCTGAGCAAGGAACCCAATGAGGGACTCGATCCCAGGACCCTGCAGACTGAGGAGCAAAAATGTGATAGCAGGAAGCATGAGGAGGCCAGGAGTCCCTCTGGTAGGCTTTTAATCTCCCTGAGGATAAAACGTCACATTTCACCTTCGAAATTGTTTTCCACAGATGCTTCCCTCCGTCTAGCAACTAATCCCTACAAAGAATTCAGAGCATGGAGGGCATTCAATGATGAAGAAACATCAAAGGACACAGGAAGCAAATCCATAGAAGGATGCCTGACTAGTAAATAGTCCATCACTACCAAGATATTTGACACAGGAGTCTATTTTATGCTTCTCTTGCCCTAGTCTGGATGAACCAATGCAAATCCTACATATATATTTAATTTATCATGAAATATTCCAGACATCCAAAAAAGTATAAAGATTTCTAAATACCCATGTGCCCTTAATCCAGTTTAAAGAATGAAATTTTATCAGGGCGCCTGGGTGGCTCAGGGTTGAAGCCTCTGCCTTCGGCTCAGGTCATGATCTCAGGGTCCTGATATCGAGTCCCGCATTGGGCTCTCTGCTCCGCAGGGAGCCTGCTTCCCCCCCTCTCTCTGCCTACTTGTGATCTCTCTCTGTCAAATAAATAAATGAAATCTTTAAAAAAAGAATAAAATTTTATCAATGCTGTTGTACATCCCTATGTAGCCCTCAGGGATTGCATTCCCCTCCCTACAGAGATAATTAGTATTCTGAATTGAGTGTTTGTCATCCCATGCATTTCTTGAAAATTCTATTTCATGCCAGCCCGTGGAAGTTATGAACACACTCTTTCAATTCTAAAGCTCTAGGGCACTTTTTAAATTGGGCTAAAAATATCTCTCTTATTGCTCTAATAAGTTAATACTAAAAATAGTTTTAGCATAAGGAAGCTTTCTACAGTGTATGAATTTTAAATGACTCAATTAATTGGTAGTAAATATCTCAAGTTAACAATAAATTTGAGGTATCTGGGGGCTCTGTGGATTAATAGTTTTTATTTTACCTTTTTTAGAACTTAAAAAAACCCGGGCATTCAAAAGTAGAAGGAATCCTTGATGTCCTGGAGCTTGGCCAAGGTCCATGCCATTTATTATCAACAGACAGTAGCCAGAATGTAATAATTCTTTAAAGGGACTAGTAACTAAGAGGTGTACTCTATAGTCTTTAAGGTGGGTAAAATTCCCAATGAACTCAGCCTTGTACCTGACACTCCCTAGCAATAATTAGGCATGTTTCAGAGTTGTATGAATGCTCATTAACCAGCAGGGCATCATTTAGTAAATCTCTGTACCATTAAAGTCAACGAAGAGGCCTGTTTGCTAGACACCAAGTACTTTTGCCAGAGTGGCCGAACAGCTCATGCACTTAGAAAGGGCATTGTTTTAGGCTAGTTCAGTAAAACATGAATGGGTCAAATGAACACAGTTTATTTTGTAAAGGGCCAGATTAATGAAGCATTGTTGGGAATCAGCAGCGAGAATAAGCTCTCGTCCAGTGGTTTGGTTTGTTGGTGTTCAGTTCCTAGGACAATGACTTGGCATTATTAATTCAAGCCCACAGTCTTACATCTAAAACTGAAATCTAAGGAACTCTGGAAGCTGACAATTTGTTCAAAAACTCAGTTGATGTCAAAACCATACACTACTTTGACCCCATTTAGTGACAAATTATCCCTTGAAGAATGAAATTTTAAAAGATAAAATTTTAGGCTATTAGGCTACTTAAAGTCTTTATTTAAACCAGTTACTGTGACTATTTGTATATTCTACCACAGAAATATTAAGGGGTGCCTGGGTGGCTCAGCCGGTTGAGCATCTGACTCTTGGTTTGGCTCAGGTTATGATCTCAGGGTCCTGGGTTCGAGCCCCACATCAGACTCTGTGCTGGGCATGGAATCTGCTTGAGGATTCTCTCTCTCTCTATCCCTCTGCCCCTGCCCTCACTCATGCTTTCTCTCTCTTTATCTCTCTCTCAAATAAATAAATCTTAAAAAAGAAAGAAAGAAATATTAAGGTATTTGATGAGAGAGTTTTGCTCCAGATCCCCCGGAAATACTGTACAATGTACACAATTGCCATTTTAATATCCTCAAACTTCTGAATTCTAGAACATAGCTGGCCCTACATGTTTCAAATCAGAGATTGTCAAACTACAATGGCTCCCACTGGTTTACTAGTTATTGTGCGCTAGGGCTGTTAGTCCTTTCACTACTCCATTGTACTCTCACATCAATCCTATGATGCAGATAAGCACATGTTTGCGTCTTTACTGTTGCATTAACACACATAATAGAATGCTGAGTAAGAGTCTTCCTGTCGCCTCTGATTGCTGAATAAAATTTTTCTCGTTGTTCCTGATGGCCCCAAAGGTGAGAACATTAAGAAACTGAGGAAAATAGGTGTTTGTACTTTCCACCTTCGATTCTGAGGAAAACCTTCAGGTATGTGCCCTCAGATCTTGCTAAAGCAAAGCTAGATTTGCTACTCCAACTAGCACTCCTAACACCAGCAGCTTATATGTGAAAACCAAAATTCTAGAAGAAATACCAGAACTGTGATTTCCCTCCCTCTACCATTGCCTTTTTTAACCTCTGCTTTTCCCTTTCATATCCCCCACTCAGACCAAGTGTAGACAGTAAGAGAACCACTGACAGATTCATATATTTGGGAAGTGCCTACAAGAAGAGAGCTATTTTCCAGCTGAAGTTATGATCATGCCCTAGAATTGCTTATCTACCTTCTATGCCTACCTGAACAGAGGGAAAAGGAATTGGGGAGTGAAGACAAGGAGGAGACAGGAGACATTTGAAGAACAGCCTACTCCTTTGCTTAACAATGGTTGATGTACTCAGACACAGCACTGTTTGGGGGTTAGCTGGCAAAACGCAAATGCGTCCATTGAAGTGCAGTTGTTTTTTTAATTAGTCAGGTTCTAAACAGGTATGGAAAGGATGTGGGAATTTCTCTAGCCGAGTGTACAATGACAAAGTTAGGCAGGCTGGAGCTGTCTTGTGGGTATCCCACTCAAGGTAGCTGCCTCTGGGGCAAGAGCAGTATCCAGGGGGTTAGGAGGGCTTATGGGAGGAGAGAAGGAGTCGATGGACTTGAAAATGCATCAGGCTGGTTGATCCGAAATCAGAGGAACAAACAGTGGAGACCCCTACTAGAGGGCCCTCCAAAGCATCCCTACATATGCTCCTCTGGGTGCCTGTTTCACAGAGAGCATCTATAGTCCAGAGATGACACACCACAAGTAATGCAACAAGGTATTTGCCCCTTTCCACTACCTTCGCCTTTGCAGCAATCCAAAGAGGAGAAAAGGACCCAGGAGTGTATGTGCATGTGGTCTTCCTTTTAGGCTTCCCTCGCTTCGATATCCACTGTTAACCCCGCTACTACCCACCATTGCATTCCATCCTTTCCTCCAACCCTGACAGAGGAATTGTTGTTCTTGGCACTCTGGCTCAGGCATGAACAAAAGAGCATTGTTTCTCACAGCACAGCAAAGCAGGCCGGAATTTTCCAAAAGAAACTGAAGACAAAGAAACACAAGCAAAGAAAACAAAAAGTTCATAAGAATGATCAAGCTAGGGGCTCCTGGGTGGCTCAGTTGGGTAAGTAACTGCCTTCGGCTCAGGTCATGATCCAAGAGTCCCAGGATCGAGTCCCACATGGGGCTCCCGACTCAGTGGGGAGTCTGCTTCTCCCTTTAGCTTTCTCCTCTCTCATACTCTCTCTCTCGCTCTCAAATAAATAAATAAAATCTTAAAAAAAAAAAAAAGGATGGTCAAGCTATCAACAGCTACAATAGCTAAACAGTGACAAGCTCTCAACTCTTCTGTCCCACCACCCTCTCTGAGAGTCCTGTCCAGTCCATATGTCACATCTTCTGAAAACCTTCTCTCCACACCTTTCTTTGTTTCCAAAACCTTCTTGGAGGAGGGTTTGAAAGACTCTTGGCTGAACAATGGGTGAAACACACATAGATTAAGAAATAACCACACTTTCTAAGCTTTTGAGTCAGACAGACCTGACTGCCTTTCTGAGATTACCTCGCCTCTCCGAATCTTATTTTTTCTCATCTATATAGCACCTACCTGGGGAAGTTGCAAAGTGCTCGTACAAATGCTTGCATATGGTAAGTACTCAAAAAATGTTTGCCAGCCCAGGGAATATAGTGAATGAAATTGTAGCAGCATTGTATGGTGACAGACAGTAGCTACACTTGTGGTGAGAACAGCATAATGTATAGACTGGTTGACATCACTATGTCACACACCTGAAACTGTAACATTAGATGTCAACCATACTCCAATTTAAAAAAATTTGCTATTATCATCATTATTTGGTGTAGGAAGACAAAGCAGGACGGTTTCAAAAACCACTCCAGGTGGGCCTTGGTGGCTCAGTAGGTTGGAGTCTCTGCCTTCGGCTCAGGTTGTGGTCTCGGGGTCCTGGGACCGAGCCCAGCATCCGGATCTCTGCTGAGCAGGGAGCCTGCTTCCTCTCCTCTCTCTGCCTGCCTCTGCCTACTTGTGATCTCTCTCTCTGTCAAATAAATGAATAAAATCTTTAAAAAAAAAAAAAAAACACTCCAGGGGCACCTGGGTGGCTCAGTGGGTTAAAGCCTCTGCCTTCAGCTCAGGTCATGATCTCAGGGTCCTGGGATGGAGCCCCGCATCAGGCTCTCTCCTCAGCAGGGAGCCTGCTTCCCTCTCTCTCTCTGCCTGCTTGTCCTCTCTCCTCTCTCTCTCTGTCAAATAAATAAATAAAATCTTTAAAAAAAAAAACACTCCACATTGTCTTCCTTCTTCTCCATATATATTATGTCTCCATCTCCCCATTCATTCTCACATTCCTCTTACACTCATGGGTAGGTAGAGTTTATTTCTTCATACCTGGATATGTCCAACAGGTCGCTCTATTGATTTGACCAAACTACATTATAGGTTTATGGGACTAAATCATATAAAACTTATTAATCCCCACGTAAGAGAAGCTTAGCTTCTTAGAGTTCTAAGAAGTGTTCTAGCGTGGCATCTCGACCAAAGAACCTTAATACCATGGCACGTTATTACATTCCAGGACTACGTGGACATGTCTGTCTGTTTCACCTCGAAGGTCATCTTCATTTCTAAAATCTAGAGGGTGAACTTCAAGGTCGGCCACTTATCATCACATCTTCCCCAACTCATATGGCCCATGTATAAGCAAGTAAACCACACCCTTCTCATTCCCATGCAGGCATCAAACAGACCCAGGCTGAAACCTTTGCTCAGGATTAAATTACTGACATTAAGTGCTTAATCTATCTTTCTTTCTCTTTCTTTCTCTCTCTCTTTCTTTCTTTCTTTTTTTTTTTTTAAAGATTTTTATTTATTTATTAGAGAGCGAGAGGCTGAGAATGAGAGGGGAGAAGGTCAGAGGGAGAAGCAGACTTCCCGCAGAGCCGGGAGTCCGATATGGGACTCGATCCCGGGACTCCGGGATCATGACCTGAGCCGAAGGCAGTTGCTCAACCAACTGAGCCACCCAGGCGCCCATTCTTTCTTTCTTTTTTAAGATTTTATTTATTTATGTGACAGAGAGGAAAAGTAGGCAGACTGGCAGGCAGAGGGAGAAGGAGAAGCAGGTTCTCTGCTGAGCAGGGGGCCTGAAGCGGAACTCGATCCCAGGATCCTGGGATCGTGACCTAAGCCAAAGGCAGCCTCTTAATGACTGAGCCACCCAGGCGTCCCAAGTGCTTAATCTTTCTAAGCTTCGGTGCACTCTTTGTGGAATTGTGATTTAGGGTATCTCCCTAACAGAGCCTTGGAAGATTAAATGAAAAAATGAAAGTCAGGCACTGAACACACAATAAATGGTGGCTGATGTCATCACTACATGTTTTCCATGTTGCAATTACATTATCTGACAATCAAGTGGACAATTTATATCCAAAGATTAAAAAGGACTGTGTTTTACAGAATCTCTCATTCATATAGAACCTAGTCAGTAAACCAGTAGTTGTCAACACCGGGGCTCATGAGAGTCACGTGCTTACCTCTGAACACTGTTCAATGTCCTACTCACCTTGGACAGAAGTACAAACGGCACATTTATAGACCCGGATACTATTGATTTTCTAATTAGGGATCAGCTTTATCACCAACTCCCATCTCATGTTTAAACAGAATTTCCCTACATTTATTGTTTTTAGAAGCCTATTAATGAAGGTAAAGAATTTTTTTTTTAATTTATTTGTCAGAGAGAGAGAGAGCACAAGCAGGGGGAGTGGCAGGCAGAGCAGGCAGAGGGAGAAACAGGCACCCCACTGAGCAAGGAGCCATATACCGGACTTGATCCCAGGACCTTGGGATCATGACCCGAGCCCAAGGCAGTGGCTTAACCAACTGAGCCACCCAGGCATCCCGAAGGTAAAGAATTTGATGGACTACTAATATGTCTACATTTCACACTCACATTTACTATCTGGCGCCCCATGCCCCCAGTCTTTCTTTCTATCCAAAGTCCCTCCTGCAAAATGTAGCCATTTCTGCTCCACAGTAGGAGGTGAAAATGTTTGGTTTTCGTTTTTTGTTGTGGTGGGTTTTTTTTTAATGTTTGTTAAATAAGTGAACCCACATTCAGAAGATGGCTACATAGCTCTCATGTTGCCATCTTGTCTGAACAATGAGTGACTCACGGATAGCAGATGTGGCTTTGAAATATGCCCGTGGGATGCCGAGCTGTGCCTCTGGGTCAGACACACCTGGGCGGGTGGTTTGGCTCTGTGTGACCCTGGGGAGGTAAGTTAACCTCTTTGAAGCCTCTTAAAGATGGAGCTAATGATAGCACCTGCCTCCTAGATTGTAGGGAGGATTAAATGAATTGCTGAGAAGTGGATAGCTTTTAAGAGATAGTCTCTTGGGTGTGGACCTCACATCTGTCCCTGAGGTTGCCCAGCCTCTCTAACTTTTCTTCACCATCCAGTTTCTTTTTTTTTTTTTTAAAGATTTTATTTATTTACCTAACAGAGAGAGAGAGAGAGAGATCACAAGTAGCCAGAGAGGCAGGCAGAGAGGGAGGGGGAAGCAGGTTCCCCACCAAACAGAGAGCCCGATGCAGAGCTCGATCCCAGGACCCCAAGATCATGACCTGAGCCGAAGGCAGAGGCTTTAACCCACTGAGCCACCTAGGCGCCCCCACCATCCAGTTTCTGAGCAGAGATCTGTCCTAGCCAATCATATTTGGAGAATCATTTTTATTTCTGGGCATTTAAATAGGACTTTGACCAGGATTAGAAAAATGGCATGTGAAAAATGGACTTTTAGACATTCAATAAAAACTTTTTTAAAAAATGAGTGAAGTATGGACTTTAGTTAATAATATTGGCTCACTAGCTATGAAAAAGTTACAGTGGTAATGTTAATAATAGGAGAAACGAGGTGGGGGCTAATATTATTGTAACTTTCTTATCAATTAAAAACTATTCTAGGGCGCCTGGGTGGCTCAGTTGGTTGAGCGACTGCCTTTGGCTCAGGTCATGATCCTGGAGTCCCAGGATCAAGTCCCATATCAGACTCCCGGCTCTGCGGGAGGTCTGCTTCTCCCTCTGACCTTCTCCCCTCTCATTCTCAGTCTCTGTCTCTAATAAATAAATAAAAAAATCTTAAAAAAAAATAAAAATAAAAAAAATAAAAACTATTCTAAAGTAAAAAGTTTATTAGCTATTAAAATATGTATTAATATCAAAACTATAAGAAGTCCAAAATTTATGTGTATGTTTATCATTTATTTCTATACGTACAAAATATCAGAATAAAAATGGAAAGGAATTTTTTTTAAGATTTTATTTATTTACCTGAGAGAGAGAGAGAACAAGCGGAGGAAAGGGGCAGAGGGAGAGGAAGAAGCAGGCCCCCCGCTGAGTAGGGAGCCTTACGCAGGGCTGGATCCCAGGACCCAGGGGACCACTGCCTGAGCCAAAGGCAGACACTTAACCAACTGATCTAGCAAGGTGCCCTTGGAAAGGAATTTCTTATATAGATACATATATGTACAAATATACATTATAAATATATACAAATATATAAATGTATATATATACATTTATATACAATATGTATGTATGACATATATGTGTGTCTATAGACACATAGACACACATATATGACAGAGAAGAGATTTACCTTAAGGAAATGGCTCAAGCACTTACAGAGACTGGCAAATTCAAAATCTGCAGTTCAAGTCCAAAGATCATCAAGCTGATTGTCCAAAAAAGGACCAATGTTGCAGTTCAAATCTGAAGGCCATCTCCTGCCAGAATTCCTTCTTGCTTGGAGGAGGTCACTCTTTCGTTCTATTCAGGCCTTCAGCTGATTGAATGAGGCCCACCCATACAGTGGAAAGATGTCTCTTTATGCAAAATCCACTAATTTAAATGTTAATCTCATTCAAAAACAGCCTCATAGAAACATTCAGAACAACGTTTGATTACATATCTGAACACCGTGGCCTCGTCGAGCTGACATAAAGTTACCCATCACAGAGAACTTGACCACTGTGGCAGGAAAGGCTCTGGAGTTTCCCAGAAAGAAACAAGAGCACCTGGTGCTGAGGAGTCAAAAGCCCATTGGAGGTTAATTTTGAGACCCATGGAACCAATGAGCTTTTGCTCTCAACATAAAGTCTGCTGGTCCTGAGAAGCTCTTCTAAGTATGGCTCCAGCCCAGGACTCCTCTTTTAAAATCCTGTTCCGGCAGATAGATTATAAAAAAAGCCCCACTTATTATTTCATTTAATCTTTACAGCAATCTTGCCAAGCACCTTTTATTCTTCCCATTTATTCAAGAGAAAATTAGGGCTCAGAGAGCAGCTTGCCTGAGGCCATGTTATTAGTAAGTAGCAGAGGTATTACCAAATACAGGTTTTAGATAGACCGCAAATTTTATGTTCTTTCTCCCTAAAGAAAAGACTATCCTAGCTTCAACTTTATTTTTATTGTCGTGGGCAGTTTGCACACCTTGGACATATTTTATTTTATTTTATTTGTATTTTTTTTTTTATTTTATTTATTTATTTGAGATAGAGACAGTGAGAGAGAGCATGAGAGGGGAGAAGGTCAGAGGGAGAAGCAGACTCCCCGTGGAGCTGGGAGGCCGATGTGGGACTCGATTCCAGGACTCCGGGATCATGACCTGAGCCGAAGGCAGTTGCTTAACCAACTGAGCCACCCAGGTACCCTGGACATATTTTATAAGAGATAATAGTGTAAGAGATAATAGAGAAGCTACTATATTTGAGTCTCTGCTGCCAACAGCTGAGTTTAATCCGTATCGATGTAAGCTCCTAGATTGCTTGGGGTTAATCGGATTGTCTAAGCTCACAGGGAGATTCAGGTGCTGTTAAAAATATTTACTCCTGCTGTTAAAAATATTTACTCTAGAGTGTCTGGGTGGCTCAGCTGGTAGAACATGTGATTGTTGATCTTGGGGTTGCGAGTTCCAGCCCCACGATGGGGGTAGAGTTTACTTAAAAAACAATTTTATTGACTCCAGTGGCACCTGGGTCAGTCAGTTAAGCATCCGCCTTCAGTTCATGAGAGTCATGAACCCGGGTCCTGGAATTGAACTTCGAATTAGGTTCCCTGCTCAGCAGAGAATCTGCTTCTCCCTCTGACCCTCCCTCATTTCGTGCTCTCTCTCTGTCTCTCACTCTCTCAAATAAATAAAAATCTTTTAAAAATGTTTAATAATATTGACTCCATATTAAAGAACAGGTTTTGATGGGAGAGACTACAACACAAGTGATTTAGTCAAGATTTTTTATTTGAGCTCCAAATTACTTCAGTGATGACCTCAGGATAGATAGCTCTGACCCTAAGCCAAATACAAAACACATTTAATATCCTTTCCATATTTTATTCTCCTGACTAAACAAATAATCATGATGCTTATAGGGGACAGTAGGTTTTTGCCAAGTTTCCTAGCTGAGAATAGATGTGAAAGATTTCTTTTGCTAATGTTCCTAAGATGAACACAAAACTCCAGGCTTATTTATGTTTTTTTTAAGAATTTATTTATTTATTTGACAGAGAGAGAGAGATCACAAGTAGGCAGAGAGGCAGGCAGAGAGAGAGGGGGAAGCAGGCTCCCTGTTGAGCAGAGAGCCTGATGCAGGGCTCGATCCCAGAACCCTGAGATCATGATCTGAGCCGAAGGCAGAGGCTTAACCTACTGAGCCACCCAGGTGCCCCAAAACTCCAGGTTTAAATACTTCTATATGTATTGTAGTTCATGATTATATGAGAAAGAGTTGCAGGAACAAAATATGGAAATCAATTTTATTTTTCTTTTTAAAATTTTGTCACTACTTGTAGCTCTTAATAGCTATGACCCTCATCTTTTACATTTTACAAACTATTTCATTCACAATGCTAAGAGATATATATATATATCTTTTCTGAGAAACGTTTTGATGTCCACAGGCATGCTGCCTTATGTTTATAGAAGTATTAAAGACAGAAAATTGAATTAGTGTTGGGATGGGTGAATTTCGACACGATGGATAAGCAATTATTTCACAGACATTGTTCTACTCAGATTTTACTTAAATCTCAATAAATGTCATGTATACCTTTGGCTGAAGACTGCTTTTCTTTTTTTTTTTAATTTTTAAAAAAGATTTTATTTATTTATTAGACAGAGAGAGACAGAGAAGATGAATGGAGAGAGGGGTGGAGGGAAAGGGAGAAGCGGACCCCTAGCCAGGCACAGGGCTCGATCCCAAGAGCCTGGGATCATGACCTGAGCTGAAGGTAGATGCTTAACCGGCTGAGCCACCCAGGTGCCCCTGAAGACTGTTTTCTATAACATCGAAGAAACTGGGTTGAGAAATAACAGATCAATACTATGAACTGTCTGAAAGGCAACTTGAATCAACATAGAATCTGTCTGTTTGTGTTGGCAAACTATTTTGATATTAAGAATAAATATTAAGTGGGGTGTCTGGGTGGCTCAGTGGGTTAAACCCACCGCCTTCAGCTCAGATCATGATCTCAGGGTCCTAGGATCGAGCCCCGCATCGGGCTCTCTGCTTGGTGGGGAGACTGCATCTCCCTCTCTCTCTGCCTGCCTCTGCCTACTTGTGATCTCTCTCTCTCTGTCAAATAAATAAATAAAATCTTAAAAAAAAAAAGGAATAAATATTAGGGATGCCTGGTTGGCTCAGTTGGTGGAGCCTATGATTCTTGATCTCAAAGTCATGAATTCAAGCCCCATGTTGAATGCAGAGTCTACTTAAAAACAAAACAAAACAAAATATATATATAAAAAAGAATGAATGTTAGTAAAGCTGCTTTTGGGTGGAAGTTAAATAATAAATAAAAAATAGCCCTATTAAGCGGGGAGCCTGCTTCCCCCTCTATCTCTGCCTGCCTCTCTGCCTACTTATGATCTCTCTCTCTCTCTCTGTCAAATAAATAAATAAAATCTTTAAAAAAAAAACAAAACACAGAGGCTAGGGTGGGGATGTATGGAGAGACTTTCCTTTTCTTTCCCAGAAGTTCCCAGCAGACTTGCCCTTACATCACAGTCCAGGACTAAGGTTGCAAGGGAGGCTGAGAATGCATGTACTTGGCATTGTCCGCCTCTGCTTTGGGAGGCAGCCATGCCAGTGAGGATGACCTTGGGACAGCAGCCAGCAGTGTCTGCCACAGGGACCTTGTAGCTATGGTCACTGCACGCGCCTTGCTGGTTTCTTACGGCCAATGAGCTAAAACATGAAGTGTGTGCTGTCACGCGGAGCAGGAGGAAGATTGGAGAGGAGAAACCGAGTAGCTGGTCTAGGAAGGCAGTCGAATGAATCAGTAAGCTGCAAGAGTCAGAAAAGCTGGAAGCTATGCCTAATCCACAAGCCATTCAAATCAGCAGGGCAAAACGGCCAGGTTAATCAGCTGAATACTGAATACCAAATACTCAGAGTTCCGTCAGAAATCCTCTCTGGATCTTTTTCCCACTCTGAAGCCTCACACGCATTGAAAGTGATCTTTCTGTTGAGATTTCCCCCCCTTAAAGGTTTGACCAGAAGTTGACTTTGTATTTGTTTGTTCATGTTGTTATTCAAGAGTTCTGTCACACTGCCTAGCATCAGTGTCAGCAGGCAGTTAGGAATTCACAGAAATCCAGAAGCCAAAACAACAACAACAAAAATTCCAGGAGCCAATGGTGGGCAGAGCATTGTTGATTCTGCTTATTAAAGATAATATGATCTCTCATTTGCATTAACTAATGAGGACACCCTCCCTTACAGAATGCAAAGAACGATGCCAAGCCAGATTTTTGTTTCATTCAGCAGAATCTCATCGTCCCAGCAGCCTTGAAAGAGCTATTCTCATTAGGGCTATTTCCATCAGAACAAAATAGTTAATGCATAACAAAACAAGGTGAGGGGGGGTTGGCTGGTCATTGTGTATTGTGAAGTGTGGACAAACATCTTTTGTTTTGTTGTTGTTGTTAATAACAACATGATAATAAATATCCTGATCGAATTTAAAAGGCAGGCATTTGAATATTTTTAATTAGAAGGACTAGTAGGGCATAGTGCCGCAGTTAGTCAAATCTAGAGTTCCCATTACAGACTTAGATCATAAATGTGGGCATTATTGCCTTTTACAATACACCATTGATAGAACACCAACTTTAAAGCCAATTAAAGGTTGGCAATCTTCCTACCATTGGCAAAGTAACACTTGTTAACAGTTCCCCTTGTGACACGTTTCAGCATAATCACTGATTTCTGGAAACCTTATTTAGCACTTACGGATATTTTGAAATCTCTAATGAATTTCTTTTTATAGACATTTTTATGTTTTACTTTAATTTTTTAAAGGTGTTCAGGTAGTTTAATTTTATACACTCAGATGGTGTATGTACCCACATATTTATATGTGAAGGACAAAATGTTAGAGTATGTAGAACTATACTCTATAAATAATACTTTGCTCATAATACTCAGATTTTAATGGTTCTATTTCTGAAAGAAATCTAATTGTACCCAAATTCATTCAGAAAAACTTCACACATTAGAATCTGAATATGCAGATGCCATTTTGTCTAATAAATTACAAGTTTTTGTCATTTAAGAATTGGTTAAAAAATAGAGTAAGTAAATTCACAGTTATTTTCTTCAAATAAAAATGTTTTGGAGGCTAGGGTCACCTGGGTGGCTCAGTGGGTTAAAGCCTCTGTCTTCAGCTCAGGTCATGATCTCAGGGTCCTGGGATGGAGCCACATCAGGCTCTCTGCTCAGCAGGGAGCCTGCTTCCCCCTCTCTCTCTGCCTGCCTCTCTGCCTACTTGTGATCCCTCTCTCTCTGTCAAATAAATAAATAAAAATCTTTAAAAAAAATGTTTTGGAGGCTAATAAATTATTTTTTTCATTTCATATGGGAATGATTTGATAAGCTTGGCAAAGACATGACAAAACAAATGAGCTAAGAACATTCAAGTTATTTTAGTCTTGAGTTCCTAGCACGGAACAGAGAATGAGTTCACCAATGAAAGAATAGCCTGATTATATGCTATGCAAATGCCAATGTAAAAAGGAGCAATAGCTCCTTCTCACTTAAGTTTGGTCTTCTGGTGTTCTTCAAGTAGATAACATTAATTCAAGATGACACAATGCATCCAGGTACTCAATATTAGAAATTAGATACCATTAGCACAAGATTATAGAAAGCATCTTGATATTCAATATTAGAAGTAGAGAGTATTTGCAGAAGATGACCCAATGGATCCTGATATTGACAGGAGATTGATTCAGGTAGAGAAATAAGTTGTCTTCAAAAGAAATTGGCAATCTTCAAGGCTTGCTTATATAATTTTTGCTTTTTGTCATCTAGTCGTGCATAAGTTAACAGTACTGTACAGGATCAGAGGATCATAAAAGCCACACGATTTAACATGTCTTTATCTTTAGCTAGCTGTTCCTTGCCCCAGGCAGTATTTATGTCAGGAATAAATATCAAGATAGACATTTAATTGTACATTCTTTTTACAAAAATAAAACAAAACCTGTTTTTTTTAACTGTTGTAACCATTGCAAATTTAATTGAGTACCTATTGTTTAGTCTGATTTAATAAACAGGAAGTTTCTTCCAAAGACATGTGCCAGTTGTCTAGGAATAAGTTTTAAAAGTTTAGAGTACTATACAATTTAAAACTTTGTAAGTGATGTTGATAATGGTGAAAACAGAAACAACCCCATAAATAAAAATTAAGTCTTGATGAAACAAATTACATGTTTATGTTGGCATGGCAGGGCAAGTAGTTGTCTAATCATAGCAATTAACCTTTACTTCTTATAACACCCTGATTTCATTTGGGGTGACAGTATATCCAACAACAAGATTCCCATTTCCCAGCAGCCCTTAGAGTTATTTTATTTTATTTTATTTTATTTTATTTTATTTTATTTTATTTTCAGTGTTCCAAGATTCATTGTTCATGCACCACACCCAGTGCTCCACACAATACGTACCCTCCTCAATACCCACCACCAGGCTCAACCAACCCCTCACCCCCACCCCTCCAAAACCCTCAGTTTGTTTCTCAGAGGCCACAGTCTCTCATGGCTCATCTCCCCCTCCGATTTCCCCCAATTCACCCTTCCTTTCCTTCTCCCAATGTCCTCCATGTTTTTCCTTATGCTCCACACGTAAGTGAAACCATATGATAATTGACTCTCTCTGCTTGACTTATTTCACTCCGCACCATCTCTTCCAGTCCCATCCATGTTGATACAAAAGTTGGGTATTCATCCTTTCTGATGGAGGCATAATATTCCATTGTATATATGGACCATATCTTCTTTATCCATTCGTCTGTTGAAGGACAGCTTGCACTACTGGGTATTTAACCCAAAGATACAGATGTGGTGAAAAGAAGGGCCACATGTACCCCCAATGTTCATAGCAGCAATAGCCACAATCGCCACACTGTGGAAAGAGCCCTTAGAGTTTTAGCAAAGCCCCACGACTAAGTTCTGGCTGTTGAGAGCTGGGCTTCCAAGAAGGTCCTTTAAGGGCACTGATTCAACCTGAAGAGCTGGCTTTTTGCACTTCTTCCTCTCTCCTTTCTGTGGATGTTGAACTCCAGCAGCCTACTTAGATCACAAACCGACCTTGACGGCGGAAGCTCTACACGGAGCTTAAAGGATCAAAAAGATAAAAGGAATTCATGTCTTTTCAGACTTGGTGGAACATGCCAGCTTCATGGGCCCGAGAGCTGTGCAGTCATACCAGGACCCCTGCTGAGGAGGTCTCCAGCTTGGCCTAATGCTCTATTGTCACCATCTCGAAATTCTTAATAATTTTGCCTTTGAAGTTGTGTTTTGTAAGTGAAGTCTGATAGAGCAGCAGAGTATGTGCGTGAGAAGAGGGTGTGTGCAATATGTTTGTTAGCACTTTTTTGTTTCTCCATTTGGGTACAACCTGAAGTGTTCAGAATTCCTGTGGTCCCACATTGAGCTGGAGTTCAGCAGGATTCAATGAGTTCGAGGAAAGCGTGTTACATCCACAACTGATTGAGTTGGGTCTCTGACAGCCCTGAGAGGCTACACTTTCCATTTGAACTAGAACTTGCTATGCAGCAAGAAGGCAATGCGGTTTCTAGAAACATGGCAATCAAGGAACCCTGCTGTATCATTTCTGACTCATGTTGCTTCCCTGTGGTGGTCAACAACTTACCCTGGAAATGACAACATAGAAGGGAAAGGAAAGATCGGCAACCCATGATTCTTTTTCCTTCCAGTCCTTCTTACTCATCAATAAGCTGAAGGTAGAGAGTGTTGGTAGAAGGTATGTATATCAAGAAGTGAAATAAAAACAGTTGATTTCATTTTGTGCAACTTTGTTACTGTCCTGGTAAGAATAATGTACAAATACTTGCACAAGTTATGATCCATGAATTATATGATTTTAGTGATTCCACAGACAACTGAAATATTTTTATATTTGCATTTAAAACTGGCATTACTCAATATAAAGATGAAGGTTAAAATTCATGCCAACAATTAAGATTTTTCTTTATTTTGTTACTTAGAATAACATTAAATAGGAAATAAGAAAACAATAAGAAATGACAAGTCAAGAGACAGTTTTTAGGAGAAGAAGCTTTATATTTTAGTATTGTAATGGGAATTCTACTTTTTTTTTTTTAAGATTTTATTTATTTATTTATTAGGAAAGAGACTGAGAGAGAGCATGAGAGGGGAGAGGGTCAGAGTGAGAAGCGGACTCCCCATGGAGCTCGGAGCCCGATTTGGGACTCGATCCTGGGACTCTAGGATCATGACCTGAGCCGAAGGCAGTTGCTTAACCAACTGAGCCACCCAGGCGCCCC
Source organism: Nasua narica (assembly GCA_028533885.1). Lineage (NCBI taxonomy): Eukaryota > Metazoa > Chordata > Mammalia > Carnivora > Procyonidae > Nasua > Nasua narica. The sequence goes on along the minus strand of CM052806.1, from coordinate 49,774,682 downwards.
AGAATTCTCCTACTTTTTTAAACAAGAGGACCCACATTTTCATTTTGTGCCGGGCCCTGCAACAAAGCAGCCAGCCATGACTTGTTGGGGCCAACTCACCATCAGTCATCTGCCTTCTTGTGAGTGAGTGTGTGTGTGTGTGTGTGTGTGTGTGTGTGTTTAAAGATTTTATTTTTAAGTAATCTCTACACCCAACATGGGGCTCACACTTAAAACCCCAAGATCAAGAGTTGCATACTCTTCTCTGAGCCCACTAGGCTTCCCCCTACTTTTTTTTTAAGTTTTTTTCTTTTTAAGATTTTATTTATGTATTTGACAGAGAGAGAGAAAGAGATCACAAGTAGGCAAAGAGGCAGGCAGAGAGAGAGGGTGAAGCAGGCTCCCCGTCAAGCAGAGAGCCCTATGCGGGGCTCGATCCCAGGACCCTGAGATCATGACCTGAGCCAAAGGCAGAGACTTAACCCACTGAGCCACGCAGGCGCCCCAGGCTTCCCCCTACTTTTATATTTAAATCAGTTACTTTGTTATAGTCAAATCTAATCCTAAATGACATTTGTAGAATAGAATGTGGTCACTAAATCACTGCTAAAGAAGGATATTTGATTATTAGGACTACTCGCTTTTGTTAGGTTTTTAAAAAGTGGGTTAGGCACAGTATGTGCCTTAAAAAAAAGGCACACATAGTAAAAAAGACCAGAAATCACTATATAAAAGTGTTCATGGCATTTATGTTTAGGGTTTGGGATTATTAACGATATTTATTCTCTGTGTGTGTGATTTTCTGTATTTTTCAGTCTTCCTAAAATGAATATTGGTTACTTTTATAATTAGATAAAATTTAGAAAATTTACAGCTGAATTCTGAAGTAGAAACTATGTGAACCTGAGCTTCATGTAATTTTCTATAGTTTCCATAATTTAGGGTTTTTCAAATTATAAAAATGATACAGGCTGGTTGTAACAACTGAAACAATGCAAAGTTATATAAAGAAAAAATTGATTTCATCTCTCTATTCTATCCCTGCTGTCTGTCTAAGGTAAACATATTAAAAGATTAACATGTATCTTTCCACAAATTAGGTAGTATAATCAAACCTATATAATTTGTTCATCACACACACATAGAGAAAAAAGAGAAATTGAATGATTTTTAGGCTTACCTGTTTTCTGTGAAATAGAATCCTGTTATACACATGGCTCCACTTACTCTCTTTACTTAATACATGATGAACTTCTCTACAAGCCAAAAGATAAAAATTTAACTTTATCATTTTTCTTATTTCTCTACACATACATAGAGATGTATGATTTTATATTTTGTAACTCACCTTACCCATCTCATTTCGGAGCCTATAGGTGCCTTTTTTTTTTTTTAAGATTTTATTTATTCATTTGACAGAGACACAGCAAAAGAGGGAACACAAGCAAAGGAAGTGGGAGAGGGAGAAGCAGGCTTCCTGCCCAGCAGGGAGCCCTATGCGGGCTCTCGATCCCAGGACCCTGGGATCATGACCTGAGCCAAAGTCAGCCACTCAATGACTTAGCCACACATTGGAGGTGTCTTTCAAATAGAATTTACTAATCATTCTGTTATGCTGTGGAGGGCAGGAAGTGGTTTGTACCAGTGGGATGCTCCTTCTAAGTGAACTCACTCTTGTCAATCTTGATCAGAAGCTCATCAAAGGAAATGCTTTAAATTTGTGTTTCCAAACAAGATCTAGGGGCGTGAGGGTGGCTGAGTTGATTAAGCATTTGCTTTTGGTTTGGGTCATGATCTCAGCGTCCTGGGATCGAGCCCTGCATTGGGTTCCCTGTTCAGTGGGGAGCCTGCTTCTCCCTTTCCCTCTGCTTCTCCCCCGCTGCTGATGCTCTCTCTCTGTCAAGTAAATAAAATCTAAAAAACAAAACCTTAAAAAAAAAAATACAAGATCTATTCCCCAGCCATCTGTTTTCTCTTGCCTCTGATTTCTTTCTCCTTCCCTCCCTTCCTTCCTTCTTTCCTTCCTTCCTTCCTTCCTTCCTTCCTTCCTTCCTTCCTTCCTTCCCTTCGTTCCTTCCTTTCTTCTTTCTTTCTTTCTTTCGAGAGAGAGAGAGAGAGAGAGAGAGCACAAGCAGGGAGAGGAGCAGGCAGAGGGAGAGGGAAAAGCAGACTCCCCCCTGAGTAGGGAGCCTGAGGCAGGGCTCCATCCCAGAACCCTGAGATCATGACCTGAGCTGAAGGCAGCTGCTTAACCAACTGAGCCACCCAGGTGCCCCTATCCTCTTATTCTTCAAAGGGAAACTAGATTTGGTATCTTGAAGAAGTAAGCCAGAATATAATTTAATATTTAGTAGTTTAACCTTAAAAGCCTGGGGAAAACAGGAGCTTTCAATAAAACCTGTAGTACCAATAGTAGTACCTGTGGAGGAATTGAGGGAACCTTCTTAGGGCTGCAGGAGAATTACAAAATAGACCATGTTGATATTTAAAAATTAAGGGTATTCTTACGTGCTACTGAAAACAAATTTGTGAGTCATTGTCTCAAAACTGACCAACTGAAGCTTTGTATAAACGAAGTCTCAGTAAGTTCTCAGTGACCTCAATGTTCTTATTAGTATGAGATGGTTAAAGGATTCTGTCTATTCTCAAGTGCATATGTACATGCACTTAACTGCATTTAAATCTTCATTTAATCTGAGCTGGCAAAGAGTTGCTCTACGAACCAATGGTTCTCTTATCATTTTAAAATATATTACATGAATAATTAAGTTGTTTCTTCTCCGTAACGAGTTCACCATTGCATCATCTACTGATAATGAATCCACACCTCCTTAATGTTGCTTATTTATGGCTTTGTCATCATTACTAATTATTCATCGTGCACGGACTGTGCTCAGCAGTCTCTGCTGATGAGACCAGAAAATGTTCCTATCACCCCAGGAAACATGTCATTACCCTTTGGGGATTATTTTCTTGAAAAGAAAATTGATGGAGTTTTTCTTCCCCAGATAAATGGACAGGAAAATCTTTACAGGATGTAAATGCAAAATGTAAATGGAACAGCCAGAACACTGAATGTATTGTGAAAACAAGAGGAAATAAGAGAAGGCCCTCAAATCCTATAGCCAGCAGATCTTTCTAAAAGCTAGATCTTTGTCCCCAAAGATAGAATTGGGCCAATTTGTTAGTGTAAGGGCTTTGCCCACAATGCAGATAGAAAATTAAAAATAAACAAAGGAAAATAAAATTCGAGCAGACCCTCTGCTCCAAATGCATATCGGGAAATGACTACTATTCCCCCAACCAAGGTTATGCCAGGTCAAATGCGGTGACTAAAGAAGGCCTTGTCTTCCAGGACTGGCCTCGCCAAAGGCAAGCTTGTGCAATAGGAAGTGTGTCCCGGGACACTCACCCTCTCTCCAAATAGCTCCCTTTGCCCTCTGGAGCCCCCACTCCTCCTCTCTCTCTCCTCTCCGGGGTCTCTCTGTCCATGGCCTAAATTTTGCTCCCAGTTGGCAGCTCATTAATGGGTAAAAGGGTACGTTGGGGGAGAAAGCCGTGCTGCTAAGGATTTACAATGTCTTTACATGTTTCAAAGTTTTTCAATTATTAGAAACAGAGAGGAAAATTCGAGTTAGTAGAAAAACCAGTTTGGCTCTAGGTCAGTAAACCCATCTGGCAATTTAGTAGAATCAAACCTCCGTAATTAATTTTGCATCTTTTTGTGCTAAATGATCCTAAGGATATCTAAGCAGCAGAGATAGAAGAGGGAAGGTAAAAGCAGTGCTTTTGGAATTTTCTTTTCCATCGGGTGAAAGAAGTTGTGAGATCTACCGGAGTCTGGAAAAATTGCTATTTTCTTCTTTGATATTTAGTGTGTGGGGACCACCACCAGGAGAACTGTAATCGGAAAGTTTTGGTCTTGTGGGGGTTCAAATATAGGCTTCGCAGGCTTAAATATCAGGGAAATAGAGTTTAAGCACCAGTCACTTTCCACCTAGCATAAACAAACAGGCTGAAAGATGGTGCGATGGAAAGCTTTAGTATATCCCCTGGCCAAATTCTATATTTAACGGGGTGAAACCCACATTTGATTAAATTCAAGAGAAAAAAAAATTAAGTCAACAGAAGAAAAATGTTAGCTTAGTTAAGTATGAATTTTTACTAAGATGTTATATTCTTTTACATCCTTCTTTTAAATGGGACATTTTTCATAGTTAATTATAGCTGTAAGTTATATGGTTACATTTTCCTAATGAAGAGTTTAAATTGCTAGGGTAGTTCTGTTTTTTAGACCAGGGATCTTCAAAATTCTTTGCCTATGTAGTCCTGAAAGAATTTTGAAAAATATAGGATCCCTTTTCATATTTTACACTGATAACTAAAAATGTTGCACCTTAAGTTTCAATTATTGTAAAGGGTGTACTTCCTGCTGTATTATAATTTGAATATACACTTGCACTTTTTGTCAATCCTTGGAGCTATAGGTTTAGCTCATTTGGTTTATGGAATAAGTCATACATATACATAGACACATAGACACATATATATAAACATTTTTAAAAATATTTTATCTATTGGGGCGCCTGGGTGGCTCAGTGGCTTAAAGCCTCTGCCTTGAGCTCAGGTCATGATCTCAGGGTCCTGGGATCGAGCCCCGCATCAGGTTCTCTGCTCATCGGGGAGCCTGCTTCCTCCTCTCTCTCTGCCTGCCCCTCTGCCTACTTGTGATCTCTCTCTGTCAATAAAACCCCACAACATTATCTACCTGGAATAGTGAGAGTAAGGGAACAGCAATGAGATTATTTAACTGCTATTATTATTTTTTGCCTCGTCTTAAATGGCATAAGGCATCTTCTGATTTGATGTTTCCACTGAAGATGCTAAGTTATTCTATCACATTAAGTGAAAGCTTTTTTTCCCCCAAGTGCTTTACATGCTCTATTTCATTTAATCCTCAGAACAAATACATGAACTCTATGTTGTCATGCTAATTCCACGCATGAGCTTATTAGTGAGCTCAGAGAGCTTAAGTGATTGGCCGATGGCTCCACAATTAGTAAGTGGTGGAGGCAGGTTTTATCATAAATGGCTCATAGGCCTTAAGTCTTTTTTTTTTTTTTTTAATTTTAGTTATTCATTTGAGAGACAGAAAGACAGAGAGCGGACAAGCAGGGGGAGAAGCAGGGGGAGAAGCAGGCAGAGGGAGAGGGAGAAGCAGGCTCCCTGCTAAGCTGGGAGCCAGACCTGCGGCTCAATCCAAGGACTGTGAGATCATGACCTGAGCTGAAGGCAGAGGCTTAACCCACTGAGCCACCTAGGTGCCCCTGAAAGTAGATGTTTATTGCTTTTGGTTTTTCAGCACTCTGTCTTTCATTTTTAGGTACTATTGCCCTGTTTCTCCTGAGGTATTCTACTTGATGTAGGAAAGATGTTAGGGATTGAAGCCAACAGCCAAGAAAGAATTCTTGAGACCTCTTTGGTGCAAAAAGGTGGGGACAGGACCTGTGGGCAGAAAGAGCTGCACTGGGGTCATGAGGAGTGGCTGATTATTTACTTTCAAGTTGGTAGGGGGTTAAGGATAGCGTAAGTCTCTAAGAAATTTGGAAGCAAGGTTTCCAAGACCTTGAGGGGGCTGGCTATTATTGGGAAAATGCCATTTATTACTGTCTAATAAAACCTTAGTCATGAGACCCTTTAGATGTGTATCGGTGGGTCATGCATTTAGGGAGTAGAGATAAAGGAAGTTTCCAAAGGAATTTTTATATGTTAAAGTAGACTCACAGGATCCTGGAGGGTTGGGCTAAGATTGCGTTTTGCCCTTAGCAAAGTATTAACATCAAGACAGCTGAGTCCCTAGAGAAAGGTCACTCTGCCAGTTTCAAGGACTTGTCAATGGGCTGTAGGTGGTAAAGAAATTTAATACTTTTCTTCTTCTTTTGTTTCCCACATCATACTTCTCTCACTGCATGTGGTTCTGGGCTGCCACTTATGCTCCCCCCATCCTAGAAGTTGGCATGTGGTATAGGTCTAGTCAGTTATACTGTCCCATCCTCCTGACCATACACTGGCCCATGGTAGGCACATGCCCAAGGTGGGCCAACTAGAGTCCTTCCCTGGGATATTTATATGAAATTGGGACCACTTTGCTGAACTTGTCCAAATACAAAAGTGCTGAGTTTTGTTGAATTTCTGATGAGAGATGATAAAGAACGGAGTTTTTCCACTGGGATCTAATATAGACCAAAATCTAGCAGGCCACATGGGTACAGTGGACAAGGAAAGATAGTAACACACAAGTAAGGACACATAAATTATTAAAAGGGCTTGAGCTTTCCCAGGCCCTGGACTGGTATTCAAATATTTACTTACATCACAGGTAAATCTGAGACAGGGAGGCTCCTTGTCATAAATGACAAGGTCTAAAAACCAGTGGTTAACAAGTGACATTGCTGGGACAAATGAAACAGGAAAGTCCTGTTATATCACTTGTATGCAAGCAGCATGCCAATGGCCTTGTTTGCATTGATGGAATTTCCTGTGCTGAAAGGAACTGTATATACAGGGGGAGATACTGCTAGGTCTTCAGAAGAGATGTAGGCTGGTTCACCATCAACTTTTGCAAGACTCGGAGAGACATGGGGGATGGGATTGGCGTGGAGGGATACTGAGGCAGCTGTGATACCTGTGTTTCAATAGTGCCACCATGTGGCTGTGACACCAGCAACAATCTCGCCCTAGCCCTGATGGACCAGCTGAATTTCTAGTTTTCTCTTCTGGAGGTCACTAAGTAGGGCTAACCACCCAGTCCCTGAGGTCTAGATTTCTTAGGGTAGGAGATGGGAGAATGGTTACAGAGTAGGGATTACAGAGAAGAAAGATATTTTCATGATCTCGGAGAATTATTATTTGGTTAACAAAAGCAGATGGGTCCTCATTTTGATACTTAGGTCTGAGAACTGGAGGTTAAAGGTAGTGGGGGACTAGAGTTGGCTTATATCTATTTGCGAGAGCTGACTGTTAAATTTTCAGTAATTTTGCAAGTTAGTTATTCGGCAAAGCTGTCATGAAAAATTGACTACATAGTTCAGATTTAATGACAACAGATATACTAGGAAAAGAGCAGATTGAGAGGTAACTCCATTTGCCAAATTATAGTCCAACTGCAACCATATGTTGGCTACGGATATAAAAATTTAGTAAAAATCAATACAAGCATTCTCTAAGAATCCATTAGCTATATGGAAGCTACAAGATTTTGTTATTTATCATTTTCTCATTATTTGTAAATTGTATGCCACACATCCTTCATTTATACAAATTAATAATAAACATACATTTATACATACTTTTTCTCCTAAAGAGTTGGTTGTTAAATATTTACTAGCACATCACTGCTTATAGGTTTTATATTTATAATGGATTGTTTAAAATAACAAAATATAAATAATTTAAGTAATTTCATTCCACTCATCCACTTAGTTCTAGACTAATGTGACTTCATCCCAAGTCATACTCTATCGGTGCTACAAAAAGTTCAGGCTGTTACCAATGCTTAATAGGAATACCCATTCAGTTATTTCCTTAAATGTTTTGAGAGTGAATAGGCAAGTAAATCCCTATGATGTCTGTGGTAATACTTTAAAACCATCCTGAAATGCTAAGTGCCTAATATTTCTGGAAGAAGACATTTTATTCCCACCCACATAGTTCAGCTTTACATAACTACATAAGTGGTATGATCTCACCATGAGCTACCTTCTCTTGGAAAAAGCACACAGGTGAGGGGCACCTGGGTGGCACAGTTGGTTAAGTATCTGACTTTTGGTTTCAGTTCAGGTGATGATCTCAGGGTCATGAGATCTAGCCCCATGTTAGGCTCCATGCACAGCATGAAGTCTGCTTGAGATTCTCTTTCCCTCTGCCCCTCCCACTTGTGTTCTCTCTCCTTCTAAAATAAATAAATAAATCTTTTGAAAAAAGAAAGAAAGAAAGAAAAGAAAGGCAATTAGAAACTCCAGGAAAACAAACAAAACTCAAAGCTGTAGTCCAAATATTAACCAATGTTAAATGCAGTATAATTTTGAGCAATTGGAATAGCATAAGGAAAAACAATCTATTTGACTTTGATGTAAAAAAGTCAAATCAAAACAGGAATGGGAAGAGAGACACACCTACAGTTATTAAATATTTTGCCATGTCCAAAAAAAGTGTATGCATCTTTTATTTTTTTTTAAGATTTATTTGTTTATTTTAGAGGGAGATAGAGAAAGTATGGGTGAGGGGAGGGGCAAAGGGAAAGGGAGAAAGAGAATCTCCAGCAGACTCCCTGCTGAGTGTGGAGTCTGACATGGGACTGGATCCCACAACCCTGAGATCAAGACCTGAGGCAAAATCAAGACCTGGAAATTCAACCAACTAAGCCACCCAGTTACCCTTACACATATTTTATATTTTATTTTATTGCATCTTTTATTTTAATGTCTACTTTCAAAAGCCCTTGTAAAGAGGTTCTATCAATTTTGGCAATAACTGTTAAAATACAAAATGTATGTACTTTCTGACCTGCTTATTACATTTCTAGGAATTTATCCTCAGATTTACACTCATATCTTTATCCAAATACATAAATTTAAGGATGTTCATTTCATCATTATTTATAGTGGCAAAATTAGAATTGGTTAAATGAATTGTGGTACATCCTTACCATAGAATATCAGGCAGCCTTTAAAAAGAATGAGATAGGAGCACCTCAATGGCTCAGTCAGTTAAGTGTCCAACTCTTAATTTGGCTAAGGTCATGATCTCTGGGTCTTGGGATCCAGCCCTTGGTCAGGCTCCATGTTCAGTGCAGAGTCTGCTCTCTCCCTTTTCCTTTCCCTCTGCCCTTCCCCCCCAGCATGCTCTCTTTTTTGCTCTCTCTCAAAATAAAGAAATAAAATCTTAAGAAAAATAGAATGAGGTAGGGTGGGGGGATGGGGTAACTGGGTGACAGGCATTAAGGAGGGCATGTGATGTGATGAGCGCTGGGTATTACATACAATTGATGAATTACTGAACTCTACATCTGAAACTAATGATGTTCTAAATGTTGGCTACTTGAATTTAAAAAAATGAGATAAATCTATATGTATGATTTGAAGTGATCTCCAAGATACACAAAGTACAGAAAGCAAGATGTTAGAGCAGTGCCTATACTGTGCTTCTATTTGAATAAAAACAAGGACATACACATATGTGTGTGTGAAATTACTCTGGATTGACTTTACAGAGTAGATAATATTTGAAATGAGGTGGACATTTACTTTGATTTCCCTTTTACACTGACCGAATCTTACCATTTGCTTGTCAAAATTTTTTGTAAAGCTTTAAAATATTTTAAAGGTGAAGAGTGCCTGGCAGGTTTATTCAGACGAGCACATGACTCTTGATCTCAGAGTCATGAGTTTGAGTTCCACATTGAGTGTAGAGATTACTTAAGAAGAGAAACAGAGGGGCCCCTGGGTGGCTCAGTCATTAAGCATCTCCCTTCGGCTGGGGTCATGATCCCAGGGTCGTGGGATCGGGCTCCCTACCTGGCATGAAATCTGTTTCTCCCTCTCCCACTCCCCCCTGCTTGTGTTTCCTCTCTCACTGTGTCTCTCTCTGTCAAATAAATAAAATCTTAAAAAAAGAAACAGAAAAAAGAAAATATTTATTGGCTCATGTAACTGGGAATTCATTGGTCCACATAATGGAAGTCCAGAGCAAGATTGGTTTCAGGTTCAGTTTAATCCAGCCTTCCAGGACTGTTATTTCTCTGTTGGTTGGATTCATCCTCCTACTGGCTTTTCTCATGCTACCTTCACATCTGTGCTCCCTGTTTTCCAGAGAAAGAGAATTTCTTTCTGTGATTCTCTTGTAGGAACAAGGACAACTCTTTCTCAGAAGATTCTGCATGTTTCTTCTCGTTTCTTTTTTTTTTTTTTATTTATTAAAAAAATTTTTTTTAAGATTTTATTTATTTGTCAGAGAGAGAGAGAAAGAGAGAGCACAAACAGGCAGAGGGGCAGACAGAGGGAGAAGCAGGCTCCCAGCCGAGCAAGGAGCCTGATGTGGGACTCGATCCCAGGACCCTGGGATCATGACCCGAGCCAAAGGCAGCAGCTCAACCAACTGAGCCACCCAGGCATCCCTCTTCTCATTTCTTATTGGCCCAGATTGGTTTATATGTTGTTGCTGAACCAGTCCCTAGGACCAGAGGAATGCCATCTGCAGATCAGCTTAGGTCTGGATTCCAGCACCAGTCATTGTAATGAGAGAGATGGCATTACCCTTCATTCAAAATAGCCTTGCTCTGGAGCTGGGCGTGACAGTTTCCCCCGACATACATGTGAGGAGTCGTACTGGTTACCTGAATTAGGATATGGTCAGAAAGTGGAGATAGATATGGGTATCAACCAACAATGACCATTATTCCCACCCTAATCTTCCTCAATGCTGTTATGAAAGTCTTTTCACTGTTGCCTGTGCAAAACCATCCCAGTTCATCAAATTATTATCAAAGAAAACCAAATAATTTCTCTTCTGCAGCAACAAACAGAATAAAGCCTGACAATAACGATCATAATATGTCTTCTGAAGAGATATAACTTATAGGAAGCCCTCTCATTTGATAAGGAATCAGTCCTTTGTTAGATCATCCTATCACTTAGGATCTAACCATTGAGGGGGGAATAGTACTATATCCCTCAAGAGTATCAGGTTTGGAGAGACTGTCGAATAATGATCATTATGGTTAATGTACAATAATTTACAAACTCCAAAGTGGAATTAATGCATTCATTAGGTTTAACTTTTTCTCACTAGTGATTTGCTACAAAGAAACAGTGTAAAAATGATAGAAAGAAGCCCACAAAAAGCCTGACAAATAAGGAACAGAATATTTCCTTGTTAATAACAGGATCAAATTAAAGTTACTATGGACATTCTGCCTGTTCTAAATCTAGTCCAACTTAGAGTAAATATTGGTACTCTCAAGGCAAGGAACAGCAATTCTAAACCTCTTGGGCTAATCTGTTTTTCATAGTTTGCCCAGCAAGAGATGATATTCCTAAAGGTCTGTGTAATGCAAATAAAGCTGAAAGTTTCGTGTGTGCCACCTATGAGACAATTATTGTTTTTTTTCAAGATTTTATTTATTTATTTGACAGAGAGAGAGAGCACAAGTAGAGGGTGGTGACTGAAGTGAGTAATGGAGAGTTACTTGGAGTGAAACCCATAATTGTTATGGGTATTTTAAATGCTGGCTAAATGGACTCAGAGAAAAATTCTGTAGTGTGAAGGTTGCTCTACTAAGGGCAACTGCCCTATAAAGAGGATGGCCTGAATCTGAAATATTCTAGCACTTGGTTCATAGATTCTTGGCCATGAGTTCAGGGCTGAGGGGAAATAGACTTGGACCTGGATTTGAAATGCCCTACAAATATGGGCTTACACGTATAGGGCCCTGTAAAGGCTCTGTAGGAAAAGAAGCCATTTGGTGGTTTGTGCTATTCTACCACATTTTGTAGGTACGTGGTTGCAGGTGCACGGTTGAGTGTTCAATGCCAAGTGTGAGCAGGAACAGAGGACACATAAATTATCTTTTTTTTTTTAAAGATTTTATTTATTCATTTAACAGAGAGAGAACACAAGCAGGCAGAGAGGCAGGCAGAGAGGCAGGCAGAGGCAGAGAGAGGAGCAGGCTCCCTGCGGAGCAAGGAGCCCGATGTGGGACTCGATCCCAAGACGCTGGGATCATGACCCGAGCCAAAGGCAGTTGCTCAACCAACTGAGCCACCCAGGCGTCCCTACATAAATTATCTTTATCAGTAGCCCCATCAAGCCTGAGATAGACCCAAAGAAAAAAAAAATTTATGATTCAATTGTATGACCCTATCCCCTAGCAGGCTTAGGGGACAGGAAAAGGAATAAGAGCTCCTTGGGAATCACTGACTTATCTTTTGGCCAAGAGTATCCTTTATTCGTCTGACTAATGAAAGAAGTTATGTTGCATATGGGACTATTAGATTCCCTAATGAGTCAAATTAGTTCTCTTGAAAGGGTCCCAGTGGCCCTTTCAGTTTGCATCCTGGCATAGCAGAAAGGCCCGGATCCAAGCTTTGTCTGCTGGGACATATAACTAGCTAGAGTTGCATGGGAGGACTTCCTTTCTCCCAGATTGCACCACTGTCAGAGTTTTTCCAGAGCTCTGCCAAGCATGGACAGATGTAGGAACAGTTGGCTATATGTTGTGGGAATACTGTCCACAGACGTCAGTCTCTGTGATGCTCGGAAAGGTTGCTTAGATATGTGTCAGACAATATAGAGACCTTAGACTCTGGCTGGTACTAAAGAAGTTGAGACAATGGGAAAGGTGAGGCCCAGTAAACCTGGCATGGCACTGGCTTTCTACCACCAAAATTCACCTCAATGCACAGTCTCAGGCATTCTTGCCTGACGGGTCCTTGCCATGGTGTGAGAGCAATCTGGACAGTGTTTTCCAGGCTTGACTCTATAGCTTAAAGCAGCTGATTCAGCTGTGAACCAGGAGCGTTTCCTGAGGCAGAGAGCAACATTTGGGATCAGTCACCTCTGATCAAAACCCTCGGCGGGTTTAATTCTGTCGGATTCCTGCTTTGCTTTCCCATTTTTGGTTTTCTTTCTCACTCTCTGTCTGGCTGCAGACCTTTGGGCTCGACAATCTGTCTGGGAGCTCCAGGTTCAGACTCTCGGCTCTCCCTCGAGGACTTTGCCTTAGACCTGTTCTACCAGATCTCCTTTACTTGTACTTCGTCAGCTATTCAAAAAAGAGTTACCTTGGCAGACCAAATGCCGTCCTTCGAAAGGCAAGGTTAGCCCTGGGCCAGTGTCTGGGAACTTGGATTTGGGAAGGGTTCCCACTGCCGTAACTAGTAAGAATGGCTCACTGTACCTAAACTGGTTGTACCAATGATGCACTTAAGACCAAACACCTGCTTTCCTTCTGGAGTCTGGAATTTTGCGCTAGGCAGAAGGTGCCCATGTGACCAGCCCCCAGTAAAAACTCTGGGCACCGAGGGGTGCCTGGGTGGCCCACTCTGTTAAGTGTCTGCCTTTGGATCAGGTCGTGATCCCAGGGTGCTGGGACTGAGTCCCACGTTGGGCTCCTTACTCAGCAGGGAGCCTGCTTCTTCCTCTGCCTGCCACTCCGCCTGCTTGTGCTCACTCTCTCTCTCTCTCTCTCTCTCCCTCTGATAAATAAATAAATAAAATCTTAAAAAAAATCCCACACAAAACAAAAACAACAACAAAAAAACAAGAGTAGCAAGGTTTAAAATAAAATAAATTTGAAAAGAGCTTTGGGTACTGAGTCTCTAATGAGATTCCCTGGTAGATGACATTTTACATATCAGAACTCACTGCCAGGGAATTAAGTGTGTCCCATGTGACTCCACTGAGAGAGGATTCCTTGAAGCTTACATGTGGTTTCCTCTGGATTTTGCCCCATGTACCTTTTTTTTTTTTTAAGATTTTATTTATTTATTTGTCAGAGAGACAGAGAGCACAAGCAGACAGAGTGGCAGGCAGAGGCAGAGAGAGAAGCAGGTTCACCACTGAGCAAGGAGCCCAATGTGGGCGGGCCTCGATCCAAGAAGCCTGGGATCATGACCTGAGCTGAAGGCAGCAGCTTAACCGACTGATTCACCCAGTCGTCCCTGCCCCATGTACCTTTTACCTTGGTTGCTTTGACTTTGTATTTTTTTTGCTGTAATGAATCATAGCCATGACTAGGCTGAGTCCTGAGTCCTTCTGGTGAACCCCTAAATCTGGGGGTGATCTTGGGGACCCTTGACATATTAGGTAATGTACAGAACCCATTAAAGGAAGACTGAAATGTGAATGATTTTTGGTTTGGTTTTCTTTCTTAAATTAAGGCAGTTAGGAGTTGGAATCCCTGGCTAGACCTGACATTACAGAATATGTTGGGATACACAAAGCACGAAAGCTGAGACTAATCATACGTGGAAAATTGGCCCATGATGTGGACTTCTCAAAAGACACCTGTTAGGAAAGGTTACATGGAGTACACTCATGAGAGGTCAGTGTGGGGAAAGCCAAGGAAGGTTTGGAGGATTCGGTATGGGGAAAGACAAAGCAGGACCCTCCCTAAACAGAATTCAAGGCCATATCCCCAGAAAAGGGAACAGAGAGACAAGGTCTTATTTCAGTCACACTGAGTACGTTGAAACCTGAAAGTTTGTTGAAAAAAATAAAAAGAAAACTAGTGTTAGTACAAGGGAAAAACTTCTTAAGAAATACCGTTCTCAATAAAGCTGTAGTCATGAATTCTTTTAGGGACAAAGTGTTCACAAAGAGAAGAGTAGAAAAGGATGGAGGGAGTTATTGAGAAGGATTTTCATTTTTCTACCCTAGAAAATGCAAGTTGTTCGTGTATTTCTGTGGATAGGATAGATTACAGTTAGCACTGAATATTTTTCAAGTACCAAGTATTCAAGAATACATTCCCCAAAGCCCCACTAGACCTTGTCAGATTTCTGTCTCATGGAAAAGTGGAGTTTAATTTGTCAATGAGAAGGCAACCTGATTTTTTTGAGACACAAAATGAGCTTGGACTTTGGAATCAGATCTCCTGGTTTTGAGTTCCAGGTGTTATTAGCTATGTGATCTTAGACAAATTAATAGCTCTGATCATCTCATCTTAAAATGCAAATAATAATTGGTGCGCCTGGGTGGCTCAGTGGGTTAAGCCTCTGCCTTTGGCTTGGGTCATGATCTCAGGGTCCCCTCTCTCTCTGCTTGCCTCTCTGCCTACCTGTGATCTCTCTGTGTTAAATAAATAAAATCTTTAAAAAAAATTTTTTTTAAATATGCAAATAATAATTATAATTGCTCCCTAGAGTTTGTTGAAAGGACTGCCTGAATTAATCCAGGTAAAGAACTTATAGTGCTTGGCATATGGCACATGTTTAAGAAATTGCAGATATTATTACTGTTATAAGATACGATTACTAAAAAAAAAAAGAAAAAGATACGATTACTGTGCTCTTAGAAAGCGAATTCATGGGATGTTCTAAATACCTGAGGGCTATCATGTTATGTCCTGATAACTTGTAAAGGACATAAAATAAAACATCTAGAAGTTTAGTTATAAAAGGAACCAAAAATGGATCACCTGAAGGATAGCTTGAAGGCTCAGAAAACTTCAGCGTAACCAGTCTGAAGTTATTATCGTATCTTAAAAATGTGTCAATCAAAAAAGTGGTTGTTCATCTTCAGGAGGATAAAACAGGCCTTTAGGTTTCACGACTCTTTAAAAAAAATTGGAAAGCCTGATGAAGTGCCGCCAATGTTGCAACTTACCAAAGACTGACACGAGGAAGATCCCTTAACTACCACCACCATCATGTCATAAGAGAAAAGATGTTTTACCACCAAAAAAATAATAAATAGCGTATTCTCAGAAAAAAGACAGTTGTTCCCAGAAAGTCTACTATCTAGGGAGATATTTTTTTTCTTTTTTCCCCAAACAGGTGAAAATCTTATTAAAGACAAGCAACACTCTCTTGGACCAGCCCTTGGGATAAAAAAAGAAGAGTCCCAGAGGCAAACATTGGTAATGTCTTTTGTTCAGGGAAAAGGAAGGGTTAGGGTTGGTGTTGGGGTCAGGAAAAGGAAGCCGTATTTTCTGCCTTTGACTTATTTTTGCTCTCAGCTGCAATACCATTTCAGATGTGAAGATAAAGATAGGAGATGTTAGCTTTTGATTTTGATCCTATCACTGTGGTTACAAAAGTACAAAGATAATTGCTATACATATAACTCATCTGTTTCCTCTTGCTTTGATTTTATGAGCAACCTTCCAAGTTCCACACAGGTCTCCCTACAGGGAGAGAATGGCTTTACCACATGAACTTTAAAATTTTCTGGCAAGTCACTGAAACAGCTTCTGATGCATTAGCTTTCCATGCAGCTTTATTATAGGGGATGGAATATGCTAACGATGGCTGCAAGGGTGTTGCTCTTTTACTTTTCCTAGTAAATGAATCAATTTGCATTCTGGTGTTAACTTTGGTCTCTTGTAATTTTTAGCCAACTTGTCCCAGCGTATCAGGGCATGAAAGTCCTAGGAAGTGAGAAAATGAAATTTCTAAGGTATGGAAGCAGACAATAGCATATTGTCTTTTCCCAGACAATAGCATATAAGCCCAGTACCATTGTCAGTCATGCCTTATCTACTCTGCTGATGTTTACAAGGAACACATAAAGGACAATGGCTTTATTAGCCAGGGAACAAACTGGTGCTGCAAAAAAAGATCTCAAGATACAGGGACTTGAATAGTCTAGGTAAAAGATTCAGGGCTGGCCTCGTTATCCCAGTCCTTACTGGGATAACATGAGAAGTCCAGGTTCCATTAGAGACCCAGGTTCTTTCCATCACTCCCTGAGTATTGCCTGAACCTGTAAATGATCCCCATGAAGTATGTCCTAACCTTCACAAATTTACATTCTTAGGCATACTGCGGGTGTGTACTTAGTTTAAAAAAATTACCTCCAAGTTAAATCACATGCCTACAAGAGTATATGATATGTACATGTTTAGTAAAAACATTATTATTTAAAGAAGAATAAAATGATCACCCGGATCTATCACAAAGCTTAAAAAACAAAATTTTGCTAATAGCTTTGCAGATTTCATTGTGCCTCTCCCCAATCACCCAACTTCCTCTTCCTCCCAGAGATAACTTACCTCTATATTATAATTGGTGTTAATCATTCTTTTACTTTAACATCATTTTACTACATGTGCATGTATTCATACAAAGAAATACTTTGTTCTGCCTGTTTTGAGCTCTATATAAAAGGATTTTTTCTTTTGTGACTCACTCAACATTGTTTTTGAGGGACATGCATGTTAACGAGAGCCATGATAATTGCTTTCATTCTCACTGCTACAATAACATTCTATTTTATGCATACACCACAACGCATTTCCTTGTTCTGTTGGATATTTGCATTGTTTCTAGTTTTTTTTTTTTTTTTTTGCCACTGAAACAATATTATTAAGATCTTTCCTGCACAGGGCTCCTGATGAACATATAGATGCATTTCACAAAGCTGAGTATTTAAGAGTGGAATTACTGAGTCTGTACTTCACCGGGTAATGCCAAAGAATTTCTCAATGTCGTTGACCTAATTTACACTCCTTCTACCTATGTAAGAAAACTCCTGTTTCTCCATCTCTTCATTGTGATTCTAATATGCATCTCATGATTATTAATAAGATGACTGTTTATATCTTTTACTTTTTATTCTATTGGCTGTTTATGTGTTTCAGTTAGATTCGTAGGATTTCAAAAATATATTGTGGTGCGGCACCTGGCTTGGATCAGTTGGTGTAGTGTGCAACTCTTGATTTCAGGTCTGTGAGTTTGAGCCCCACATTGAGTGTGGAGATTACTTAAAAATAAAAATAAATATACATAGTGGATACCGATCCTTTGATGGTTTTGTGTGTTGCAAACACCTTTTCCCAGTGACTTGTTTTTTCACTTCCTATTTGTTATATATTTTTTTAAAGATTTTATTTATTTATTTGACAGAGAGAGAGAGATCACAAGTAGGCAGAGAGGCAGGCAGAGAGGGGGGGGCGGGAAGCAGGCCTCCTGCTGAGCAGAGAGCCCGATGTGGGGACTCGATCCCAGGACCCTGAGATCATGACCTGAGCCAAAGGCAGAGGCTTTAACCCACTGAGCCACCCAGGTGCCCCTATTTGTTATATTTTGATGAACAGATGTTCTTAATTATAATACTGTTGAATGTGTTAATACTTTTTATTGCTTGTGCTTTTGTGACTTGTTAAAAAAATTCTTCCTTATTCCAAAGATACTCTTCCACATTTTCTTCTATTGGTCTTAAAATTTTGTCTTCTATATATAAGTCCTTTGTTCCTCTGGAGTTGATTTTTGTGGATGGTGAAGTAGGAAAGGTGAAAAAAAGCAGAGATAAGAAAAAACATTTTCAATCCTACTTTTTGTTTTCCTATGCACATTTATGTATACACTTAATACAATACAAATTACAAAATGTTGCAAGAACAGTTTTGTAGGGGCGCCTGGGTGGCTCAGTGGGTTAAGCCTCTGCCTTCAGCTCAGGTCATGATCTCAGGGTCCTGGGATTGAGCCCCGAATGGGGCTCTCTGCTCAGCGGGCAGCCTGCTTCCCCCTCTCCCTCTGCCTGCCTCTCTGCCTACTTGTGATCTCTCCCTCGCTGTCAAATAAATAAATAAAATCTTAAAAAAAAAAAAGAACAGTTTTGTATCTTGATTTTTTTTTTAAGATTTTATTTATTTATTTGACACAGAGAGAGAGATTACAAGCAGGCAGAGAGGCAGACAGAGAGGGGAAAGCAGGCTCCCCACCGAGCAGAGAGCCCCATGGGTTTGATCCCAGGACCCTGAGATCATGACCCGAGCCGAAGGCAGCAGCTTTAACTCACTGAGCCACCCAGGAGCCCCTTGTATCTTGATTTAAAAAAAAAAAATTATTTATTTAACTCAGCGGGTTAAAGCCTCTGCCTTTGGCTGGGGTCATGGTCCCGGGGTCTTGGGATGGAGCCCCGGATAGGGCTCCTTGCTCAGTGGGGAGAGTAGGGAGTCTGCTTCCGCCTCTCTGCCTACTTGTGGTCTCTCTCTCTGTCAAATAAATAGATAAAATCTTTTTTTTTTTTTTTAAAGTCAGATGCTTAACTGAGCCACCTAGGCGCCCTGATCTATATTTTTAAAAATTATTATTATTATTTTTTTCTCCCCAAATTTGTTTATTTTAATTTTTCAGTGTTACAAGATTGATTGTTCATGCACCATATTTTTAAAAATTATTATACCTCACTATGAGTTTGTAAGATTGTTCTGAGCTTGTGTTGTTGTTGGAAAGAAAATCCACAGCTTTATTAACTGAGGCTCTCTACATGCTTTCCCTCTGACTACAGGTCTCACATAGAAATTAAATGGGGAAGCATTTTTTTTTAATTAAAGAGGAAAAATCCCAGGGATTGTTCATTAATAACCTTCAAACTATTACCTATCAGCACCCCTTTCTTCAATTCAGTCTCTTTACCATTTCCCTTTAGGATGTAAACATATGCAAATGTCTTTCCTCTTTAAAATGAACAAATGAACAAAGGCCTCCCTTGGTATTTACCTCCTCTAAATTCTCCCTCCCTTCACAGGGCACGTGTTATGAAAAAGCAGACAATATTCACTGTCTGAATTTCTCCATTTTGCCACTGGTCATTCTCTCCTTGATCTACTGTAATCTGGCCCTACCATTTCACTACATTTACTCTCCCTTACTAAAGCCAAAACTAACTCTTAGTTGCAAGAGCCTATAAAGAATTACCTTTATGCACTTATCACTTACATAATAACTGGCACTGTGAACTATTCCCTCCTTGAACTTTTCTTTTGCTTTGACTTCTTTGATATTGCTCCTTATATCTTTCCTCCTCTGGACCCTCCCTCTCAGTCTTCATAAGACCTACTTCTTCCACCCACTTCTTAGGGTATTCTCTCGAGTTTTATCATCACCCATGTTCTTTTATTTTTAAATTTTTAAAAAATATTAAATTTTTTTTTCTTAAGTAAACTCTACCCTCCAACATGGGGTTTCAATCTATGACCCCAAGATCAAGAGTTGCATGCTCTACTGACTGAGCCAGCCAGGCACCCCAAAATGTTCCTTTAAAATGTTCATAATGATTCCATCTATACCCATGACTTACTTTACCATCTCTGAGCCCCTGACTTCCATAGATGTATCTCTAACTTGGATTCTCCATCTGGCCAACTGGCCCTGGACACATCCGCTTCAAACTCCACATAATCCAGTTCCCCATATTGGGAAATGGCACTTTCAACTACTCCATCACCCAAGCCAAAAACCTGGGGCTCTTCTCTTTCAAGTCTCCTTCAACTGCAGAAGTAACTGGTATTATCAGTTTTGCCTCTCAGATCGCTTTCATACTTGTCACTTTTTCTCTATGCCCATTGTCACTGCCAGCATGATTAGTGCCTGAGCATCTTTTATGCCTTAGATAGTTTTACATCCTATGGCTGTGGCTCTCAATATTCACTGCGTAGCAGAATCGTTTGAAGAGATTAAAAAACAAATTTGAACGCTCTATGATTTACTGCAGAAGCTACTTGTGGAGGAGGACTGAGCTTTGGTATTTTGAAAACGGTTTAACATGCATTCGGGATTGCAAGCCACTGCTTTATATTCTTTACAGATGAATTTGGCCAAATGTAGAAATGGTCTGACCAGGAAATATCAGAGTGATTGAAGGCTACCGAAATTATGGCATGGGCCTCTGGTAATCATCTCTTTAAGCAAAAACAAAGAAAGCCAAAAATTTCTTTTTTTTTTTTTTTTAAAGATTTTATTTATTTGACGGAGAGAGAGAGAGAACAAGTAGGCAGAGAGGCAAGCAGAGAGAGATGGGG
This sequence comes from Nasua narica, assembly GCA_028533885.1. Classification (NCBI taxonomy): domain Eukaryota; kingdom Metazoa; phylum Chordata; class Mammalia; order Carnivora; family Procyonidae; genus Nasua; species Nasua narica. Next base: position 49,754,179 of record CM052806.1, on the reverse strand, counting down.
AAGCAGGCTCCTCACTGAGCAGAGAGCCCAATGCAGGGCTCGATCCCAGGACCCTGAGATCATGACCTGAGCCGAAGGCAGAGGCTTTAACCCACTGAGCCACTCAGGTGCCCGAAAGCCAAAAATTTCTATTATTTTTGTTTTAGTTGATCTAAGAGATATTGACATCTTTTTTTTTTCCTTCATTCAGTTTAAGATATTCCTGTTTCTTGGTATGATGAATGACTTTCAGTTGAAACATGGATGTTTGGGTATTATTCTACTCTAGGTCTTATTTAAATCACCTATTTTAGCTGACTTCCTGACAGTGCCCTGGCAAATGAATAGAGGGAGCATTGTCTAAGTTAATGGGATATAAGTGTAGAAGTCGAGGTTCTCCATTCTGCCCATGTTGACATTGATGGGATGGGGGTGTGGCTCCTCATTACTGGTGGGCTTGGGTAGGAGTTCAACTTTCCACTAGGCTTCCACTGGTACTTCCTTAGCTGAGAGGGGTAGGAGAGCCTCATTACTGCTCCCCATGCACCCTCTAATGGTACCATAGTGGAGATGCTTGGCCTCCTTACACCAGAGAATGATGAAAGTCCTTACTCTCTAGTAGGCCCCTCCCTCTCAGCAGGGAGGAGGAGGGGTGTCTCATTATTGTCAAGATGAGGTGGAAGTCCAGGCTCCCACCGTCATCTCCAATGGCACTGTGAAGCGAGGGATGGGGCATATGTGTAGAGGGTTATTTGTTATAATTCAGCAGTGAGATATAAGTCCTGGCCCTCTACTTGGCTTTCTCTGACATGACACCCATGGGATTGAGGTATGAGGGATTGGGGCGTTAGGATGTTGGGGTGTTTCATTAGAGCCTATAGAGTGTGCAAGTCTAGGCTCCTCACTTGACCTTTCCAGGCATGGGTGGGGGTCATAGGTTTTTATTGTGTGGTGATTGTCTATACCAGAGTAATTATTTTGTAAAAGTGATATTTTGGTAGGCTACCCCTTTCTCATCCTTTTGCTAAAGGGAGTAGCTTTTTACTGGGGCAGTTCTGTCTGTGCCTCTTGGCATTTCCAGGTTTCTAGCTTTTGGCTTCTCTAGTACCCAGTATGGGAGCTTAAGGCTAAACCAAAACCCAAGTACTTCCCTCTGTCTTTGGGTCTGAGGTCCCTAGCTCCTATGCTATTTTTTCTCCACCTTTCAGAGTTTCTTAAATTTGTTTTATATATAATGTCCAAAGTTTTTAGTTGTACTTATTGGGAGAGATAGAGAAAAATATACTTACTCCATCTACCCAGAAGCAGAAGCAAAGAGGCCATAATGTGTTGAAACACAATTTCAAACAAAACTACATGTTATAGATCTAGGGAAAAGCTCTAATGCCCTTCAAGATATCAGGAAGGCAATCAAATAAAGCTAGCCATGGGCAATAACAGCCTTTGCAAACACTATAATATCTACAAGGACCTTCAAATAATTTAAAAAATTATAGTGCTTATTATAAACTTCTATAAAAATCTCAGAGCCTTAATATATGAATCAGTAAAGGGCTTCCGGGAGGAGATATTAAACTACTTGATGTAGGGATATGGTCTTGGTCGAGCAAAAGAGTCAAATTTTCAATGTACTCATTCCTTTTTCAAAGCAATGACATTAGCTAAAAAAAAAAAAAAAAGCACAAATTAAGAGATCTCATGCCCAGCTTTAGTTCTACCTGTTCTTCTTTCTGAGCCCCTTTTCCCTTCCAGTCCTAGGAAAACACTGCACAGAGGAAAGAACCTTTTGTAAAGAAATACTCATTTTCAAGAAAAGATCTCTATAAACAACCTGGAGAAAAAAAAACAGTAGCTCACAATAAAAATGACAAAAACAATCTGATTGGATATAAAATCTCAAGGGGACTGGGATATAAAGTTTAGGAGCTGGGAGATCAATTGATATGTTGTCCTGTGTTGTAAATAGCTCTGCTATGTAAGTTGACATAGTTGAAAGGCAGAGCACATTTCAGCAGTTAATTATAGAAATCCGTAGGGCCACATTTATTGGTTGCAGGAGGTCTATTCCAGCTAAACCCCAAATAAACTGGAGAAAGAAGATCAGGTGGGACATTCTCCAGAAACCAATTAAATAGATTTGGATGGGAACCCAAATCTAGGAGACTGTCTCAATGCTGAAATAATTTTTCCCCCTTTCCCTCCTTCCTCCTTTCCTTTCTCCCTTCCTCCCTCCCTCCTTCCCTTATTACCTCCTTCCCTCCCTTCCTTCCTTCCTTCCTTCCTTCCTTCCTTCCTTCCTTCCTTCCTTCCCTTCCTTCCTTCTTCCTTCCTTCCTTCCTTCCTTCCTTCCTTCCTTCCTTTTTGGTTGGTGTGGAATAGAGGCCTGGAGTGGAGAGACAGCCAAAGAAGGGAGTTGTTTTTGTACCAGTTACAAATGTGAACCTTGCACTCTGTAACTAGTTCCTGGAAACATTGCTAGCCTACCCAGAAACATGAAAGAAACTACTTGGAAATTATCCAATTCCTTTCCTTTTCCTTTAGGCACTTCCAACTCTATGAGTGACTGAGCAGAAGTAAAAAATAAGGTCAAAGTCAAATCTGTTGATTTTGCTACTCAGATTAAAAGGTTGGGTGAGCACAATCTAGGCAAATGAATAGGTAGAATTAATTTAGGGGGAGGGGTGGACACCTCGGGATTTCTATTGCCCTAGACACTCCTCACTGTTTTTCCTTCTATACTACCTTACTGCAAAGGTTGCAAGTCTTGCTTGGGAGTGCGCAGGGCTCACAACCCTTAGATGGGGTCAGTGGAGATGGGAAGCCCGGCAATTATTACCAAAGGGTTCAGAGATTCAAATATGTACACTAAGCACAGACAGAAGAATGAATAAACCTCTCTCTCTCTCTCTGACACACATACATATAGACTATTTTTTTGGATTTTCATTTATCCTTAGTTTTTGCTTACAAAATGCAGAATTTTCAAAACATTAGAGAAATATATATTGGAGTAGAATTCCTAGTAATTCTACCCATCAAAGAGAACAATGTTACCAACTTCTTTTCCTACTGTTTCTCGAATTTATGGAGAAACTGTTGTGTTAAATAAAGTGAAGTGAATATCAAAGTTATCACATTTATGGTAGATTTCTGTTGTTTTTCAATGAACAGACGCTAATAATACAAGTATTAATATTAAGAGATCCACGTATTATTGAAGTTGAAAATGGGTCCCTACACTTAGACTAGGAATTTCTGCTTTTGCATAAAAATTACAGCAGCTGCTGCGAATCAAAGTTTTGTTCTCTTCTGCACGGAGGCAGCACGAGTAGTTACACCCTCCAACGGGGCGGTTCCGGAGGGTCCTGCGCTCGTTGGTGCGGGTAGTGAGTGGCAGCCACCGCCTCCCGCGCACCCGCTGCGTTTAGATAAACAAGGAGACTCCCGCCTGCAGTCGCCAGACTAGGGAGGAGCTTGGGGGCGGGGCCAGGGAGCTTGATGGGGGGGGGGGTTCGAAAAGGCTTCCTATTGGTTAGAGAAGTGCGGGACCTGAGAAACCTGATTGGTCTGCTTCCCTATCCGTAAGGGGACTGACGACCTCGTATTGCCCGGCCGCGCCTCTCCGCGTCGCGCTCCTCCCCTCGTCGGTGGGCGCCCGTCCCGAGCTGCAGAGCGCGTGCGCGCGTGGCCCCACGCCGCGGTGGATCCCGCCCACTCCGCGGCGCACGCTCGCAGTCAGTGGGTGAGCCGGGAGCTGTGGAGGTCACCGCGGGGAGGCGGGGCGGAGGCAGCATGGCAGCCTCCTTACGACTCCGTGGAGCCGCCTCCGGCCTCCGGTATTGGAGCCGCCGGCAGCGCCCGACAGCGTACAGCCTTGCAGCGGGTAAGGATCTCGCGCCTTCTCCCCGCGTTCCTCCTCCGGCTGCCCGCTTCGCGCGCCCTGACGGCCAAAGAGGTGTTTTCACGGGAGGCGCTGCGGTTGGGTCGGGGCTTAAAACCCCCAATTTTGGCTGGTCCCAAGGCCTGGCCTCTTCTGCGGCCACTTCTCGCACAGCTAGTGCCTACCCCCCCCCCCCCCCCCCCAGTAAACCGCTCCCCTCCCCGGGATCCAGATGAATGGCTTTCAGCATGTTTTTTGGGACTTAGGAAGGGGTGGGAAGAGTTCGGGGTAAGGGGGGAATATTTGGCTCTGGAGCGTGTTTCTTTGGAGTTACGGCTCCGAGGACAGTTGGAGAGCCCAACCCCAGGGGCGACCTGGCATCTATCCCTGTGACTCCTAGGCTGACCTTTCAACGCCCCCAGGGATGCACCCTGGTGGGCGTGCCCTCGGGCAGTGGGGCTTGATTTTTGTTTAACCACCTTAATCGCGTAGGATAGTCTTACAGAAGTAGTCGTCTATACAAACCAGGTGACAAGTCATTCCAGCAAAGTTTAAGTCATCTTTGACCAGCAAGGCTTGGCTCCTTCGCCCCGCTTTCTTTGTAACTGTGCTACCTGAAGATGGCACTTCTGTCAGATTATTAACCAAGACACTTTCAGCGTCCTTAAAATTGTGGCCTGAACCTATCCTGTTCTCCTCGCATACCATTATAAGTTATGGAAGCCAACCATTGACTTAGGAAGAAGCAGTTTTTAGATGCACAAGAGGTCTAATCTTTGTCGTTTTTCCAATGAAGAACATGAGGCCCCTTGGATGAATGAAATAGGGTATCCCATCAGGATCTAGAGAGTAGTTCTTGATTTTTTTCTCATTCCTGTAGCTTCTACTACATCAGTATTCCTCTTTAATGGAAAAATTGGTTGACTTATGGGGACATTGCCATTGTCTTTTTGTAAAAGTTTGAGAGTTGTAACAATGCACTATTGAGCGGTTTCATACTCAGGATTTTTAAAAAAGCTTTGGTATTAATATTTTTCTGATCACGTAAAAAAGTACCAGGCTGGGAATATAGTGCTTAATAACTTCCCTTCCTCCGCCTCAGCAATACCTAAGTAGAATAGTGAATTTCCTCTCTGGCTTAGGCTCCATGTGATGCAAGAGAACAGATGTCTGCTACACAATCACAGTAACACGATACAAACTCACAGAATCTGCTAAACTTGAGTGTAACCAGTATTTGAGCTACATGTATGTATTAAGCTACAAAAAAATGCCTCCCACTTTGAAATACTTAAATCTATTAGTCACTTTTCCAGTACTAAATGTAGCACCAGTTTTCACATGAATGAGCTATTGTTTCAGTGGAGATGAGCCAGGGAAGACATATGTACTACACAGTGGTTTTCTAAGGTGTTCTAATGATATCTTAATGAACCTTGGATGTACCCTTTAGAGTTACGAAAGTTCTTTCAGTTCATGCTGGAAGGGCTGGGGCCTAAGATTGTCATAGTTGCCTCTCCACTGGAAGAGCCTACTTCACAGTGCTGGTTAGACTACTTGGGCGTATAATCTTGTTCTTTGGGTTCTTTGACTCAAAGATGTATGGGTATAGATTTATGATGAATTTTAAATATTTCACTTTGTGATGATTGCTTAAAAAATTTCAACAATTATTTTTACTTGGTGGAATTGTTTAAATATTTCTGTGAATTTTAGTTCACTAAATTTATTTATTTATTTTATTTTATTTTATTTTTTTAAAGTTTTTTTTTTTTTTTTTTTTGATACAGAGAGAGAGATCACAAGTAGGCAGAGAGGCAGGCGGGGAGAGAGAGAGGAGGAAGCAGGCTCCCCGCCGAGCAGAGAGCCTGATGCAGGGCTGGATCCCAAGGACTCCCGAGATCATGACCCGAGCGGAAGGCAGAGGCCCAACCAACTGAGCCACCCAGGCGCCCCTCACTAAATTTATTTTTAAAAAAGATTTTATTTATTTATTTGACAGAGAGAGACATAGTGAGAGAGGGAACACAAACAAGGGGGGTGGAGAGAGAGAAAAGCAGGCTTCCTGCAGAGTAGGGAGCCCAACGTGGGGCTTGATCCCAGGACCCTAGGATCATGACCTGAGTTAAATGCTTAACGACTGAGCCACCCATGTGCCCCACTAAATTTACTTTTGCATTAACTTTTTTTGACATTGGGAGTCTTAAAAAAAAATTTACATGCAAATCTAGACTCTAGGGACAGAAAGAACCATGTTCAAATAGCAGCATTATTTAGTGTTCTGAATTCTGTGGGATATTTATCTCCATCATATGTTTACTGTGTTTATATCATATGGATGATACTATTATAAAGATCATACAATTTATTTACTAAAAAAAAGAGACCTAAAAGTTACCGGTTAATAGCATACCTTAATTTTAAAATATCAAAAGCATCGGGGCACTGAGTCGCTCAGTGGATTAAAGCCTCTGCCTTAGGCTCACTCAGGTCATGATCTCAGTGTCCTGGGATCGAGCCCTGCATCAGACTCTGCTCAGTGGGGAGCCTGCTTCTCCCTCTCCCTCTCCCTCGGCCTGCTGCTCTGTCTACTTGTGTTCTCTATCTCTCTGTCAAATAGATAAATAAAATCTTTAAAGAAAATAAAATATTAAAAGCATCAAAAAGGAAAAATAAAAGAAATACTAAACCACACACATATTACTATTTCATCACCATTTATTAAAAAAGTTTTATATTTTATCTTAAAAGGTAATTAGATGTAGTTTAGACTTCTTTAAACCGACAAGAAAAAATCTGCAATTATAGATAGGCCCTTTGTATTCATCTCATCAGCATGTACATGGAAAAATAATTTGTATCACATCATCTTAAAATGACCACCTGACTCAAGTTGGAATGGGAAAATTAACCAGAAACATGTACAGAAATTGGAATAACTTTTTTTTTATTATGGCCCTTTTGTGTATATGAAATCTACTTTCAAAGAAATGCATAGTATAAATAAAATACATGGCAATTTTTTCCTTAACATTAGCCTCTAGGGTTGCACATGAAGCTCTGAAAAGCTGCATATGGTCCTCGGACCAAAAGTTGACTTTAGACTTGTGAGATTACATACTTGTTAACATTATTTCTAAAATAACTTGACTCAAGCAGTAAAGGCCTTTGTAGAGTAAGTCACCACCCTTAGTTTGGTAACTCTTAGTATTAAAGCAAATAGAATACTTAAGACATAATATTACGTGATAAAATAGGATAAAAGTTGTGTATACAATATAATCTCAATATAATGAGAAAATGCACTTACCTGGAAGGGCTATGCAGAAAGCTAATAGTGGTTATTTTTGTCTAGTGAGATTAACTTTTTCCCTTACGACAATACTTTTTCATGTTTTCCAGTTTTCTACAATTTTTGCATTTTGATATTTAGAGTATCCTGGTTTTTGGTAGCGCTGCATGTTACCAAGATATGGGTAACTGCCCATGTCTCATTGGAGAAAAAGGACATCACCTATAAATTTACATTTATAGGTTTCAGAAACAAATTTTGCCAAATTTTCTAGCTAGTTTCTTTACCAGTCAACCAGTGTCACCTTTGTATTGTGTTGACTGATTTCCTGCCAGCTTCACTTTAACTATCATCTGATTCTATTTCTATACATTAATGTGAATGACTTACTTAAAGGAAAATGTATTAAGTTTGAAAGTGTAAGAATTTAGTGTAAGAATTCTTTTTTTTTTTTTATGAATTCTTTTATACTTATTTGAATTCCTTTCTCTTTTGGGAGCATATTCATTGGCCAAGAACTCCTGATGCTTCACCTTAAATAAGAGCTCTATTTCCTCAGATAGAGAGCATCTTCCTAAAATACACTGTGTTCCTTTGTCTAACACTCTGGCTCTTCTTACCTGCTAGACAAAATGGGCATTTGGCATAGGACTTGTACCCCCAAACTGCTTCTTGACTACTGATAGTAAAAGTAGCAAATACTTAATGACCTATCATGTGCCAGGCACTGCTCGGCACTTTACATGTATTATCTCAAGGAGTCCTTAGGTATCTTTAAGTAACCTGAAATAGTGACTCTTGTTGATAAAACTTAACGTCTAGGGAAGTCAGGTAACTTGTTAGTTCAGGGGCATACGTCTAAGAAGTGACCTTGCCTGGATAGGAACCTAGGTCTCGTATATGGCCATCTTTCAGAGAAGTTCTTGAATATTATCACCATCAGTAAGAAGTCTTCCCTTTTGACATTAAATCATCTAATTATACTACCCTTTCTCTATCTTTGCCACAAGCAAAAATGAAATGAAGAGAACTGAGCCCATAATTAAAAAACTTTATCTTCATTGATTTTCATATTGGCCCATCCGAAGCTGGACCTCAGCCGTAACAACTGCTACACCTCTTCCAAGATCTCATTGCTGGGAATTGCTATACTGCCGATATTTCAAAAGCTGAACTAGCTTCTGGTTAATATTACACCACCCCTTGCCCCCATTTTGCTAACCATTGTGCTGTATATCATCGTTATTTCACTTGGTCGTTTGACCGCCCCCTATTTTCCCCTCCAAATACATACATAGACCTATTTTTCTGCTTCCTCATTTCATTAATACTTATAATAATCAGAAATTTCAGTTATGCCTTTGATAGCATTCTAGTATTATTTTTTCTCCACCTCCTGCTCTTATTCTGGTAACTTCTGTTGTCTGTGGTCTGTGTTCCTCCTGGCTGCTACTTGAGTTTTGTTACCACTGATAGTCAAGGAAATTTGCTAATTAGTTATAATCCTTTTGTTAATCTCTAGTTCATTCATTGTTACATATTCATATTATCCACAGGATTTCCAAATCATTTACTTAGGGCTGCCAGTCTGTGGACGCTGACTCCTGCTACACATAAACACACACAAAAAAGGAGTCATTTGTAGGGAGCCAGCATTACCATGATTGGTTTATGTTATTTGAAACTTGCCTCTGGGTCTGGGAAGAAGGGACATTGGAAAGTCAACCTGCAATGTTTAATGGTTGTGGATCCACTTATCACCATCTCTACTCTGATTACTTCAGAATTGACTTTATCCCCATATGTCCACTTGATGAAAGCTCTCTCTAGTTAGTAATTCACTCATGTAACATTAGTAAACACTCAATGTGTGCCAATGCATGTGTTTTATCTCATTATAAAACTAGTTACAGAAGGTATATGCACATAGTAAAAACTCAAAAGGTTATAAAAAATAGTCTTTTAACTCTGGCCCATCAGTCCAACTCTCTAGATGTAACAACTGTTTCTTATGTATTCTTACAGAAATTCAATAAAAGCTAATGCATATATTATTCTTTTTCCCTCATATACTATATATAATTATATATAATGCTCTTCATCTTGCCTTTTTTTTACTTAATAACCTGGTGATTTTTTTCATTATAGTTCTAGATAACACATTCTTTTGAACATCTGTGTAATATTTCATTGTATTGATTTTCTGTGGATTATCAAGTGCCCTGTTAATGTGTCTTAATTTCCAATTTTTCTGCTGTTACAAAGACTACTATAATAAAATATATTTTTGTGTTGTTCAGAGTTTATGTGTAGTAGGAGTCAGCAAATTATGGCCTATAGCTGGTCCCCTGTTTTTGTAAATAAAATAGTATTGGAACACAAGCATGATCATTTGTTTATAGCTTGTCTATGGCTGCTTTAAAACCAGAGTGGATGAGGTGACAGGGGTTTCATGGCCCAGAAAGCCGAAAATGTTTTCTACCTGACCCTTTAAAAAAAAGTGTGCTGACCCCCCAGTATAGCATAAATTCCTAGACGTGGAATTACTGGGTGTCAAAGAGTAGGTACACTTTAATTTTAAATTTCATAATAAAATTCAAATGTAGATAATTTTTTTTCAAATTGCCATCCAAAAGGCTGACCTAATATGTAATTCTGCAGTGTGTGAGAGTACATATTTTCGTCAGTCCTTCCTTGCCAGTAGTTTTATCAGAGAAACAAATTTGTTCATCTAATAAGTGAAAAATGGTGTTACATTGCTTTGTTTTATATTACTCCAATTATGACAGAATTGAATATATTTTTAAAGTTTTTGTCATTTACATATTTTCTGTATACTATTTTGTGATTTTTGTCTAAAAAATGAGTTATTCATATTTTTCTTCTAGATTTTAGAGTTATTTGCATATAAACTAAAAAAGTGCTGTTTCTCTTGTGTGTTGCAAGTGTTTTTCCTGGTTATTTGTATTTTGTCATGTTTGTGATATTTTTTCCATATAAATGTGCTGAGTTTTTTCTCCTTTATTATAAAAATTTTCAAGCAAAAGTATTGAAAGAATAATACAATGAATATTTCTGTACTCTTTGCTTAGCATCAACAGTTGTTAACATTTTGACATATTTGCTTTATTTCTTTCCAAATATATTCATATGCCACTTGTATCATTTGAAAGTAAAATGCAGACATCATAACACTTCAGCCCTAAATAATGCAGAGTGAATCTCCCAAGAATAAGGATGGTCTCCTAAATAACCAAATTATCATTACCTAAGACAATTAGCAATTCCATGACATCATTTGATATCTAGTTCATACTTAAAGTTCCATAATTTTCTTAAGAATATCTTTTATAGGGGCGCCTGGGTGGCTCAGTTGGTTAAGCGACTGCCTTCAGCTCAGGTCATGATCCCGGAGTCCTGGGATCGAGTCCCACGTCTGGCTCCCAGCTCCATGGGGAGTCTGGTTCTCCCTCTGACCTTTTCCCCTCTCATGCTCTCTCTCACTGTCTCTATCTCAAATAAATAAATAAAATTTATAAAAAAAAAAAAAAAAGAATATCTTTTATAGTTTTTTCTTTTTTTCTTTCTTTTTTCCAAATCAGGATCCATTCGAACTTCATGAATTGCATTTGATTGATACATCACTTTAATATCTTATTTGAGAACTGTCTTCTCTTGTTCTTTTTTTCTTCTTCTTAAAGATCTTATTTATTTGAGAGAGAGTGAGCGAGAGAGAGCGCACAGGTCGGGGGTGGGGTGGAGGGGCTGAGGGAGAAGCAGCCTCCCCGCTGAACAGGGAACCTCATGCAGGACCTAATCCAAGGCCCCATGACCACAACCCGAGTTGAAGGCAGACGCTTAACTGACTGAGCCACCCTGGTGACCCAACATGTTGACTTTATAAAAACTGCTTTATTTTAATGTAGTTGACTTATAATAAAGTGTACATATTTATTTTTTTTGAGAGAGAGAGCATAAGCAAAGGGAGCAGCAGAGGGAGAGGGAGAAGCAGGCTTCCCGCTGAGCAGGGAGCCCAGTGCAAGGCTTGATCCCAGGACCCTGAGACCATAACCCGAGCCAAAGGCAGACGCTTAACTGACTGAGCCACACAGGTGCCCCTAAACTGTACATATTTAATGCATACAATTTGGGGTGTCTGAGTGGTTCATTTGGTTAAACATCTGCCCTTGGCTCAGGTCATGATCCCTGGGTCCTGAGATCAAGCCCCATGTGGGGCTCTCTGCTCAACTGGGAGGCTGCTACTCCCTCTCTGCCCATCCCCTCCACTCCTGCACTTTCTCTCTCTCTCAAATAAGTTAAATCATTTTTTTTTAAGTAAAGCATACAGTTTAATGAGTTTTGACATATGTATGTACCTGTGAAACCATCACTACAATCAAGGTGGTGAACATATCTGACATGCCTTCAAATTTCCTCCTGCCCCTTCACATACACAAATATTTGTAATTATGTATTTTTACACTGGATATAGATTCTTACCTTGACAGGTGTTTCAGTAATTTAAAGATGATGCTCTACGGCATTCTTACTTGCTTTGTTTCTGACAAGAAATCTGCCTTATCTTTGCTCTTCTATATGTAATGTCTTTTTATCTGGCTGATTTCGAGCATTTTGATTATGATGTGTCTTGTAGTTATGTTTATGTTTCCTGTGTTGGGGTTCATGGAGCTTTTTGGATGTATATGGTGGAGGGTTTATAGTTTTTGTCAAATTTGGACATTTTTGGCTGTTATTTCCTCGGATATTTTTTCTGTCTCTATTTCTTCTCTCATTTGATGACTCCAGTTACATGTGGATTTGGCTAGTTGAAACTGTCTCACAGCTCAGTAATGTTCTTTTTATTTATTAAGTTCTCTCTTTGCATGTTGTTTTGGATAATTTCTATTGCTATGTCTTTAAGAGCACTAATTCTTTCTTCTGCAGTATCTATTCTGCTTTTAATCCAGTGTGATTTTCGTTTTACACATGGTTGTTTTCATCTTATGAAATTCAAGTTTGGGTCTTTTTAAAAAAATTAATTGGTTAATTTGACAGGGAGATGGAGCACAAGTAATCAGAGCGATAGGCAGAGGGAGAAGGAGAAGCAGGCTCTCTGCTGAGCGGGGCTCCATCCCAGGACTTTGGAATCATGACCTGAACGAAAGGCAGTCGCTTAACTGACTGAGCCACCCAGGCACCCCAATTTGGGGTCTTTTTTTGTATCTTTCATATCTCTACTTTTGGAACATACAGACTACAGTTATCACTTTTAATATCCTTGCACCCCTAATTTTAACATCTGTATTGGTTCAGTAGGTTTCTTCTTCTTTTTGACTTTTTTTTTTTTTTTTAAAGATTTTACTTATTTATTTGATGGAGAGAAACAGCAAGAGAGGAAACACAAGCAGAGGGAGTGAGAGGGAGAAGCAGGCTCCTCGCTGAGCAGGGAGCCCTATGCGGGGCTCGATCCCAGGACTCTGGGATCATGACCCAAGCCGAAGGCAGACGCTTAACAACTGAGCCACCCAGGCACCCCAGGCGCCCCTCTTCTTTTTGACTTCTAAATGTTGATATTCCCTTGGGCTATGTTCTTCAGTCTCTTTTACTGTCATTTGGCAATTTTATCAACTGCCACAATTTCAGTTCTCACCTTAAAGCAGATTGTTACCAAATATGTGTCTTTTTTTTTCATCCTGTCTCTGAGATGCTCTTAATTGGTTATAATATTTCTAAGTCTGTGGGACATTTTTCAGCTCATTAACAGTTCACAGTTACTTTATTTAAAACGGAGAGAGCTCTCTTTCTTGATTTCTCCACTTAGGTTATTGCTAGCATTGTTTTCTTGCTGTCATCTTTGATCTTTATTTTAGCTCATAATCTAATCTATTGCAATGTACTTTCACTTCTGGCTTTGAAATGTTGTGAACTGAATGTTTGCCGCCCCCTCTCCCCCATATATTGAAATCCTAACCCCCACTCTGATGGTATTAGGAGGCGAGCCCTTTGGGAGGTAATTTAGATTATGAGGGTGGAGCCCTCACGCATGGGATTAGTATCCTTATAAAATGAGACAGAAGAGCTTGTCCTCTTGTTCTCTGCTCTTGGCCATGTTAAGATATAAGAAGATGGCCATATACAAGCCCCAAAGTGGGTTCTCACCAGACACTGGATGTGTTACCACCTTGATCTTGGATTTCCCAGCTTCTGGAAGTGTGAGATATAAATGTTTGTTGTTTAAGCCACTCAGACTATGGTATATTTGTTATAGCAACTCAAATGGACAAAGAGAGACCTACAGTAATAATACTGTTACTTTTATATTAGTCTTTATATTAGTCTCAATGGCTTATTTTTATTGGTAGTCTTGCCTGAGGAGACATATCTAGAAAAATGTTGCTAAGGCTGATGATGTTGAAGAGAGTGCTACCTGTAGCAATACCTCTTACTTATAAAATATGATCAGATTGTTTAGCATGCTACATTTTCCTTCCCTTCTCTACTCTTATCCTTCCCCCTTCCCACTTACCCTTTCCCCTATCCCCTTCCCTTCCTTCCAAGATCTGTCCATCCATGTTAGAGATTAGATTCTCATCCATGTTAGAGAGAGAGTGCGCGCACAGTGGGGAGAGGGAGAGGGAGAGACTCTTAAGCAGACTCCCTGCTGAGCATGGAGCCCATCTCAGGCCCGATCCCACGACCCTGAGATCATGACCTGAGCTGAAATCAAGGGTTCCATGCTTAACTGACTGAACCACCCAGGCACCCCACATTGTTTCTTTCAATCTTAATTTGTGTTGTTGTTTTGTTTCTTTATGCATCCTCTAGGAAGAGTGAAGGGCAGTGTCATATAGTGGTTAAAAGGGAAGAACCTAGAGTCACATTGACTGAATTTGAAACTTGGCATTGCAGTTTAGTATAGTCTTGGACATTTTATTTAAATTCACTAAGTGTCAGGGCTCTCAGCTGAAAGGAGACTTAATGATAGGATATGATGACAGTGCTATTTATAAAGTGTTTAGTAAGTATCTGGCATGTAGTAAAATTGCCAAGAATAATTTTTACTGTTTTTTTTTTCCTTGGCTTTTCTATTTCCTTGCACATGCTCATCTTTTTTATATGGAGTTCCCTTCCTTTCTACTCTCCTTTCCATTTGAAATCCTAGAATACTCAGGTCACATACTACCTTCTTTAAATGCTTAAACCAGGTGAATTCTCCTTTATGTCAGCATTGTTTTTTATACTTTATCTTCAGCTTTCCTTTGTTAGTATTTATGTACATAGTTTATTTCCTTTTGGACTTTAAGCTTGTTGATAGCAAGGACTATATGTCATTGTGTTTTTTGTGACGTCTGGCAAGGAATATAATAGTTGCTTCATATTCTTGAATGTGTGAATGAATTGTGGTTCTATTTTGCCATACTTACTGACCTAGAGTGAGTTGCCTGTTAAATTAACTGTTTTTAGGTCACAGTCATCCTAATTTCCAATATTTTTCGTTAAATGATAACCTTTCCAAGTTTAATACCATGCTCTGGTATAATAGTTATTGGCATCATCATTAGTTATTAGTGCTAGAGTTCTCTTACAAAGTATGCTTCTCATTCTGTTTAATATTGTAACATTTAAATTAGATGTCATTTCTCTGTAACTGAACCCCTGGTGGGCTGGAAAGTCAGCCACAGAACTCCTGTTCGACCCACGGTGTTAAACTTAGCACTGGTAAGTTTGACACCCATGTTTAATGGAAATGTTAGAGTCAAGCGTCAAGTTAAAAGGAATAAAATATGCTTCTAATCCAAGAAGACCTCTATTTCTTTTTTTTTAAGATTTTATTTTAAGTAATCTCTACACACAGCACGGGGCTCAAACTCACAACCCTGAGATCAAGAGTTGCATGCCTCACCGACTGAGCCAACCAGGCACCCAGAAGACCTTTATTTCTTCTCTTTTCTTTCTTTTTTTTTTTTTAATTCAGTTAATTAACATTAATGTAGTATTTGTTTCAAAGGTATAGGTCTGTGATTCATCGGTCTTATGTAATACCCAGTGCTGATTACAACACATACCCTCCCCAATGTCCATTACCCAGTTAGCCCATGCCTCCACCCTCTCCCCTCCAGCAACCCTCAGTTTGTTTCCTTTGATTAAGAGTCTCTTAGGGTTTGTCTGTCTGTCTCAGGACATCTAGTTCTTTTTTTTTTTTTTTTAATTTTATTTATTTGACACAAGGAGAGAGATCACAAGTAGGCAGAGACAGGCAGAGAGAGGGGGAAGCAGGGTGCCTGCTGAGCAGAGAGCCTATGCGGGGCTCGATCCCAGGACCCTGACATCCTGACCTGAGCTGAACACAGAGGCTTTAACCCACCGAGCCATCCAGGTGCCCCAGGACCTCTAGTTCGTAAGCTTTAGGGCTTCAAATAATTTGGTTTTAGGAAATCTAATTGCATTTAAATTAAATTCAAGGAAGATTAAATTCAAGCAGGGATCCATCAGTTGAGAGAATCTGAAACTTAAAGGGATGACTGACTGTGATTAGTTGGTGTCCTGCACAGTTTTATAACTAGAGCCCTCGAAAGACAAAGGAAAAATAAAGCTTTCAGCGGCAGGGGAAAGGGCAAGTGGAGTTATTCTCTCAGTAGACTGGGAGCTTTTCGAGCACAAGGACTGTATGTATCTTGCTTATGTCTATCTCTGGCTCTGTCATAGTATTTCATGCAGTAAATACTTGGAGTGGAGTTCTAAATCTAGAAAGGAAGAAATTGATGTGTAAGGTTATTTTCATGGCAATGCAAAGTCCCTTTGCTCTCTCTTGAAAAAAAGCAGTACTTTGCATTTGAGCCCCAGTATGATTTCAAGAGGCCTTCTGTGAAAAAGAAGAAAATCAAACAAAACCTGCATACAGCTTCTTAAGAACAATTCCTTTTCTGTAAATGGAAATGCCTCTTCTCTGAAAGTGATTGAGTTGTTAATAGCCTAAGGCACTGAAACTATCACCCTTGCCATTTAAAGCCTATGGAAGCATTCCCATCTTCTCCCCTAGAACCCAGTTTATAAACTGGTGACTTAGTTGGTTTAACATTTTACTAAGTTTTTTTTTATAACATTGGAAGGGATGATTTCTATAAATGTGAGGGTGGGAAGGTAAAAACTTTTCCAGTCTTGGACTTTGTCCAAGATATATGTTTTATTGAATATTTTGTTGTTCATATGCATTATTTAAGGAGATAATATAGATATGAAGAATCTAGAGTACTTCACATAATAGGTAAAGCACATATTTTAGAAATGATAACATTTTTAAATGTATTGTTAAAAATGGTAAAGGGAGGGACGCCTGGGTGGCTCAGTTGGTTGGGCGGCTGCCTTCAGCTCCGGTCATGATCCCAGCGTCCTGGGATCGAGTCCCATATCGGGCTCCTTGCTCGGCGGGGAGCCTGCTCCTCTCTCTGCCTCTGCCTGCCTCTCTGCCTGCTTGTGTTCTCTCTGTTAAAATAAATAAAATAAAATCTTTAAAAAAAAATGGTAAAGGGATGTTATAGAGGTAGAAAACAGGAGAGATTGCTTAAAATTGTGTAGTTTTCGGGGCGCCGGGTGGCTCCGTTGGTTGGGGCCTCTGCCTTCAGCTCAGGTCATGATCTCGGGGTCCTCGGATCGAGCCCCCCGTCGGGCTCTCTGCTCGGCGGGAAGCCTGCTTCTCCCTCTCTCTCTGCCTGCCTCTCTGCCTACTTGTGATCTCTCTCTCTCTGTCAAATAAATGGGATCTTTAAAAAAAAAAAAGTTGTGTAGTTTCCTGTAGAACTAAATAATTAGATGTTTGTACATGGTTGATGTCTTTAAATGTGATTAGATCATTAGTTTAAAACTAGCATTTTAAAAGTGTTTTAAAAATAGAAAACATTTTGGGGCTCCTGGGTGGCTCAGTTGGTTAAGTGTCTTTCAGGTCAGATCATGATCCCAGGCTACTGAGTCCTGCATCTGACTCCCTGCTCAGCAGGAAGCCTGCTTCTCCCTCTCTCTCTGCCTGCTGCTCTTCCTGTTTGTGCTTTCTCTTGATATCTCTGTCATTGTCTCTATCAAATAAATAAAGTCTTTAAAAAAAATAAAGATAGAAAACATCTCAGTAACAATTGACTTAATAATATTGAATGAATGTTTACAATAAGAAATGTCGGGGCGCCTGAGTGGCTCAGTGGGTTAAAGCCTCTGCCTTCAGCTCAGGTCATGATCCCGGGGTCCTGGGATTGAGCCCCGCATCGGGCTCTCTGCTCAGCAGGGAGCCTGCTTCCCCCCACCCCCCGCCTGCTTCTCTGCCTACTTGTGATTTCTCTCTCTCTGTCAAATAAATAAAAAATCTTAAAAAAAAAAAAAAGAAATGTCACTGCCCCTACTGAAAGTAATTTATTGAAATCAGTATGTTCTAGGTCAATGGCTTCTAAGACTCCAGTTGGATTCATTGGACTGGGCAACATGGGGAATCCAATGGCAAAAAACCTCATGAAACATGGCTATCCACTCATTATTTATGATGTGTTCCCTGACGCATGCAAAGAGTTTCAAGATGCAGGTGAACAGGTAAGGCCTTTTCTTTAGATTTGTTCCAGATTTTGATGTTTAAAAATAAATATGACAAAAATAAATAAATAAGCAAATAAAAAAATGTGACAACTGAGGAGTATACACAGTGGAATTATAAACCTAATTCATTGTTAATTTTATATATGTTATATATTTGTTTTTGTATTGTTATTGTTAACTTTCATCCAACATCCATCTGTGCAACAAAGATTGAGGCTATCTATTCTTTGGCAGGTGACTGGGAACATTTCTCAGGTTGGGTCAAAGGGCTTGCTTTGGCTATGTATCAGTTTTCTGAGACAGTAGCTTCGCTGATTGTGCTAAGAAAGCTACAGGTAGTTTGGTGGAAATAGCTTCCCATGTTATTGAGAGGCACAATTTGTCTTAGGACAACAATAGGCTTAGGACAACAATAGGCTTAGGGAAACTTAGTTTGAATCCCAGCTTAGATACTTACCTGCTTTCTTACTGGGGGCAAGGTATTTCATCTTAGCTGTTTTTCTCATCTGTAAAATGGGAATGACAACCTGTGTCATTAGATTATGAGGCTTAAATGAGAATATATGTGAACGTACTTCATAAATATTGTGTGGCAGCACTTTGTGGATGTATATGTTATTGGCCATTAAATCAGGAGACAACCTAGCAACACTATGTGCCATATGGAGTACAGAGCTGAGTTACGAGAGATCTCTAGTGTTTTGTTTTTAGGCTATTATTCTTGTTTCAAGAATTTCTGGACTGGAGCATATCCTGTTAGATGATAGCATCCACTGGTGAGTTCCTATTTGGATTTGTTAGCCTTTATCAATAACTCACATGACAGGAGATCATGTATTAGTAACTGAATTTAGAGTTTTGTTTTTTTTGAGATACGAAGGAAATCCTGTGCGAGTTGTAGTGTGGTAAGGCTGAACGTAATCCCAGAATTGGAGGAGTACTAAAAATTTTCTGAGAAATATAGAAAAAAGTGAGACAAAAAATAAAATTAAACAGCCCACTTCTGGATGATAGACTTAAAGTAAATACTAAGAAACGTAATTCCTGTGTAAAGAGCAGGTTTAGTTCTTTAGAGATTTCTACCTAAGGGTAGAATTCTACGTTAGGGTAGAATTTCTGAATTACTACCTTATGTCTAGCAGTCTACCTAGTGCTGTGGAGAATAAAACAGGTTGAGTTGGATGTGGCAGGGTATTAGGTGTGTCTGGGGTGGCAAGACTCAATAATAGTACAAGGAAGTTCTATGAAAATTGCATTTTGACGATAATAAAGTACCGAAGCAGTTTTTGAGGAGAAAAAAGTAATTGTTAAGAGTCACTTCATTTCTGATAGGAAACTATAGCTGTTAAGAGTCATTTCATTTCTCAGTGGAACTATAAAAATATTGTGTATAATCTTTGCTCCCCTCCAAACAGAAATAATGTGGTCTGAAATGAATGTTGTAGAGACAGGATCTCTCAGATTCCTAAATAGAAATGAGAAGATTCTAGCATACTGGTTCAGTTATTGGATTTTCCTTTTCCTTGAGATATATAAGTGGGTATGAGGAAGGAAAGATGAATTCTGGGTAGCTGCTCCTCCCAGATTAGTGAAGAGTGAAGACTTGTCTTAGCTTCTTGTCTATAGTTCCCATCCCTGCCCCCAACACATGGTGGGAAAAGTTCTGTGGCTGGTTCACACTGAGGCATCAGCCTGGAAGAGAGAATCCTCTTTTCCCACATCTTCTCTTCCTCACATCTCTGGTTCCCCTATGACCTTGACTCTGTGAGGTCCTCTGAGTATGGATTATAACAGCAGTGGAGGATAGGAGAATGTGAAACTTAGATGAATGAAAGGAGAAGGATAAAGGATAAGAAAGCTTTGGGTCTTAGGGGGAATATCATACCATAATAAAACGAAAACATTTGTTAAACGATTTATGCTGGCAGCCTAAAAAGCGTTTTGAATAGTGGCGATACCATTTGAACAAGTGCGATTTCCTTAAGATCGCTACTTCAAAAAGTAACAATTTGGACGAATAAGTTCTGATATATTAAATGTCAGCATTATTATTTCATAGCTATATTAGTTTAAAACATTTTGGATAAAAGAAAAATGAGTTTCATTCTACTACTAAAAGACAAAGACCAGACTTGGAATGGGATGGAAAAATGTAGGAGAAAACCTTGACACTTCTTGCCATTGGGCACGATAGTGCAGTGAAGCATTCAAGGGTTCAGCAGTTCAAGAGTCTGTTGGTGTTGATGCTTACATTTTAAGGACAGGTATCCGTCCTCCCTTTCACCCAACATTGCTATGTCAGGTGAAGCTGAGAAAATGGCAGCCAAAGAAAATGTGTTGTTTTCTCCCCAATGACTGCATAGACTGACTAG
The DNA here is from genome assembly GCA_028533885.1 of Nasua narica. NCBI lineage: Eukaryota > Metazoa > Chordata > Mammalia > Carnivora > Procyonidae > Nasua > Nasua narica. The sequence goes on along the minus strand of CM052806.1, from coordinate 49,734,081 downwards.
TTGATTTCTAATGTTGACTGCGCTTTCAGTGAGAAATTTCCAGGGAGAGAAAGTACCAAAATAGAGATATATGGTTCTAAAGATCCTTGGACATTTCCTTGAAGAAGTGCTCTTTTTTTTTTAAAGCAAAAAGTGGGGATTTATTGTTTCCTGTAACTGAAGAATTGGGGAGTGGTCTGACCCATGGCACAGCCAAATTTTGGGTGCAGATGTTATCAGATTCCTTTCTGTCTGCCTCTTCTCTCTGGTCCCAGACTCCTCCCTCCCTCAAGTTACATGATAGCCACCTGCAGTTCCAGGTGAAGAAATGCTTTAGAGTGTTCCAACCCTAGAAGTGTTCAAGCCTAGTCTAGTAGGAGAACATATTACATGGGATATGAAGGAAATAAAAACTTTGACATGTTAAAAATGTTTGACATGCTTGATGGTATTTAATCAATTTATTTATGCCTTTGAATGTTAACCTATTCTAGGAGCGCCTGGCTGGCTCAGTCAGTAGAGCATGTGACCCTTGGGGTCATGAGTTCAAGCCCCATGTTGGGCATAGAGTTTACTTTAAAAAAAAAGTGTGAATTTGGGGCGCCTGGGTGCTTTAGTCTTTGAGCATCCAACTCTTGATCTCAGCCTAGGTCTTGATCTTAGAGTTGTGAGTTCAAGCCCTGCGTTGGGCTCTATGGAGGCCATGGAGCCTACTTAAAAAAAAATTAACCTATTCTAATAGGGTATTTATACTTGGTTAAATATGATTTTGGTCATTTCCACAAAAAATATTGGCAATCCTCTCTCAGTATCCCTTTATTATTTCTGTTGGAAACTCAGGTTTGACCTACAACAATGCATCATTTCAACTTTTTTAGAATCTTTTCTAAGAATGTAACCTGTATTACAAAAGTAATTATCAAGACTTCGTTTATTAGAAATCATGAATTGATAAATTGTGAATGCAGAGATATAAAAACATAAACCCTGGAACCAGACTGCCTGGGCTTAAATCTCAGCTCTACCATTTTCTGGCTGTGTAACTTTGGACAGATTATTTCACTTTTCTCTACTTAAATTTCCTTATTTTATAAAATGGTGATTTTAATAGTATGTTTTTAGTCGTGGAGAACCTTGCTTGTAGAGAGTGCTATTATTGCTATTATTAGTCTTAATACTGTTGTTACAGTGGTGGTTGTTATATCTCTACCATCTCTCTCCCAAATCTTCATTCCCCAACACCACTCATAGAAACGTACTGGTCTTGGCTGAGTCACTGAGTCCAGAGTGCTTTGGAAGAGAACTATAGACATACATATATTTTTAGATTTTATTTATTTATCTGAGAAAGCGAGCAGAGAGAGCAAGAGAGCATGAGCTGGGAGGAGAGTAGTAGGCTCCCCTACTGAGCCTACTACTCAGTGGTAGGGTACTGAGCAGGGAGGCTGATGTGGGACTCGATCCCATAACCCTGGGATCATGACCTGAGTCAAAGGCAGACGCTTAACCAAGTAAGCCATCTAGGGACCCTATAGACATATTTTTAAATGAAAGAATGGTGGTGAAAATTAAAACCATACCAGGAGATAAAGTGATTTGATAGCATCCCTGTTGAAGAATACATTCTGCACTGTCCCTTCCATCCCACTTTCATTTTGCAGAAGATAACCAATTTCTCTTTCTAAGCATTAGCATCAAGGGCATATGACTTGTGCTTCATTTTCATTGTCTAGGTATTTCCTAGACAATGGAGGTATTGGAGATGCTGCTGATCTGTGCCAAGGAAATTCCTAGACAATGAAAATGAAGTCTTGGGACTTTTATACCATTCCTATATGAGTTTTCTGGTTGAACTAGGCTTAATTAGATTGTCTTTGCTTTTGTTTTTTTCTTTGAAAACTTGAAAGCTGTCTTGTTCCTGGGTCGTAAGGATGAGCACGTTTGGTTAAGTAATTCTCTGGGATCTAAGCTAGCATCCACCCAGGTCTTGTTGAATGAGGACTTGAAAACCCTCTTGCTGAGTGGGCTCCGTCATTGTTGACCAAATGTTTCAAGATGTAGGCACAAACTGTTTTTGTCAGTTAGTGTGGTGTAATTTTGAAGTAACAGTGTGCTTTTCTACTTGGAAAGATTAAAGAAACACAGAATGACAGATTAACCAAGGTCATGTTCATCTTGTTTCTTAACAAATTTCTCTCACCCATTTGGCTTTACTTGGAAGCAATGCTGAGCTTAACTTATGTGCCTGTTTTATTTGGAAGAGACAATGAGATTTTTATTTGTGGAAAGCAACTAGTTAACAGTTGTCTCCTTCCAATGGATACGTAAAAAGGAGGTGTAATTCCCTCAGATTACTCTGGGCCTTGATCCTGCCTCCTTCCCTTCACCCAGCAAAGCAGATTTTGTCTTTAATTCATCCAGTCTTCTACTCCTTATATTGCATACCTGCCATTGGTGGGTAGTAGCATACAGATGAATCTAAATCCAGAGAAATTGGCTACAAAAATTCTCAAAGACTGAAGATATTGTGATACACAAAGGAATCAATCTCCTGTAGTTAAAATTGAGATAACAGAAAAGTAGAGTCATCTTAATTCATAATAATTTAAGAGTGAAACAGATGGAATTAGCAAGAGATCTTTCTGGATGGTCATGACAGAGCAGAGCAGAGCGGTGGCCGAGTAAGCCAGATCAGTGACTGTCCACAGACAGGGAGGGGCAGAAGAATCTTATTCATACTGGACCTTTGTATCGATCAGATCCCATGAGCTCTTTTTCACAGAGGCTCTACCTTCCTAGAACTTAAATGAAAAATTTCTGTACCTACATTTCTTTTCTACTTTGGAGCTAGAAGCCCTTAAAGATAACCCAAATCACTATTCTTATTTTGTAGGTTCAGAAATTGAAGCCAGGGAGGTTAAGTGATTTTCACAAAATCACCCCTGGGCTTGGTTGCTGAGCTGCAACTGAACCTGGTTCTCCGGCTTCCCAAATTAGTGTTCCTGTCACTGATCCATGTCTTTGCTTATCCATTCAATTAGTAAATGTAATTGAAGGAACTCTAATTAGTTTGGCTCCTAAAGGCTTCTGTGGTTAGTGTCAGACTGGCACAGGGTTTCCCTCCTCCCGCCCAGCTTTTGAGTTGTGGCCAAATTTTGTCAGTCAGTTATTTCAGGCTCAAAGTCATCACATGGAAGTCAAGATGATTCGAATAGCTGGACACACATGTCTGTGTGTCTGTCTAATAAACTTGCCTTCTGTAGTGCAAATTCGAGACTTATTATAAGGTACCAAATGTATATAGTCATTAGATAGGGAGTGGTTGTGGCCAATACAGTGGTGACATTCCAGCCATGCCTATCATGGTGTGTTTTTTCCGGACCTGTGAGCTTTGACACTATATAACATATAATTGAGGGGTTAGCAGTACTCTGGCAACCCAGGCATCCCAAGAAGCAGATGCTAGGGATGCAGGGGGCTGATTGGGCACCCCATGCACTTGGCAGTTACATGAATTGGCACTGCCAGCTCAAGGGTATGAGAAGCTTGGATGTGTGAAGTATACTTAGATCTGTGAACTAATTGTTGGTGCCCCTGAGGGCACCTCTCAAGGAGTTATCTAGGTGGAATTGAATTTCCTTCAGTGGAAGAGACTCACTGAATTCCTAAGCGGAAGTCTGAAATTGACTCTTAGACCTCAGGGTTTACCATAGTCTCTGAAAGATTAAGAGAGATGGAGCTGAGAAGGAAGGAAAGGCCAATGAAAGGTATGCCATTGTTTTGCATTGTATGTATTACTTCATTTAAGGAGGGACCGAGGAAGAGATGAGGCTCTCTGTGTAACCCATATTTTTGATTCGGTTCAGGAGTAGAGAAATACTGCTTCTATAACTTTTTCTTTTCTTGTACTCATCTTACTCAGCTCTGTTTTTCTTGAGTCAACGTGAGCTGTTTACCAGCAAATAGTTGCCTCTTTTTGAATCTCAGCATTTATTCGGGTATAGGAAAGGTTCTTACTTAACTGAAGTATTTCTTTGTGATTCCATGGGGAAAAAATTGTTTTTTTCAGCATTTTTAGGGCAAATCCCAATGATATCAAAATGTACTGTTGAATCTGCTCCATTGTAGCCTCTAAAAATGCCGTATTGCCTTTAGAATGAAACGTTGAAAGAGAATCTCTTTTTTTGTTTTAGTGCCTGAGATATTTCATGTTAGCATTTAATGTTAATACACAGAGGGTTAGGATGCTTGATTGCCTGATATTTTAAAGTATGACTTAGGAGAAATTACTTTATGTTAAAACTGTTTGTCTCAAATTTGATTTCAAAGCTAATAGTCTGCTAGGGAAAATTGAATTGTGATTAGCTCTAGCTCATAATACTTAGATTACACACTGTTTGCCTTTCCATTCTTCCACTTTCATCAACTGTATATCAAAGACAAAAAGAAAATGTTAGGTATCATTCTGCCACACAAAAAGCAGAGGCATTCCCATTTCCAGGTTGCTTACATGGCAGTTCACATTTTCTAGCAGAAAATATGTCCATTTCTGATACATGTGTACATCATTCTACAGAGAAATCTTCAGTTATCCTCCTGATAGTCCTTTGTCTTTTTTTTTTTTTAAAGAATTTATTTATTTATTTGAGAGAGAGAGAGAGAGAGAAAGTGAGAGAGAGCATGAGAGGAGAGAAGGTCCGAAGGAGAAGCAGACTCCCTGTGGAGCTGGGGAGCCCGATGTGGGACTCGATTCCGGAAATCAAGGATCATGACCTGAGCCGAAGGCAGTCGCCCAACCAACTGAGCCACACAGGCGCCCTGTCTTTTTTTTTTTTTTTTTTTTAAGAGAGATAAAGCTTTCATGACCATTGGGGTGATGGATTCTTTTCGTTAAAGGAGAGTTTGAATCAAGAAGTGAGCTCCCACTCTCTTCTGACCTCTTCGGTTGCCAGCTCGCTGGCCAGGTGTATCGAGGGACATGTGTGAGAGAGAGCAGGGGTATGGGGAATGCCAGTGAGGGCTTAACTATCTCTGCATGCATAACTTTCCTTGACAGTATGTTTGTGGTCATCATAAGGCAGAAATGAGGGTGGAAATGAGAGCATACCTTGATGCCTATTTGTATGTCTTTCTTGTATCTCCAGTTTCCATGTGAGTCCTGGTAGCTCACGTGCTCAGCCTTTATGGTGGTACTTACAGCTAATGTGGAAGTGCTCATAATCTTGTCCTGACCTTTTCCTGTCCTTACAGGCTTAATTTTTTGCTTTCTTTCCCCCTTGAAAATGGAGACTGGGGGATGGTGGTAATTGGGGCTTGAGAATTTACGGGGGGTTTTGCTGCCTGTGGAATCATTGGTGAATCCTGGAGTCCAACTACCATCCCTGTTGCACTAGATTGTTTTTCTTAGTCAAAGCTTCTACCAAAAAGTATGCTATTTAAGAATCCCAAGTTGGAGGAATCCATGAGAAGTACGTCTGTTCCCAGGACTGTTGGGTTTTGCCCTTTTCCCCTCAACTCACTTCACGCTTTTTAAAGTAAACAGTAGATTTAATTCCATAGAAACTGCATCTATATGTGTATAAGGAAAGGACTCTCTATTTTAGGCAGGAAACGGTTTTGTTTGTCATTTGGAAACAAGAATGCATTTTATTCAGTGTCACTGTTGACATGCATAAAAAGTGGATCCTACTTGTGCTCTAAATACAGTTTCCATTTTAATTTAAATAATGTGCCTTTGTAATTTTTCTTTTAAAGGTAGTGTCTTCCCCAGCAGATGTAGCTGAAAAAGCTGACAGAATTATTACAATGTTGCCCACCAGTATCAATGCCATAGAAGCTTATTCTGGAGCAAATGGAATTCTGAAGTATGTATTTCTGAACTGTGGATATTTTCTTGTTATGATAGTCCATGAATTTCGCATTTGTTAACACTTTAGGAAATTACAATTATGTTTGTTAAATCTTTCTATATAGTTTTCTTACTTCTTAAAAGTGAATGGTATGATTTCTCTCTCATTGTAAAGGGTTTATTTTTTCACTGAAAGCAAGTAAGTGACTTTTGGGAATAATTTTTTTTTTTCTGTTTCTTTCCTTAACTCTTGCATTAAACTTACACTTTCATTACTAACATGTTTAAGAGACTTTTAAAGCTTGCATTTTAAACTGTACAAATGTTACAAGCATAATTTTCTTATGGTTTATAGAAATGCAGGAAAAGGTTTCTATGAAAAATAAAACCAAACATTGGAAAGAACATCATTATTTAACATTTTATTATATTATAAAAAGTTATTGTATGTCCTCTGGGTTAGTACATCTGTAGTAAGAACTTTGAGAAGTTGGAATTAAAGGTTAGCAGTAGCTCTTTAAATAAAATGTAATTTAGGTCAGAGTTTTCTAGCCAGTGCTTAGCTTCCCTGGCTTTGAAAACCTTTTGGTTAATTTCTGCCTATTGCCAAAGAGTTGTGGTTGTGTTAGAATGACAGTGGTTGAATTTCTGATTTAATTTTCGGGGCTTACTGGTTCCTGTTTCTAACTTGTTGAATTTCAACAAAGAGCTAGAACAAACTGTTAAGCCCTGTGGACGTATGTAGGGCTAAAAGAAAGGGTTTAATTTCATGAAGCTGTAATACGCGAAATATGAGGTTTTTGGGAATTGAATTGCTTTAGAAAACTAACAGACTTGGGAGCAAAAGACACTTGGATATTAGGCAGAAAACTGATAGTATAAATGTTTAGATTTCAGGGACGGTTTGAAAGGCCTTCATTTTGGGTGGAGCCCTCAGGCCATGGTGTGTGTGGTCCTGAGGGAACCTAGCTGTCTCATTATCGAGTCTGTCCCAATATGGCCCTGTGTTGCCTGTCAAGTCTAAGTTACTAAAAATTCGTATGGAGACAAAATCCTGTTTTTATTAATATTCTTTACTAAGGAATATGGCAGCCAGCTAAAAGCAGTTTTGTCTAGGAGTGCTTTCAAAGAACGAGGCTTTACGTTGAACTGTGATTTGCTTTTCATGGGTGGTTCTTTATTTTATTCTGGGTCAGAAGAAAATTTCCCCATGCCTAGTGCATACCATTTCCCCATACCTAGTGCACATGTAATTTTTGAGCCAGTTTCCCGTTTGCTTAAAGATTTAAGAGCTTAACAATATTACTATCACACCACACTGGTAAATGTAGTTCTTATTTTTCAGGTTACATAAAGTGAAACTTCTACATACTGAGGTGATCTGTAATTGAGTATGCTATTTCTTTTCTGTGGAATATACCCAATCATTGCATTTGGACCAGATCAGTTCATATGTTTATTAAAATTGTTGTTTAAAACATTTTGTATATGATTTTTTCTATGGAAAGATTTTTCTTTAATAGTTTTTTAGCAATGATTTTCTGTTTCCTCCTTCAATATTTATATTTATTCATTTCTAATTTTCCAATCATAATTAAGATTAAATGTTACCTGGGTTAGTTAATCTGTAGTAAGGACTTTGGGAAGTTTGAATTAAAGGTAAGCCATAGCCCTTTAAATAAATGATACCTTAGGTCAAGTTTCCTAGCCAGTGAAGATAGGCATAGATTTTAAGGGAACCATACAGTTATATAAAATATGTACTTACAGTAAATGAAAATATCTTATTGTAAGAATGCTATCTACTATCGATGTAAAATATGATAGAAGAAAAGACTATTTCCCTGCTTTGCCAATGTATGTATATTACATTTACCATAAAGAACAGAAAAACTTTGTGAAGATTTCCAGGTCTATTCCCTTATTTTCCTTTCTGCTTCTTTGATGTTTTATTTTTATCTTTAAAAAGCTGTAGTTATTAAAGAGTCTGCCACCCTGAAGCAAATGGCTAAATTTCAATGGTTGATATTTATTCTACCTAGTGGAAATGACATGGATATGTGAAATTTGCAATATGGCTTGTTAAAGACAAATAAAATGCTTTTTAAAGAGCTTAAGCTACTTTACAAACAAAAATTTAAATCCTACCAAACAGACCTTTTAAAGTTAATAGGTGTTTTAAATTGCCTACCTATATTATTATGGTATTGTGTAATTCACCTGAAACCAGAATTTATACCATGTAGTTTATTAGATTATTTAGGTTTGTTTGAAAGAGTTTGGGTTTACTTTGAACTTTAATTGATCTGAAAATGGATTTGAGATTTTGATCCAGTTCTAATAATGTTTTTAATACTAAAGCAAAGACCTCCTTGGTATCTGGCAGCTTTTAGCAGATTCTAATTCTATAGGTAGTTGAGTGAAATGTTTATTCAGAATTGCAAACTATATGTTTAAAACTATAAAAGTATCATTTTAAAAGACTATGATTTTTATTTATTTACTTAGAAACGTGAAGAAAGGCTCACTATTGATAGACTCTAGTACTATCGATCCTGCAGTTTCAAAAGAATTGGCCAAAGAAGTTGAGAAAATGGGAGCAGTTTTCATGGATGCCCCTGTTTCTGGTGGTAAGTGACAACTAAAATCTATGCATACCTATTTCTATTGGTCAGAAATAGCAATTACAGTTTTGTGGTACCCAAGAAATATCCAGTTATTTATTATATCCAGTCCAGACCTGTTATAGGACTCTCAATTTCCTCATTGAAAACAAAAACAAAACAAAACTCAGTTTTGTTATTTAGTATTCTCAAAATACATTGTTTGCTTTAAGTTGAGGCAAATGGATGTCACAACTTGGAAGAATTGTGAATTTTTGGTCCAAATTGCAGTGGGTAAAGCTAGAGCTATTTATAGAAAATTTAACTTTTTCAGAACAGATTCAAGAAGTAATTAATTAGCTTAAATCATTTTTTTAAAGATTTATTTATTTATTTGAGAGAGAGAGAGAGAGAGAGAAAGAAAGCACAATCAGGGG
>CM052806.1:49619921-49725114 GCA_028533885.1 Nasua narica | reverse complement strand
ACTTTAGGCCCAGGTGATTTTTAATGAATGAAATGTTACCAGAGTTTCAAGAAGCAGATCATTTCAATTTTATATGAACTTTTCCAGACAATAGAAAAAAAGGAGAGACTTCCCAATTCATTCTACGAGAATCGTGTAACTCTGATACTTCAACCGGAAAGAGAGAGAAATGAGACAGAAAAATTTTAAGTCTCTATCGGTCATGAATATAGAAGTAAAAAGTTTTAAAAAGTGCATTAGCATACTAAATCCAACCATGTATAAAAGAGACCAAACACTACAATCAGGTTTATCTCATATGTACTCAAATGGCTAAATATTAGAAAATCTATAAATCTACTTTGCCGCATTAACATACTTAAAAATTATATGATCGTCTCAATCAGAGGACAAGGATTCTCAGTAATAAAATTTTAAAAGAATATTATTATATCAAATCTTAATAGTAGGTATTGGGTATTTTGGAATGGTGGTAATATGGGTGTTATGATTTTCCATAATTTTGCAAGTTTTCCAAAATTATTGTGTAATCAAATATAGTACACACACACAAGCACACAAACATATACGCATACATATGTAATTTGTAGTTGAGGACTAGTTTCTAGTTGGAGACTTTATAGAAAGGCGAGACTGAAGAAACCAATCATTTGCTCAAGACCAAGACTAGATTGTTTCACATTCCACTGCATTAGGAAATACTATTTTCTATGAAGTTCTAATTCTAAGAGGAAAATAAAGAGTACTAAATGGAAGGTTGTCCTTTAAACTATAAAATCATCATCTCAGTACAGTGCTAAAAATAGCCAACAGCTAGTGTGGTACATTGTTACAGTAATGACCTTCAGTGACTCACATGTGTGTGTCCATGTGCTGCATCAACTTTGAATTGAGCCATCTGACTTGCTTTGGCCAGTGGTAAGTTAGTGGATGTTACACAAGGATAGACTTGAAAAGCACTTTGTACATTGAGTCTTGCCCTGTCTTGCTTTTGGGGACTCTTCTGCTGTTGCATAGAGAAGCCTGGATTAGCCACCTGGGATATGCACTAACCACTAAGCATGTGAGTGAGGCCATCTTGACCATCCAGCTAGAGTCAAGTTCCCAGATGACTGCAGCTGCATTAGTGACCTCAGGCCTGACAAGCAAATGAACTGCCCAGCTAAGATAGTTTAAATTACTCCCCCATAGACTTGTGAGCAAATAAACCCACGAAGTTTGGGGGTGTAATGTAGCAATAGATAACTGATGGAGCCAATATAGTTGATAGTGCCATAATTACATACAAGTGTTTGTTACTTAATGTATCAATTAGTGTGCTACCTGTGCTTATTTAGTCTAAGTGTTATAAACCCTTTCTGAAGGAGAATGATAGTACTGTAGTTAGCATAAAAGGCCAACTTTAGGGGTGCCTGAGTGGCTCAGTGGGTTAAAGCCTCTGCCTTTGGCTCAGGTCATGATCTCAGTGTCCTGGGATCGAGCCCCGCATCGGGCTCTCTGCTCGGCAGGGAGCCTGCTTCTTCCTTTCTCTCTGCCTGCCTCTCTGCTTACTTGTGATCTCTCTCCTCTGTCAAAAAAAAAAAAAAAAAGACCAACTTTGATGCCGAAGCTAAGTTGCCAAAATAAAGTTTACTATTAAGCCAGTACAGAAAAGAGTTTCATTTGCTGTAAACAGGTCCCAGACTTCTATCTCTGTATTCCTGATTACAAAGGAGAATGTTTGCCTAAATGTTACCTAAGTAGCTGCCCTGGTGAACTGATACGAAATACCCATATTTAGTAAGATCAGGAAACGTAAGTTGGTAAAAATTCAGTAAATCTCATTATGGTGTTCTCACGGAGTGCTGGGGATTCAATAGTACGTCTAGCTTTTAAGTATCTTTTGTGCTTTTAGAATTGAGTTTTAGTATTAGAAGGGACTTTAGCAATAATTTAACTTGACTTTGTTATTTTATAGGTGGGAAATTGAGGTCCAAAGAGGTTAAGGGTTCTCCAGTTTGATAACCAATCTAGAATTAGAATCTTCCTCTCCCAACTCAGTGTAAGGATTTTCCCACACTCCACCAGACCTTCTTACCTTTAGTCCCACCCTGTGGTAGCCTTTCTGTTTTTGAAAGCGGTGGCCTACTGTTAATCCCATTTCTAGCAGTGTTATCTAGTGGCTGGTACTCTGTCTTCTGTCTCATTAGCTAACTGGCACTGCCATGTAGTGAAGCCTTTGGCGGGGAGGTGAGGGGAGAATCGCCTTATTTTCTAACTCTTAGGGGTTAGCTTCTGACCTGGAAGGGGCCTAACATTTTTCTTCCAGAGTCTTTGGAGAAGAAATGGTTTAGAGGACATTATTCTCAACTCAGGAGACTTCTGGAGAGATCAGATTAGTCTTACTGTGTTGACCCCATCCTGGAATGTTTATTAACTGGCTATCAGGAGTTTTTTGTTCTGTGGAGGGCTCGGGATAGAATCAGAGGTTTTTGGGTCTTTCCTGTTTTCGATCCACTGGCTGGTGCTGTTTAAGGCAAATAAACGTCCACAAAAAGAGAAAAAAAGTAAAGTAATATTTTGACATGTTCCTAACATGTTTGAATTTGACTAGGATAGGATCTGTTCTGAGGTATAAGGACTTGGAGTTGAACAGGATTATACCTGAAGGCAGTGAAGCTATTTTCCACGGCCCTCTTCTGTGTCCCCATCGTATAGTATCTAGGCCACTGCAAGGGCCACTGTGGTATGCTTATGTTTGTGCCTGTTTCTTCCACTACTAGACTCCAAAGAAGGCAGATACCATGTCTTTCTCAACTTTCTATCCAGTGTTTATCTCCTGGTGAGCATGTAATAAAGTATGGCGGATTTAATCAAGAATCTTCTATTTTTTAAATTCAGGGTTATTGTTAAATATTTCGAGCTGCCCTTCAGTTATTTCTCACTCCTAAGCTGTTCTCCAGTTTATTTATCTCCAGATTATTGACCTCTGAAGTTCAAGTAACTGCCTCTACATTCTATCAGTAAGATAAGTAGCTTACTGTGTTCAGAATGTTATATTGTAATATTAGATGCCATTGTGAAGGGTGATTATGATCACAGGGAGGGGGGTGGGATAAAAGAAGTAGAATAATATTCAGAACAACTTAAAGTAAAAGTTCTTACATTACAAGTTTAGAATTTAGTAAAACATATTAATAAAATGATTTGTAAATTGTTACAAAGTGTAAAATAATGCAGCACAGCAGGCTGCCCAGTACTTAGCAACCAGAAAGGGAACTCTTAACAGTTCGATCATAATGGGTGGAACTAGAGGGTATTATGCTAAGCGAAGTAAGTCAGTCAGAGAAAAACAAGTATATGATCTCCCTCATATGTGGAATTTAAGAAACAAAACAGAGGATCATAGGGGAAGACAGGAAAAAATAAAATAAGATGAAATCAGAGAGGGAGACAAACCATAAGAGACTCTTAATCATAGGAAACAAACTGAGGGTTGCTGGAGGGAAAGGGTTAGGGGATGGATAACTGGGTGATGGACACTGAGGGTACATGATGTAATGAGCACTGGGTGTTATATAAGACTGATGAATCACTGACCTCTACCTCTGAAACCAATAATACATTATATGTTAATTAGTTGGATTTAAATTTTAAAAAACAAGTTTGACCATAGCAACATGCTGGGCATTGTAAAGAAATACTGTCTTTGTCCTTTCTGGGGTGGCTACTAAAACCTACTTTGACTTTTACCTTATATTCACCTGTATGGATATTTAGAGACAGAATAACATCTGATTAGACTTACACAGTTGATTCTGGGGCAACAGAAGAATTTTTAGTTCTGGAAGTAGAAAATTTATATTAAAGATCATGTAGAAACCTCATAAATGATTCTGTTATGTCCAAGGGGAACCAGTGGAATTTGGAATTAGATTTGACAGGTTTTTTTTTTTTTTAAGATTTTATTTATTTATTTGACATAGAGAGCACAAGCAGGCGGAGTAGCAGGCAGAGGAAGAGGGAGAAGCAGGCTCCCTGCTGAGCAGGGAGCCCTATGTGGGACTTGATCCCAGGACCCTGGGACCATGACCTGAGCCGAAGGCAGTCGCTTAACCAACTGAGCCACCCAGGAGCCCTGATTTGACAGTTCTTTAGTAAATACTCTTTAAGCAAGGAAGAAAGGAAATTGGTTAGCTCATATAATTCTCTTATCACTTTTAGTTTGTTTTGTTATACTTCTATTAATAAACTCAAAGAAGTTCATTTGATATTAGGGAGAGTCTAGAACTTTTAGGGAAAGAAGGTAACTTTAAAAATGAAGGTCTTCGCTTTTTCTTCAGTGAAATGTACTTAGTATTATATTTATATAATTCTTACAAGGTTATATGCTGTTTTCCGATTATATTCTCTTATCTAATCTTTTCTATTATGCCTTGATTGCAAGGAACACACTTCATTCTTCATTTCATGCAACAAACATTTATTGAGTATTTTTATGTGGTGGGTATGGTCTAGGCACTAGAGGTAGTGCTTCGAAGATATTCAAAGTCTTGCCGCATGGATTATGATTTAGTAAAAATAGAATAGACAAAAATAATTTCAATGATAAGTGCTATGAAGAAAAAAAAAGGCAGAGTAAACAGTTAATGAAACAGTGACTTCAGGGGAAGGTCCTTTTACATAGAATGGACAAGCTGCCTTCTCTGGGGAAGTGACCCTTAAGCAGAATTCGAGTGTACAACTCTGGGGGAAGAGTATTTCAGTAGCTGACTGCTCTGTATGGGCTCTGAGGTATCAACAAGCTTGGCGTGTTTGTGGAACATTGATCTTCATATCACCAAGACTTAGCAGGAAATTGCGCTCAGTGTTTATTAAATTGACTCACCTATACTTTGACTCCCCATATTTCTGACTCAATGCCTTTGTTTATCCGTTTGTGGTTATCAAAGTAAAGCTAACTGAGCTTTATATAAATTAGCCCATGACCCTGGCCTCAAATATGATGCCCCAGTCTGTTTACCTGTCTTGTGTAAATCACATCTTTCTGAAAGTTGTAATCCTTCTTTAATGTCCCACCTTGTTCTGTCACACCGTTTTGGTGTGATATGTGCCTTTTTTTTTTTTTTTTTATTGTGGAGAGAGGGTCTGCTACCACAGGATTAATTCCATTGTGATCACTTCTCTTGTATAATGAATGCTGGACAGAAAGCAAATTAAAAACTATTATTTGTGACTCATGACCAAATCCTGTTCAGTCTGCTCCAAGGGCATAATTAGAGCACTTAGCTGTGCTTGCATAATTGAGGAATAAACTCACCGATTGCCTCATATGTCTGTAGAGTTACACAGAGATATTAGGTTGAAGAGACTCTGAAGTAGCACTTGTAGTTAGCCCAAGGCTGTCCAGGCTGGCAAGCCTCATTGATTTGCTAAACTGTATTGCTCCAGTTAGGGATTACTGTCAAAATTAAATAATTGAACTGGTGTGTATGTGTTTGTATAATAGTTCCCTACCAGGAAACCAAATTTTCTCTTTTTGGCTGGCTTAATTTTAGTAATTTGTTCAAGGTATTCTTAGAATATGAAATAGTAAGCACAAAATCTATTAAGGAGTTTCTGTTAGCGTGTTAGACTTGTTTGCTAAATTCTCAATGAAAGTCTCACATAGACTCCATTATTGTTTTTAAAATCAAGTATGTAGTCTTGGCCTTAACTGCTCAATAAACTGGGTATCTGCTGTTTTTCCACTAGATCTATATCTAATTTATGGTAAAGGGACCACAAAAACAAAAATTACTTCTATTTCGGCATGTAACACCATTATGGTTAAGGGTCTGTTGGCATTTCCACTAAAACGTTTTTTTAGAGAAGTTTATAACTTGGCAATTTTACTTGGCTTTGGGCTGAAACATTGCTATTTCGGTCCGAAAGTAAATTCTTTTACCAAATTTCATACAACTGAATTTGCCTTATTTGATAATGTGTGGAGAAGACAATAGGTCTTTTTTCATGTTCTTACAAGCTGTTTGATTACACAGTAGTATTGTGTGTGGGTTTATTCTTACATTTTAATCTTACCTCCGTAAGATTTTATTTTATTTTTTTAATGTTTTGAAATAGGTTGGTTAAACAGCGTTAAGATAATTCATTTTCATGGGTTCTTCCCTTTAAAGAATTATATTACTATGGTGATTTTTAGTTCTTTTTACATTATTAACTTATTAGAAAATTTAAAAGCACTTCGTTGCCGGGGCACCTGGCTGGCTCAGTCCATAGAATATGGGACTTTTGATCTTGGGGTAGTGAGTGCGAGCCCCATGGTGGGCGAAGAGATTACTTTAAAAAAAAAAAAGAGTTAACAAAGAAAAAGACGTTTTGTGGCACTCACTTTTGTATGAGAGACTTGAATTATTTGGTTTTGAAAAATATTAGCTAAAGTAAGCCTTTCCTTGGTCTATTCTGGCGGTATTTAAAGCTTTAGTAATTCAAATAATTAAAATTTTCTTTAATTTTGTTTCATGGACAAATCCATTTCCTTAAAAAATGACATTAAGATTCTTCGATACCAACACACCAAAAACAGGTTAATTATGTTAGCCGTTTACATTTACCCATAATTTTACTTACCACCTTGTATCTGGTAAGTATCCTTTTTGTCTAGGATTTTCTCCAGGTTGCACAAGTAGTTCAGAAATGTTTGGTAAATAAATTCCAGGGATTTCTTTGAAATTAATCCCTAAGAAGAGGTGGGCTCCCCCCACCCCCAAAACCTCTTTTTACATTCTTTGGCATGCCTAAGTCTCCCTACAACAGTTGTCATGGACAGGAGTCCCTATATAAGGTGTTAATGAGTTCTTAACAGTTTAGAGAAGACTGCTGACTCACTGCCCAACGTAACATAGCTGAGGCAGCTTTAATATTTTGTCTCCTAAGAAAATAGAAGAATGGGTTAGGGAAGGCAAGGTGATCACTTCACTCAATGTTATTATTGTTCTCATTTATTGTTAGTAATGATTATTATTGCTAATGACAACTCTAGTTTATTTCGAAGAATTCACTTTCTGGCAGTTTGCAGTTCCTCCATCTCTAAATCTGTAGGCCAGGTTTTAATTGCTTTGCAATTTCCAGTCAAGTAACCATTACTGGGGTTGCTCTTGCCAGGCTCTGTCCTGGGGTGGAGGGATACTGTGTTCTCTTCACCTGGTCATGTTGGAGAGTGCCTGGATAAGGCAGGGGTCCTGTCTGAAGTAATCCTAGGGTATTTTTAATGTCCTTTAATTGCCATTCAGGATGTAAGTCAGACCAGACACAATTGGTCTGGTCACAGCTCAGAACTGCCTACTGGTGTTTATGTAAAGGTAAAGTATATTTAGCAAATAAATCCCCGGAAGCTATTATATATAACTTATTTTTTATTAACATCTGTTGATTCCTAAGCAGTGTGAAATTAGTTCCAGTATGCTTGCATATTATGTCTTTATTTTGTTTCACTTGTGATCCCTGGATCACACTGGGGGTGAAGTGGGAGAAGGAAATGGAATTAAGATTTTTCACAAGGGCCTTGTCATTGCCATCAAGCCATTATCAGACTTATTTGTGGTTTTCTAAATGTCTGATTTCCTTAAAGTTTGATAATGTTAGCAGATGAAAAGTAGATTAAGTAGAGTTTAAATCCTCTCTTTTTGTTGGCTCTGTGGTTCTATTTTGTTTTGTATTGCTCTGGGTGTTTTAGTTGTGAAAATTTTGAATTCAAAGGCACATTTCATAGTAAAGCCCCTTCCGTCAGGGCCAGTGAAGGTATGGCAGCAGACTTCCCTCTTCTTCCTTGTACTGATTTTAACTTGATCTGAAAGTAGAGGGTTTTTGTTGATGGTATTTTTTGTATTTAGCTCAGATTACCTCTATCAATACGAGAGAATGTGAACTTTTTTAGCAGGGTGTTAAGAATTTTAAGATTTGTCCCTGACATCTTTTTTATTGAGTTATTGACTGTTAATTATGGTCATCTGCACATTTATCTGTTGTGGTCTCTGAGACAGCATTGTTCTTAGGGAGGTTTTTTTTAAATGAAACGTAATATGAGGCCGGGCATACAAATAGTTTTATCATTAATTACATTCCATGTCCCCTAATTCTTATGTGTTAGGGTAATACTTGTTCTCAAGTGGCCAACATTTTTAATGTACTGTGTACATATATTAAAAGAGTAGAAAAATAGTCTTGGCAGACACTGAAATGGTTAATTGGCTTTTCCAGCCAAGATAGGTTTATAAAGCTTTCTGAAAATTAAGAAGTGGGAGGGAAAGAACTTTTCTTTGCATAAATGCCATATTTTATTAACCCTTTACCTATAAAGCTATTTTTAGGTACGAACATTATCTTGTAGCATTTTTTTCTCATTAGACAAGCAGCTAGAGGAAGAAGAATAGTTGATTTATTGTAATTGTCAAATATCTGCACACATTACAATAGTTAAAAGAATTTTTTCAACATAAAATCCTAAGTAGAGATGAGATTTTTTTCTAAAAGTAAATGAAATTTTGAGAAAGGAGTAGAAGCAACAGCATAGTGACGACTTTGAGATCTATAATCTGTAATAGCAAACTTTTAAAAATAGCATTAAGAAATATTTGATGAAAAAAAAGAATTATTTGATGGTTCCTAATGATCTTTAATTGGGGTGTATTTTTATATTCTTATTAGTACTTGGATAAAATCAACAGCTTTTCATAATAAGACATTTACTTCTTAAATCTTGCACACTCTTTGGAAATAGATGGAACAACACTGGATATTTAAAAGTTAAAAGGAATAATCTATATTTGATTCAGAAGAGTTACTTTATATAATATTCATATATATCATGGCTAGTGGACAAGAGCAAGAGAGAGAAAGGGAGAGAGAGGCAGATCAAGAGCATGTGGGGGAATGAGAGAGAGATCCCATTGTCCTTTTCCATTTTAGCTGGTAGTTTGGAGTAAAACTGTGAAGTTAAACTTTTTGGAATTGTTACTACCCCGAGTGGGAATATAAACTATATTGAACAGAATTTATTTAGCCTGTTAAAAAGTCAACCTAAAACTATAGTTAATTAGTTTACATTATTACATCACTTCTAGTTAGAGACTCAAACTGGTACAGAGTAAGAGGAGCACTATCAGGTGAGCTGACTGCTACCCATATGGGGCTTTAAGATAATGATGAGTTTAAATTTCCTCTTAGAGCTAAGTGAGAATAAAACTGGAGGCAATAAATACTCTTGGCCAAAGCCATTAAATGAAAAAGCTGGGAATTCTCCAGCTCTTGACTTAAATTGTTTGTTTATCAGCTGGCGCCTAGTCTGGAGTCAAGAGCTGGAGATTTCTATCTGTGACAGAACTTTGAAACTCTTGCAGGACACTTTCATTTCAACTTAAGGTAACTTGAGTTTATAGCTTTGGCTTTAAAGATTACTAATGATTTACTCATTTCCTTACCATTTAACCAGAGTGGACTTTTTCCCAGGAAGGGATCTGTGTTTATTTAGGGCCTTTGTCTGCGGAGGGATTAAAAGGCAGGCCACCAGCATTGTGAACTTGATGGTAATAAAAGGTCACCAAAACACACCATAAAAACATTCTTACCATGGAATTAATTATACAGTGTAATTTTACAAAGCAGCTCGGTTACTTCATCCCTGCCTTCCCCCCCCATTCTTAAACATTTCATCTTTTAAAAATTAAAGTGTGGTATAATTTAGGTTTTTGAAAAAATATTTTACTTCTTTATGATATTTAAACATTGAAGAAATTGTCACATGCAGGTAATTGCTTAAAATTTTAAAGTTCTTAAATAAAAATTATCATTTATTGTTAAACTATGGGATGAATAACTTGTTTGGGTGAGGGTAGAGTCCTCAAAGGGATGGTTCAACAGCTCAGTTTCTGAAAAACCAAAGCCTACTTAAAAGTTTTTTTGTGCCACCAGGTGGCATTGCATCCAAACCTGCTTGTGATAAAGGAAGGTTTTTGAATTAAATTCTTTTTTGTTCAAGAGAGGTTATAATACTGTTTTCTAGGTTTTGCTTTTGAAGTTGGCTTAAAAATATATCTAGTATCAACATTGATTAAATGTCTTCAAAGACCTAGAAAGATTTCTGAACTCTGCAAATGTTTGCATTTAGATGGTTAATATTGAAATGAAAGTAAAATGTTGAAACATTTGCAAACTTTTTTTTTAAAGTAAAATGAACTTTTAATAGTTGGTTATTTTTGTTTTGTTTTTCTAAACACTCGAGAGAGGATCCTACCTATAAAAACCCTCACAAATGTTGCAGAAACTCCCCAATACTGCAAATAACCCCTTCCCCCAACACACTCACACCCGCCCCAGCCCTTATAAAAAAAAGTGTCAGCAGGTTTCACTGTATGGGAATTTTTAAGAAGAGGGAGAGACCTCTAAAAGGTGCAAGTTGGTCCTTTTCACAAGCTTGACTATGAGATTCATTAGGCAGTTCATGCTCATGTCTTAAAAGCCTGCTTTTAGGAAAGTAAATTCTTGCAGTTTCCTGTACTGATTTTGAGGGAGTCTTTATAGTCTTTTGAATCAGTTCATTTTAAGAAAGTGATAATGTAAAAGCAAGAAAAAAAAACACCTCATTATAAATTTTATAAAAGTATGATTTTTTTAATTAAAATACATACTGTTCTATTTTATGAACCCACATATATTAATAAACTGTACAGAAACAAATTATTTAATACAGACTGTCCAGGTGCTATGATACGTTGTCAGAATAAATAAGGTTCAGTGTACACTCTATTATTGATTTTTATCCTTTTAAAAAATGTATTCACCATGCAGAGATTTTTAATGCCTAGCTTTGATCATTTATCAAAAAGCTTTATGAAATTTTACTCATTTTATATTCTTGCCTCTTCTATGAGGCTTCCTTGGAAGTGTGCACAACCTATTTAAGAAATGTATATGTTTTCTAAGTAAATGACCTCCCACCTTGATGTTCTTGCTTTTAAACATACATGCACACACACACACTCTCACACAACAACACCCATAACTCCCCACTTCTCTATATTTTGAATAACTTCATTGGAATGTGTGTTGTACTATAACTAAATATATGCAGACTTCAGTATTACAAAGAATTTTGTTTTAAAAATTATAAAAATTGGAAAGCAGTACTTTTGAAAATAGTCTAGACAAAGGTACTCAAGACATTTGACCCTGAATATTTTACTTTTAAACTTGATACAACAGTCTGTTTCTTAGCTTTGTTGTATGCTGATATTTCTACTTATTTAACATCAAAAAGCTGTAGTGGTTTCTCTTTATAGATTGTGCCTGTGTTCTGGAATTGCCTCCTGCTGTCCATGAATTGCTTCTTGGCTTGTTTTGTTAGAATTTCTCACCAGGGTTTTTGTGAGCTATGTGGCCACCATTAAAAAAAAAAAAAAAAAAAGAATTGATACAGTAGACTGGATTAGCAAAAATTATACTTACTATTCATGATGATAATTGAGTAAACCTCTTGGCTCAGCCTATCAGTTTTATGTAAAAGCCCATGCAAATCTCATGTAATAATATGCGTATATAAAATTGCTTACAATGACTGTTTTTCTTGTTATTTCTGTAATATTAATTAACTTGTTTTTTGTAGAAATTCTGCACACCTACTTTTTCATTAAAAAATAATAGAAAAAAATCTTTACTTGTTTCAGGGTGTGTGTAATTTGGTAATGGAGCATTTAGATTTTGGCTTCTTTCATTTCAGTTGGAAATAGTATTGGTGTAAGTGAGTGTTGCCATGGGAACCTCCACATAGATATAAAAGGCAAGACTGTCTAAGTGGAGGAGGAGGGGTGATGTACTAAAATACCACTGGCCTAAATGATCTATTTTATGTGTGTGTTGGGGGCGTAGGGGAAGCTAGTTTGAGAAGGGAAGAGAAAGTAGTGCGGAGAGTAAATGTTAAAAGTTAAAACCATGTACTCATACTTTTGGAATCTCATAGGTGGAAGTGTTTTAAATTCGAAATGTGATTCTTAATTATTTATGTCATTTGCCTATGCTGCGGGAGTCTTTGCCTACCTTATTTTTAAACTGTATCAATGGAACATGTTTTTAACTTATTTGATTTTAGATAAAAGTTAATTCAGTAAGATGTGATTGGAAGTTTAGGATTTTGGTCTCTGAGATGGCTTTAATTATGAATTTTATTAAAAATAGTTATACTTCTCAGATAGCTGGAAAATTTTTAAAAACTATATATTTTTGGAGACATTTGGCTTTCAAAACAAAGCTGGCTTTATAGTATTTTTAATATTAGATTTCAAAAGTTAAATAATTTTAATACATTATAAATATTACTGAAGGGAACAATGACTTACTGTATTTGCCTGTGTAATATTGTATGGTTTTCTAAAAAAATAAAAACAGCAAAAGCAAACATCAAATCTCTTTGTATCCTTTAGGAGTACATGTGTTGCTGTTAATAAAGATGATTAAAGAATAGCCAATTTAACTGCATATAAAATAACTTTTTTGTGTATTTAGATTACAAAACAGTGAAATTGTGTCCAACATGAGTTAGTGTGGTAGAAAAGCAACATCATCATTGTACTTTTAACGCTATGGATTCTGGTTGTCAGATACATGTGTAAAGAAAGAAAAGATATCAACCTGGCAAAAACTGTTTAAACTTACCTTTTTAGTCAGCCCAGAGAAAAAGTAAAGCTGCCAAGGTAATAAAACATCCGGAAGTTTTTAAAATAAAAAGAGTAATTTAAATTTTAAAAAAGGGAGGCGGGAGCAGGAGAAGAAAAAGGGTAAAAAAGACAGCACTGCTCTCCCCAGGCCAGGCAGCATCTGATGTAAATTAACCACAATGGAAGTGTATTGTTTCCAACTCAGCACAAACAATGCCGGGCATCTCTTCACGGAGAGTGGATGTTTGCGTGGAAAAGGGGGTGTTGAGAAGTGGGCTGGGTTGCAGCGAGTTTAGCCATCAGGGGATTCTGCGGCAGAGACAACAGCAGGATTGAGAGTAAAGAATAAGAAAGTATGTTTGCCTATAAAATTAACCAAGTTAAACCTTTAAGAGGTGTGAAATAATTCATAACTGTGAGAGAACGCATAGTTGTCGATAATCTTAAGAAGGTTTTTTTTTTCTCTTTTTTTTTGAAGAGACTGAGGCCCTTATACTGTAAAATGTTCAGCAACCAAGATACCCGCTTTGAGGTGTACTTTGGCATAGGATATCTGTTTAGTTTTAGACTTGACTTCTTAAAACAAAAATACTAAGAACAATGTATTTCTTGGAATAATAGATAATAAGAGTGATTAAAAGTCAAGCTTATCAAAAAATACTTTAAGAGAGTGAAAGTAAGGGCAACAACATCTGTGATTTTCTCTTTCAGTTTTTGTCTACTATGCCCCGCCCCACCCCCACTCTTCCTTGGGAAAAAAAGTCTGACAATCTTAACAGAGTGGAAAGTATAAAATTGCACATGGCCTTATCAATAAATGGATTTAAAATAGCTTTGCTTTAATCACCTTAAATAAGTTTCACAATATAGAATTTTCTAGAAGAAAGCAGCTAATGCTTATTATTAAATACCTTTGGTGTGTCAGGCTATCATGCTGTGTAGTTTATGTATTTAATCCTTCCAGCAACCTCATGAAATGCATGTTATCCTCATTTTTTAGTGAGGAAGGTGAGACTTGTTGAGGAAGGGACCACATGACAGCATGTAATTATTATAAGAATTAGCCTGATGTAGCAAAAAAGAAGGCATTTTAGGTACAAGATCTTAAAATATTGTATAGGAGTAATACCTTCAAGTCTGGCATTTGTTTAGGTTGTTAGAATAATGAAAAGGCTTTGATTTGTTTATGTAAAAACAGAATCAGTAGAAATACTTCTTCATGCTCTGTTGATATCACCATTTAGTGACACACTCCACCTGAGGTCAAAATATAGAAAGAATTATTAGTCGCCCAAAAAAGTCCACATATGTAATTTAAAGCAATCTTATTTTTGGTTTTATATGCTTGAATCTAGTCAACTATAGGAATAAAAGAGACAGGAAAACCTGGAACTGGAAGTGAAAAACCATAAGTTTTAAACCTAAAATAACTTCTTTGGGAGGTCTTTTAGAAGTTGGGTATTAAAAAGAGCCAAAGTGTATCTTATTTAGAGTATGTTTTCTCTTTTAACTTGTGTTTTAAATTTTTTATTTTCCAAAATGAATTATGTAGTCACAACTTTTTTTTTTTTTTTTAAAGATTTTATTTATTCATTTAACAGAGAGAGAACACAAGCAGGCAGAGAGGCAGGCAGAAGCAGAGAGAGGAGCAGGCTCCCTGCGGAGCAAGGAGCCCGATGCGGGACTCGATCCCAAGACGTCGGGATCATGACCTGAGCCAAAGGCAGTTGCCCAACCAACTGCGCCACCCAGGCGTCCCTGTAGTCACAACTTTTTAAATACCAAAAATGGCCTTTACAAAAGATTAGTGAGAGTTTCGGTGTACACATATACTTTTTGATATGTTTATAGTATTAAACATTAAGACTTAAGACTAACAGTATATACAGCTTATTGCTTAATAGTAATAGTAATAAAGTGTACTCTTCAGTCTTATTTGTTGTTGCAACTATCATTTGGTATTTTACTGAATTATAATGTATTGGGAATTGATTATTTTTATTTTGTCAATATTTTTAACCCCTTTCAATATACACAGTTCTTCAGTCATATTACTAAAAAAATCTGTCTCAACACCTTTTAACAAAAGGCCTTAAGTGTAGTGTAGGGGGTGTGTGCGTATGTGTAAAGGGTGTGTGTGTATTTTAATAGTTTTATCCTAAAGAAAACTCTGAAAGATGCTTTCTATACCTAATTCAGATTATGTTTAAAACAAACCAAGTGAACAAACAAACCCGTACTCATTATAGTCTAACTATAAAACATAGGTTTCATTGAAGGCTGTAAGATATTTATGATCTTTGCTTTGCCAGTTTTTCTTTGAATTTTATAAAAGTCAAATATGCTGAAGTTTGAAATGCTAATGCATTTTTGGAAAACAAACAGAACCCTGAGAATTTCAGGTGTTTAAATAGTTTGATACGTCTGGTTTCGTCCTTACAGATTTCTAGCTTCAAACGTGATTAGCAGTAGTTTGGAAAGAAGAATGAAGAGGAAGCCTTTTCCCTTATGTTGGTGCGTTCAACAGGGAAAAACAAACCAACATTCTTGTTACAGTAGCTTAGAGCACTAAAGAAGATCCTGGTATCAGTTCCCAGGTTTTTTCGTTCATCATATATGAAGTTTCTTTCATTTCCGTTTGTTGTCTTTATTCTTAATATTCCCATCCTGTTATACCCATATTGTTTCTAGAAATGCTTATTGGATGGATTACTGTGAAAGGAAAGGGTAGAGCAGAGAATATTGGCAAGAAATTTCTGGTGAGGGGCGCCTGGGTGGCTCAGTCGTTAAGCGTCTGCCTTTGGCTGGCGTCAATGATGATCGAGCCCTGGTCCTGGGATCGAGCCCTGCATCAGGCTCTCTGCTCGGTGGGAAGCGTGCTTTTCCATCTGCCACTCCCCCTGCTTGTGTTCACTCTTTCACTCTGTCTCTCTCTGTCAAATAAATAAATAAAATCTTAAAAAAAAAATTTTTCTGGCAAAAAAAAAAAAAGATATTCTGACCCTGGCCCTTACTAGGGTAGAGTTCCAAGGGAATAAAGATTATAGATTATTGCTGGTCAGAAAACCATCCAACTGGATAGTGATGAAAACTGGAGTTTAGCCAAATTTATTTTTGTGTGTTTTTGTTCTTTTCCTGTTTTTGGTTGTTATTGGAAGGGACCTTTGGTGGGTCATCTGATTATGACAGGATGAAGGTCAAGTTTAGTTTTGCTTGACTTCAGTGTTGTTATCTTTCTAACCACAGTGGCCTATGATAATGAGATTTTTCATCAGAAAAAGAATGATGAATTATATCTGTATATCAGATTTAAATGGTGATGTGTTTTTTAAAGATTGAGGTTGTGATTTTAAAAGGGTGGGCTGTGATATTTTAGGAAATGTGCTAATGTGAATATGCAACAGTGTTTTTATGAAAGGAAGGTGATATGGGAAAACTGTAGTAATAAGGGTGGAGAAAAATAAGGACTCAGAAGAAAAATACCCATTTTGGTTTTGTTGTTTAAGGGAGAGATCTGGGGAATTTATAAGTGTTATCAATTATATGTGGATATACATTTTAAAATAATAGGGGAAAATAGCACTTCAGAATGATTTTGATGTCCATGCCGAACACCTCTTATTAAGTATATTTGCAATACAGCTAAACACCAGGATAACCTTGAAATAAATTCTAAACTGAGGAGTTGCTGATTTTTAATTTGTAGAATGTGTCATGTGGATATGAGGGTCACAACTGGGGGATGAGTTTTGGGAAAAGGTACTATGGAAATGAGCTGTTTGTAGTTTCATGCTCTAACCATTGACTCTTTCCTACTTATTTTCCACTGAGAATCATAGATGTGCATCTGTGCGGATGTGAATCTTCACCTGGTGCTTCCCCCATACCTTGCCAAGACAAAATTTTAGCATCACTAAATAAGAGGTTATTTTCTCTGTTCTTTCCTCCATATCCCATAGTAACTTAAACTGAATTTTTTTCCCATTGGCAACATAAATGAAGGTTGATAGACCCTCTATTTACTTATGTCTAAATTTTAAATGTTTTTGAACTTTATATGATACCACAATGTTCACAATTATAAAGAGAGGACCAACAAACATCTAAACAGCTACTTAAATTTTTCATGCAAACCTTTTTTGAAGGGAGAAAAAAACCTTTCCTAACCGCCCTCCATCTTTCGAGTCATCGATATTTAATTTTATTTGCATTATTTTACTTTTTCCTGCTGAATTTTAATCATAATTTTAGAAACTAAAAAGTAAATGTAAAGGATTCAAAATAAAGGTTAGGACGAAAAATTTATCTAATTGCTTCTGTTTGTTTTTTCCTCTGCATTTCCCACTGAAATTCCTTAAAGTAAGTTCCTTCCTTTCTACCCTTCTCTAAATTGGACCCAAGAAAGGCATTTAGTAAAAAATTTTTACTCCAGACCCTAAACAACAGTTTTGATGGATTCTTAAGGATATCTACTCATACATGAACCCATGTCTTTGATAATGGTTTTTGCTTTATGATGGGCCCTTTAATTATTCTTTCCCAGGAATGATTTAAAGCGAATGGATGGGATCATTCTCATATTCTCTTAAGATGTTCTGCATCGAACCTTGGTTTGGCAGGGGGGATTGTATTATTGTATGGCTAGTTTGAGTTGTACTTACTTTGTCTTGGTTGTGCTTCTGAATAGGCATACTTTCTGCTTTTCAGTGTTCACTTAGTACATAATTATTGAAATGAAATGGCGATAAAGCTTGTGTGGGAAAGAAGTCCTTGTTTCCTGTCTTTGTTGGCACTTGTGGGTTCCTAATCTCCTAAGAGTCTTGGGATGTAGATCTGTACATCACAACTAGGGGCGGGTAGTTTTTATGGTGAGGAAGAGGGAAAAAGATAGTATTGAAGCAATTCCTGTCTCGGTCTGCAAAGTACAGATTGCATTTCTCTTTCAGTGGTGTTAGGTTTATGGCCCTTTTTTGGGAAAGTGCTATTAAGTGTTTGGAGACCTTTATCTTTCTCTGTTTTGTTGTAGCAGATGGAGTTGTCCTCTGGTGGTTTTGCTAGGTATGATAAATGCTGTACTAAAACCGCTTGGTGGAAGTTTGATCTGGAAAGATTACTGTTTTTTTTTTCAGTTTCCTGAAGAAAATGGAATCATAGCATTCAAACTGATGGAGAAACAAACCCATCAGCAAATCAGCAATAAGAATGCTTATTTTCATTGATGCTAGTGATTTTTTCTTTTACAAAGGTTTAGGAACAAAACCCAGAAATGATGATGGGTTTTGTCTGAAATAATATAAATCGTAGAAATAATCAAACCTTTTCCCTCAGGGCATTCAGGGAGAGATGTCTACATAATGAAGAATTGTTCCTCTTTTGTAAAATAAGAATGGAAGCAAAGAAGTTACGCAGTCAGTTCTCTTGTGTTCACGCGCTGTTGGAAGTCTTCACAGCATAGCTATCGGTAGTTTCATTTTTAAAAAGACTTCCTTGTGCATATTTCTAATATGTTAAGAGGCATATCCCTCTTTGGCCAAACTTTTTTTTTTTTTTTTAGTTTAATTCTGATTAATTTGACTAGTATAACTTTTAGATAATATGTACTTCTAATAGTTTTTTTCTTTTTTTTTTAGAGATTTTATTTATTTATTTGTCAGAGAGAGAGAGCACAAGCAGGCAGAGAGGCGGGCAGAGAGAGAGGGAGAAGCAGGCTGCCTGCTGAGCAAGGAGCCCGATGCGGGACTCGATCCCAGGACTCTGGGATCATGACCTGAGCCGAAGGCAGCTGCTTAACCAACTGAGCCACCCAGGCGTCCCTACTTCTAATAGTTTTTATGCAAATCTGTGGTTTATCTACACTGGAGTTGACAGGTGTTAGCTGCCACTTAGATATTATATTGAAACAAATGTTTGATCAAATCCTTGGACAAACAGGTAGGAGATTCTAACCTAACTACCTGGCATTTGAAGACATCGTTTTTTTTCTTTCTTGAGGGATTCCTATTCTAGATCAATTGGATAAAATCTGGGAATAAAGCTGTAGCCTGAACTGAATCTGTGGAGTGATTTGTAAATAATTATTGTCCTCAATTTCAGTTATTTGTATTAATACTTCCTTAATATAGGGAGTTAAAAGTTGACTCGTTTTTGTATCTGAAACTCCCTTTTCCAGCTCCTTTATCTTTTATGTTCTAGCTTTTATGTATTCCTTTAATAGTTAGAAGCAACATAGGGAGGGGCGCCTGGGTGGCTCAGTGGGTTAAGCCTCTGCCTTTGGCTCAGGTCATGATCTCAGGGTCCTGGGATCGAGCCCCGCGTCCAGCTCTCTGCTCGGCAGGGAGCCTGCTTCCCTTTCTCTGCCTGCCTCTCTGCCTACTTGTTATCTCTCTCCCTGTCAGATAAATAAATAAAATCTTTAAAAAGAAAAAAAAAAAAGAAGCAACATAGGGAAGGATAGCAGGAGTGTCTGCAGTCTTGAGCCCCTTCTTTTAACTAGTGTTAGAGAAAAGGGGAGAACCGTCATTGGAGTACTAGGTGGTCTCAGTGGTGTCTGAAGCACTCCCAGGTCTTTGGTTACAGCACCTGGTAGAGGATGCAAATGAATCTGGTTTGGCGGAGTTCTGGCAACACCTCCCACAGTGGGGAGTAGCTTATGTACCTGCTGGAAGATTATTGGCTTGCAGCATCGAGTTTTTCTTTTTACTGTGACTGCTAGAAAATCAGAGCTAGATTTTGGCACCCAGTAATAATCATCATCCTTTTCCCAGCCTTCCCTTTTTCTATATGGTGTCCATTCTCACTTGTAGTTTTAGCTTATCGCATATTTACTTATTTCTTACTGGCTGGTAGGCACTTGGGATACATAGTGAGCATGAAAGACCCACTTTCCTTCCTCTTAGTGCTTACAGTCCGTGTGTTTGTGTCATAAACTATCTCAGAATCCTTTTTGGAAATACGGATTTAAATCACAACTATGGGTTTCTAGGGCCATCAGATTTTCTTACTATTTTTCTATTTAAAAAATCTTCCTCTGTGTGCTTTTATTCCTCCTCCCTCTATTTTCATTTTCTTTGCTTATTTTTTCCTTCAAAATTTTTTTAATGAAATGAGTACTCTTATCTCCCTTTTCTCCTTGAAACTTTTGTATATCCTAATTGAAGATAGTCTAAATATTTTAAAAAGATTTTATTATGTATATATGTATATGCACACTGAAACGAAAGTGGGATTCTTTTTTGCAACTTATTTTTTTCATTTAATGTAATTTAATGTCTTAATATACAAAATATTTACACTTTTTAATTATTATAAAGCATTCTATTAAGGGACAGACTTATTGAACGGCTACTCTAAATATTCTGAGACGTAGATCTTTTCATGTACAGTGTATGTGAATTTATCAGTAAGAGAAATCCTGAAAAATGAAATTACTGGGTCAAAGAGTTTATATATTTTAACTTTGGACGATGTTGCCAGTTTTTTCACCAAAGTTAAATCCTCTATTAAAAGTGTAGGAAACTGGGGCGCCTGGATGGCTCAGTGGGTTAAAGCCTCTGCCTTTGGCTCAGGTTATGATCTCAGGGTCCTGGGATTGAGCCCCGCATCGGGCTCTCTGCTTGGCAGGGAGCCTGCTTCCTCCTGCTTCTCTGCCTGCTTGTGATCTGTCAAATAAATAAATAAAATCTTAAAAAAAAAAGTGTAGGAAACTATTTGTTAATGCTCTTGTCAATACTATCTTTACATTTCTAGTCTGATAATTAAAAAATGGTATAATGTGGTTTTGATTTTCTTTTAATTTTTAATTCCAAATTATGAGTTTGAGCATTTTAATAAAGTTTCCTGGCCATTTTTTTGTTTGTTTGTTTGTTTTATTTCCTGTTGATTGTTTCTTCCTATCCTTTGGACATGTTTTTATTGGATTCATTCATTCAGTAGATATTTGTCAAGTACTTAGGATGTGCTGGGCACTGTGCTAGGCGTTGATCTTTTCTAGTTCATATGTATTAGTGTCAAATGCTCATTCATTTATTCAACAAATATTTATCGACTACCATGTATTAAGTACTAGTCTGGGCCTGAGAATACATCAGAGAACTCCCCTCCCCCCCAACACCCACATACACATTCTTGCTCTGAGGGAGTTTATATTTCAATGAATGTGGATATATGTGGGGAAATATATATGTTGTAAATATTTTTGGCCAGTTTTTCCTTTCTTATTTGTTCATCTTGTTTATATTTATTTTTTTTGAAATACAGAAATTTTGAATTCTTATGTTGAACTTCTCATTCTTTTTTTTTTTTTAAGATTTTATTTATTTATTTGACAGAGAGAGACACAGCGAGAGAAGGAACAAAAAGAAGGGGGAGTGGGAGGGGGAGAAGCAGGCTTCTTGCCGAGCAGGTAGCCCGATGCAGGGCTGGATCCCAGAACCCTGGGATCATGACCTGAGTCACCCAGGTGCCCCTCATTCTTACTTCTTATGGCTTCTGACTTTTATGTCCTGTTTATCTATCCAACATTATAAAATTTAAAAAAAGATTTATATATTTTTATTTTGCTTTATGATTTCATTTTTAAAATTTTAAATTTTTTACTCAGGATTTATTATGGTGGAGGGAATGAGGGTAAAGCTCTAGATTACCTTTTCTTTATATCAATTTAGTGAAAAATCTTTTACCACTAATTTTACAAACTCCATTAATTTCATATACTCAATTCCCATGTATATTTGGATCTGTTCTAAGCTCTCTATACTCTTCTGTTGATATCTTCTTGTTGATTTTTCCATAAGTAGGACATTTTTACTTTCTTTTGCTTTGTTTTCCTCTCTACCCTACCTAGGAGGATAGTCTTTCATTGGTCTTTTTTCCCCCTCTCAGAACTCTCCAAACTACTTTTGCTTGTTGATTGTCCTAAATAGACATGAGAGTCGTTTTATCATGTTCCTTCCAAAACATTCTATTAATGTCTTGATTGGGATTGCACTATTTATAGACTATTAATGGAAAATTGATATATTTATAAAGACAAGTTTAAGATTTACTCATTATTGATATCTTTTTATGTCTCATACTAGGATTTTCAAGTTTTCTTCTCATATATCCTAAACATTTCTTGTACAGTTTATTCCAAAGTCTTTTTACCTTATTATTGTTGTTGGTATATGTGGAACCCTTTCTTTTTCTCTTTTTAACATTTCTACCTATTCTTGTTCATAAATATGAGAAATGTCAATTTCTATATGCTAACTTGAACTCAACTTCCTTTTTTTTTTTAAGTTTTATTTATGTTTTTGAGAGAGAGAGAAAAAAAAAGCACGAGTAGGGGGAGAGGCACAAGCAGACTCCCTGCAGAGCAGGGAGCCCGACCCTAGGATCATGACCTGAGCCCAAATCAAATGCTTAACCAACTGAGCCACCCAAGGCTCCCCTGAACTCAACTTCCTTTCAAATTCTCTTATGTTTCTAGTATTTCTTTGATGGCCATCTTGGGTTTTCCAGTGCTAAAAATGATAATTTTTCCTCAGGTTTTCTAAATTTTTTAGATACTAATATCTAAAAAAATTTTTTTAGATTTTACTAAATTAGTTAGTTAGATATTAGCTAACTAATACTTTGGTTGATACTTCTAGAACAGTTTTGAATAACAGTAGTGGTAATAGATGCACTTGTCATTTTCTGGATATTAATGAGAATGCTTTGATGGATTTGATCATAAATACAATGGTAGCTTTTGGTTGGAGGGAGATTTTTTAAAAAATTATGTTAAGGCAGTATCCCATGATTCTTCAGTGTGTGTTTTCGTTATTAATTTCCTCAACAGATATTTAATATGTTTCTAATATGGGTCTAACACTCCATTTACACCAGAAAGTGAGCATTCAGAATAGGCACAGTCCTTGCCCTAATAAGATTTATAATCTTGTTGAGGGGAGACAGATATTAATCTTATCATGAAAAGCTGTATAATATTTTTGTTGCTGTGATACAGTGGGGATACATTGGGCTAAAGGATTATATAGATAGGGAGATTTTCTTGGAGGTCAGGAGGTCTTATTGGACAGAGTAATCATTGATTTGTGACCTTCCAAGAGGGAATGGATTAACTAGGCACTGAAGAAGAGTGTTCCAAACAGAGAACATTTGAAGGGAAGTGTGCTGTTGGATGAGACTGAAGAGTTGGGCCGGCTCTCAAGCTCCTTTTAGTCATGCTACTCATTTTGTTCTTTGTTCTAAGAACAATGGGAAGTCTTGAACATTTTAAGCAGGGAGGCTGCATAATCAGATTTGAATTTTCTTTTTTTTTTTTTAAGATTTTATTTATTTATTTATTAGGAAAGAGAGAGAGAGAGAGAGAGAGCATGAGAAGTGAGAAGGTCAGAGTGAGACGCGGACTCCCCATGGAGCTGGGAGCCCGATGTGGGACTCGATCGGGGGACTCCGGGATCATGACCTGAACCGAAGGCAGTTGCCCAACCAACTGCGCCACCCAGGCGCCCAGATTTGAATTTTCTAAAAAAGGGTAAGAGCTGGGAGACTAACTGGGAGTCTGTTGTAATAGGCCAGGCACATGAGGATGGTAGCTTGAGCTAGAGTCATGGTTTCAGGAAAAGTGGTAACATAATTGTGTGTTCACTTGTTCCTTAAAGTGCTTTAGATTTAGGCATTACAAGGTCAGCCTATGAAATTCACAGACTCCTAGCTTGGATAGAACCAGGTAGAGATACAGTTTTTGGGATAACAAATATCCAAGTTGGTCCCAGTAGTTTGCTTTATTGTTTTTATCATCGTCCTCCGTTTCTTCTCCTCTTTTCTTATTTCCTGACTAAAAAATCTGGTCCCTTTTCATCATATTTCTATTCTTTATTCTTCAACATCATGCAGCAAACATTCATTGAACAGCTCCTGTGTTTCCTGTACTCTGCTTGGTGCTGAGAAAGAGATGACTGGGCCCTCAAGGTCATCATCATGTATTAGGTGAGGCAGATGCATATTCATAAAGCAATACATGATACTAAATGTAACATACACAACGTTCAAAATGAAGTTATTGGGCGCCTGGGTGGCTCAGTTGTTAAGCAACTGCCTTCGGCTTGGGTCATGATCCCGGAGTCCCGGGATCGAGTCCCACATCGGGCTCCCAGCTCCACGGGGAGTCTGCTTCTCCCTCTGACCGTCTCCCCTCTCATGCTCTCTCTCTCTCTCTCTCAAATAAATAAATAAAATCTTTAAAAAAAAATGAAGTTATTGATTCGTTTAGGGCCATCTCATGATTGACTTTTTGGAATAGGTGAGGTCTAAATTACATTTTAAAAGATAAATAGAGGGATGCCTGATTGGCTCCCAGGACCCTGGGATTAAGCCCACTGATGGAGTGCCATGCGGAGCTTGCTTCTCCCTCTCTCTCTGCCCTTCCCCACCCTCGTGCTCTCTCTTGCATTCTTTCTGTCTCCCAAATAAATAAAATCTTTAAACAAACAAACAAATAAATGATAAATAGAAATTTGCCAAGGAAGAAGAGGAGGTCTATTTTCAGGCCACAGAAGAAAGAATGTGCAGAACATAGAAACATGAAATAGCACAATGTTTTTGCTGAAGTGTGGCCATTGGATATTTCTGGATTTTTGGACATTTGGAAACATCCAAAAATCCGTTGGATGTTTCTGGTTGTGAGGGGAGGGAGAAATAGCAAGAGAAGAGGTGAGCCAAATTGGTAAGACACAGGAAGTTTCTTCCAGAATCACTGTATTTAGAAAAGTGTTTATGTAGATTGTGGGGTGGTGGTAGAAAAGGATTACATGAGAAATTAAGGTTAGCAATACATTTAGTTTTTGGAAAGTCCAGACGCCATTTAAAAAATGTCCCTTTTTCTAGGCTAATAGGCAGGGTGTTAGACTAAGTTTCAAGAAGGCAGATTTAGTTGTACTTTTTATAAAAATATTATCTTTGTAAATGCCTTATGTTGTGTCCTGTGCAAATGCTTGCAGATAATAAAACTAAATGATGAAAGCGCCTGTGTTGTTCATGGGAGGCAGTCGGACTGTGCGGTGGGCTCAGTGATAGGCAAGTCAGCGACGAGGGCCCACATCCTCACCAAACTTAAAATTTCCTCCCAGGGAGAGACTTGAGATCTGTGGAGAGGTTTTTAAATGATATTTGTGATTTGTACTCAATTAATAGAATTCATATTGTGTCTCTGTTTAGAAAAGCTAAAAGCCAAGCTTGAAATTAAAAGTTGAAATCTTAGATGAGATCATCTGATACCAAAAATGTGATGGTGTTATCACTGAAGTCCCTTAAAAAGAAAAACTTGTGGTTCTCTTGCAGCTTTAGTATCTTTGCTGAGGTGTTTTAGCCTCCTTATTAACCATTTCTCTGTTCCTTGAGGGTGATATTCAAGGATTGCAGCCACCAGGCTGCCTCACTGAAAGGCTGGAAATATAATTTTACTTAGCCATTCCTGGTAGTATGTTTTTAATGTGATAAGAAAGTGGTTTTCTAATTCCAGGTGCTGATATTATGACCAGACTTTGAAGAAAGTGGTATTTCTAGTTCACAGAATTCAGTGAGATCCTTATCTAGGACTCTGAAGGAATTAACAGATACCTTCAGAACACTCTACAGCTGAGGTGTAGATAGGAGGCAGGGCTCTAAAGGGATCAGATGGACGGTGGCTAAGTGATAGCAGATGTTCCTTTAAGAATCTGCCTGCCAGAGGGTCTGTGAAGTACTGTGCTTGTTTTTGACTGACTTCATTCTGTGGCAAACCTTTATATTTATGCTTTATGCTTCTGAAAAAAATCAAGAAGAAACTGTTCAGATGATTTAGAAATTTGGAGACCAGTATTTTTTGCTTTGAAAAATGGACAGATTTGCATAGGAAGGGAATTCTGAGAAATGGGGCAGCAAAGTATTTAATTACAGTATGAAAGCAAGTTAGGTATAGTAAAAAAAGCACTTATATTAGGACTCTGAAGACAGATTTGAGTTCCTTTGTTCCCAGTACCTGTTGTATCTTTGAGTCAATTATTTGATTTCTCTGAGCCTTTACTTTTCTAGGTATAACTAAAAGTGGTTAGACTATTAGTACTGAGTCTATCTACGTTGATTATTTTGAGGCTTGAATGAAATAATATGTAAGATGAAAACTCTTACTAATCTGTAAAAAGATGATCATTGAGTCTCCTGTGTGAGCACAGTCCTTACTGTAATGCCATTTTTAAGGCCTTCGCTTTCTGTGAAAACCACATAATGGAAGTTCTGTCTTTCTTTTTTTTTTTTCTTCCCTCA
Organism: Nasua narica; assembly: GCA_028533885.1. NCBI lineage: Eukaryota > Metazoa > Chordata > Mammalia > Carnivora > Procyonidae > Nasua > Nasua narica. The sequence continues at coordinate 49,699,138 of CM052806.1, read as the reverse complement.
CCAAAACCCCAACTTCTGGGTCGACTTTACCAGAATGTTCTAACATAATCAGAGTGGAAAAATATACATTACTATTTACTTGGGAATGTTGAAACCCAGATGAGAACTCTGATTTGCAAAACAGGACTTTTAGATCTTTGAGAAGAGGCTGTGTGGTGTGATGCAAGGATAATGGGATTTGGATTCAGTACTCAAGTTTAAGTCACTTATTAGTTGTATAAACTTGGGCAAGTTCATTCATTTCCAGAAATGAACCAAAGAATCCCTGCCAGAGGGAAAACCACTGTCATAACTGTCTTCATTTTAATTTATACTCAGAAATTTATTTCCCAAGACATTTACAATCTGGTGATTATCTTACACCATGTGGTTGATTTCTGGTTTTCACTTAGTTTCTGTATATAATAACATGGAGGCAGTGGAGTTCAGAGTTAGTTTCCCTACTGCAGACTGGCCATATGACCTTGAGCAAGTTATTTAACATCTCTGTTCTTCAATTGCTTCCTCTGTGAAATGGACATTATAAATAATACCTACTTCATTATAGGGTTGCCTTTAGAGAAAAGTATTTGATCCATAGTATGTGTTCAATAGTGTCAATTACTCCTATTATTATGATCACTGTTGGAATTATTAAGGTGAAAAAAAAGTTCTCAGTTGATAAGAATTTCAGAATCTAGCAGAGTAGTTTAAGGATGAGTCCTAGTTACTGATATTCTACTTTGTATGTAAAGATTTGGAAGAAAGGTTTTATTCACTGAAGGGGAGGAAAAAAAATTTCTTTCCTTCTATTCTCCTGATTCTTCTGTCAGTAAATGAGACTGACAAAGGACAGAATAACAAGAGAAAAGCATACAAGTTTATTTAATATGAGTCTTACATCATGGGCAGTCTTCGTAAGGAGGAAAACACCCACCTGCCCCAATGGTTAAAGCTGTTTTTGGACCAAGTTTGATGAAGAGTGGAAAGTGGAGAAATATGATAGGACAAAGGGTATCAGGTGAGGTTAGTAAATTGTGGGAAGCTTCACAAGGCCTGTTCATTGGGATTCCTCTCAGAGTCACTCTGTCTCTGGAGATAAGGATGTTCCTTTTCTCTAGGTTTAGGGAAGGTACCCCTCACTTGAGGGTCTTGTGACCTACATCTGGGAAGAAAGAGAAGGTCAGGGGGTCCTTCCTGCATCTGTGGTTTCTCAAATTCCATCATATGGCAAGGTGCCATATTTTGGGAGAGTGTGTTTTGAACCCTGTCACCACCATAAAAAGTAAACAATTAAAATAAATCTTAGGGTTCTCCTAATTAAAGTATAAGCATTTTAGTAATTTCTGAATGTAATAGAAGTATACTTCACTTACCTTTTTTTTGTTAATTTGAATTTATAAGTAGAAATAAAACATGCTGATAACATTTCATTAAATAAAAACACATTTTCAGTATTACCTTATCTTCTTTTTTTTTATTATTACCTTATATTCTAATATTGCCATTCCCACATTTAAAAGAGTCTTACTGTGAGATAGCTGTTTTTTCTTACAAATATGAATGGTTCCTAATTTGTATACATAGTATATTTATACTTTTACATATTTGAGTGAAATAATTTGTTTTCTCTTTTAACTTGTGTAAATTTTTTTAAAACCTTTGTTTCTCAAAAGTTAAAAGATACTTGGTTTTAAGAATCATTAAAAATGAAGCATTATTGAGAAGCAGTTTTTTAAAAAAATTTTTATTTGTTTGAGAGAGAGAGCACACATGAGCATGGGGAGAGGGAGAGGGAGAAGCAGGCTCCCCCCTGAACAGGGAGCCTACTGCGGGGACTAATCCCAGGACCCTGGATCATGGTCTTAGCCAAAGACAGACACTTAACTGACTGCGCTACCTGGGCGCCCTGAGAAGCAGTTTTTAAAGACAATTGATTTTAGAGTTTTAAGGGCAAGCATATAGATACTACACTTTTTACTATTTGATCAAGATCAGGGTAAAAAAGTAAAAATAAAGGGTGCCTGGGTGGGTCAGTTGTTAAGTGTCTGCCTTCAGCTCAGGTCATGATCCCTGGGTCCTGGGATCGAGCCCCGTGTCGGACTCTCTGCTCAGCTGGGAGTCTGCTTCTCCCTTTCCCTCTCTGCTCGCGCTCTCTCTCTCTCTGCTCCCTCTCTCTCTCTCAAATAAATAAATAAAATCTTTAAAAAAAAAGTAAAAATAAGTAGAGAATACAACAAATTACACTTTTAGAGTGTTAATTCCTTAGATATAATTGAACTGTTCATGATTTCTAGAAGCAAAATTAAGGAAATATAAATTAGTAAATTATCAGATAACAAGATAATTTTGTGATGTATTTGAATGTACTATATATTTTGTTACATGTCTTTAAAATACTATGGTGGCACCTGCGTGACACAGTCGCTTAAGTAGCTGGCTCTTGTTTTCAGCTCAGGCCATGATTTAGGGATCCTGGGATCGAGCTCCATGTTGGGCTCCACCCTCAGCAGGGTGTCTGCTTGAAGATTCTCTCTCTCCCTCTCCCTCTCCCTCTGCCCTGCCTCCCATTTGTGCGTTCTCTCTCTAAATATAAATAAATAAATCTTAAAAAAAATACTATGTATGCATGCTGATACAAAAATACTGTGTATATTATACACTTACATATATTTAACAAAATTCCTTGCCTTGTATTTACCTTGGACCTCCTTTCCTTATTTATTTCTAGGTTTATTTAGAAAATTAGGCAAACCAGGAAAACCAGTAACCTTCCCCTCCCTTGTGTTATAGGCTTTAAACCTGAATTATGTTTCAGGTTTGGCTCTTGCCAGCTGTCTTCATTCTTTCATTTTTGTAGTCAACTGTGAATTGTTATTTTCAGAGTAAAGATTCTAAGCATTTCCTATGCTAGAAACATTCTTTAGGGATTGGGATCCAAATATCATTCTTTACTCTGTAATACCTGTTGTCACTAAATTTGTGTTGGTATTTGTATCATTGCATGATTCGTAAGCAAACATTTATTTAGACTTTTTTCCTCCAAAGCTGCATTTAGAAATGGTTAATTGCCTCTGAGTACCCATATCCCATATAATCTCCAAATTATTTATTGGTTAAAATGAGTTATTAAAAGAGAAAGAAACATAATTGAAGGGGGAGGCAAAGAGGGTACATGGAGAGGAGGGAGGAAAATGTAGGGAGGGGGTGCATGTTGGTGGGGGGGGTGTGCATGGCTTTGGAGGGGCACAAAGGAGTGGGGAATGTGGACCAGGCAGGCAGTGTGCCATCAGTGTGAACTTTACCTGAATTTCTTGTCACTTCTTCCTTTTTATTTAAAAGTGGGTATTAGTAAAAGTACTACTACAGCATTTTTCTCCTAATAATTCAGATTTTTTTTTTGTCCAGTTGAACTTGTTATACCAGATTTTCCTTTCAGTCATTAAGATTTAAATTTCCTATTTCTGGTAGTAAAATCGTCTCTGTCAAGCGTAGGGAGGCCGCAGCTTTAACACCACTTCATGTCTGATTAGAAGGTTTTCTTTTGTAATTAATTTTCCTCTGCGCTCTTTGTGGAGAACAGTAGCCCACTGCAGAGAGGTTAGAATACCGTGGACTTTGGCTGTTCAGCTTAATGATACAAGGGAATAGCAAAGCAAGAATAAATGAGGTACTTTTTGGTGAGCAAAAAATGTGAACTGACTGTCAGTGTGAGATTGGTTCTAGGAGCAGTTAGCCAGCAGTAATAGGGCACACTTGAGTAATTGAATTTGCATAACAAGGCTTGCTGAAGAGATCTGACAGGCCCAGAGATTTGTCTAGCTAGAGAGCTCCAGATGGACGTGACCACGCAGCAGCTGGGTGGCACGTTGCTCAGCATGGACAGCACCGCCCAGACTGGCAGCTGGACCCTGGCGACTGCAGGGCTGTGGCAGGCCAGCTGGTGGCTTCTGACAGCCAACGGCCCTGTTAGAGAGCCTTTTCATAATGGCCTGTCAGGTACTGGACCTGCAGGGACCGGCGGGAGAATGTCACAAGTCACCAGCGAGGGTTGTTAAGCTAAAGAAATCTGTCCCAGGGAAGTAGAGGTGGTCACCGTTACGTCCACAAAGCCCACCCTTCCCGGACGGACTCCCCTCCTTTTCAAAGACGGTAGGCCTGTTTTTACACGTTTGCTCTAGACTGCCGTCACTCTGGATTACATCGCGTGTTCTTAAACCCTTGAAACCAGGTTGGCCCCCTTCCTGAGAGCCCATGTTGGCCATCAGTTGAGGTGGAAAAGAATATTGCTTTTCATGTTTTCCCTCTGTCTTTGCATATTTGTAACAAGGGTGTGTTTGCTTTCTGGGAAATCGGTGATAATAATTTATCTCAGATTTATGGCTCAGAGGAAAAAACAACTTGTTTAAAGAATAAACTGCAAAGAAAGAAAGGGAACTGCTCTGAAGTCAGTGTGTTCAGGTTACCCTCCCTCCTGTGTCCAGGTGAACTGCATTTGTGGCGGAGTTGTATAGCCACTCGTCTTCTCAGATTAAACACGGAAGAAGGCCAGCTCAGTGCTTGTTATTAAAAAGTTTACATCTGTCTTCTTAAAGTGATCATTTTGTTATCTTGTAACATTTCTACTCTAAAAAATCACGTAACTAGACAATAGGACTTTTTTTTTTTAAGGGCAGGAAAACTCTACTTAGAAGCATTTTCTGGTAAAGTGAGAAACTTGCTGTTATAAGCTGCAAGTTCACTTTTCGTACAACCAAACTCTAGTGGGACAAAGCAGTCCATACTGGAGCAACTTGGACTTTATGGCAGCAAGAACAGTCCAGAAGACTTACCATTTTTAGCCTTCAAATTGGTAAAGGGACCAAAGTCTGTCTTTAGTAAAGATAGGGGAAATATGTAACTGCATAGACTCCTAATAGGTATGCAAATTATTTCATCCAATTCAGAAAACAGTTTGGCTATATGCATCAAAAGCTTTAAAACATGTATATAAATAAATAACTCCTCTAGTAATTCTACTTCTAAGACTTTATCCCCCACATTAAGAATGTATGTAAAGTGGGGCGCCTGGGTGGCTCAGTTGGTTGGACAACTGCCTTTGGCTCAGGTCATGATCCCAGCGTCTTGGGATCGAGTCCCACATCGGGCTCCTTGCTCGGCGGGGAGCCTGCTCCCCTCTCTGCCTCTGCCTGCCTCTCTGCCTGCTTGTGTTCTCTCTCTGTTAAAAATGAATAAATAAAATCTTTAAAAAAAAAAAAAAGAATGTATGTAAAGATTTAGCTCTATGAATGTACTTAAAGCATTGTTAAGAACATCGGCTCTCAGTGTGCTCTCATGAACCTCATGTGTTCTCATGGACCTCCAGGGCACCATGCATGAGGTGAACGTTCTTTTCATAATAATACTAATATTACAAGCCCGATGGAATGGTGGTAAAACTATAAGCCCTTAGCATGGATCGAGACAGTGGCAGTGTGTTCTTCACTGTGACACACACGTAGTTTCGCTTAAGAAAGTCCTTGATGAAGCAATAAAATGTGTTAATATTATTAAATCTTGACTTTTGCATACATGTGTTTTTTTAATATCTTGTGTGATGAAATGGAAAGTATGCACAAAACACTTTTGCTACTATAGTGTGATTGAGTACTTTTGTGATTGATTTCCCAGCTGAAGTATCTACTTTTTTTGTGGAACACCATTTTTATTTAAAAGAATAACTGACAAGACATTTTATAGAAAAAGAACAAAGTGAGTCTCTTACTTCATGGAAAGCAACTGATAGTATTTGTTGCCGATGATAAAATTGAGTCTTTCAAGCAAAAATCAGAATTTTTGAAAACTTGTGTCTGATCCTATGAACCTAACAGCTTCCTAAGGGTAAAGACTTATTTTTTTTTTTAAGATTTTATTTATTTATTTGACAGAGAGAGATCACAAGTATGCAGAGAGGCAGGCAGAGAGAGAGGGGGAAGCAGGCTCCCTGCTGAGCAAAGAGCCCGATGCGGGGCTCGATCCCAGGACCCTGGGATCATGACCTGAGCCAAAGGCAGATGCCTAACAACTGAGCCACGCAGACGCCCCTGACTCAATTTTTATAAAAGATTATTGTAAATACTATGTTTATTACAAATGTATTCTCTGACACTAAGGTATTAAGCAGTTTTCTCTGGGGAAATAAGGTAGGGAAAGTTTTTTTTTTTTTTTAAGATTTTATTTATTTGAGAGAGAAAGCGAGAGAGTGAGCACAAGTGGGGGCAGGAACAGAAGGAGAAGCAGACTCCCTGCTGAGCAGGGAGCCCGATGTAGGACTCGATCCCAGGTGCCTGGGATCATGACCTGAGGTGAAGGCAGACGCCTAACCAACTGAGCCACCCAGGTGCCCCTAGACGGTGAAAAAGTTTTTAAAATGTTGTAAGAGTGTTAGAGCTATATCACAAGATACTGTTTCCTCCTGACTTTTGATGAAGACATCTTTTTTTTTTTAAGATTTTATTTATTTAACAGAGAGAGACACAGCAAGAGAGGGAATACAAGCAAGGGGTGTGGGAGAGGGAGAAGCAGGCTTTCTGCCGAGCAGGGAGCCCAATGTGGGACTTGATCCCAGGACACTGGGATCATGATCTGAGCCGAAGGCAGACGCTTAACGACTGAGCCACCCAGGTGCCCCAGAAGACATCTTTTAAAGATTTTATTTTTAAGTAATCTCTATACCCATCGTGGGACTTGGACTTGCAACCCTGAGATCAAGAGTTGCATGCTCTACCAACTGAGCCAGCCACGCACCCCAAAGACATCTTGTTCTTTACTAGTTTTGTGACATTGTCTAAGGTACTTAAACTGAAAAGTTTTTCCCCTTATTTTAAAAATTGGGTCAACAATAGCTACCTGTTAGGCTTGTTGAAAGAATCGAGGTGCCATATGCCTGGGATATAATAGTTGATCAGTATATATATTTCATTCTAACATTTGTCTTAGCTCTAAAATTATGTACGCTAGCAGGTATCTGTGACATTCAGTGGCTAGTAAAGCTCCTCTTTTTTTTTTTTTAAGATTTTATTCATTTACTTATTTGAGAGACAGAGAAAGTGAGAGAGAGCATGAGAGAGGAGAGAAGGTTAGAGGAAGAAGCAGACTCCCCGTGGATCTGGGAGCCCGATGTGGGACTCGATCCTGGAACTCAAGGATCATGACCTGAGCCGAAGGCAGTTGCTCAACCAACTGAGCCACCCAGGCGCCCCAAAGCTCCTCTTGAAATCAAAATAAGCATGCTTTGAAAACTAGAAGAACATATATCATGTGACTATCATTTTTTTTTTTTTGGTGAAAAAAAGTTTTGTGAATAACATTTATAATTCAGAAAGCAAATAGCATCATACACTTGCCTTTGGTAGAGATAGGTAAGGGAGAGTATTATTTCATGAGCTGCAAATAGTAAGTCCCCAGCCTGGTACTGTTGTAAAGTAGCTGAATGCTTTACAGACATTATCTCATTCAATTCTCACTTGGAATCTTATGAGGTAAGTACTGCCCACCCCACCCCCATTTTGCTGATGAAGAAAAGATTGAACAAAGTGGTTAAGGAACACGTCCTAGCCATTTGTGGAGGTGGTACAAATTTAAACCCAAGCCTAGCTGACTCTACGATTTCTATGTTTTACCCATGTAATATGCTACTTCTGATTAAAGAGAAACGGAAACCACCAGATGAGCACAAGGAATGGTAGCTCAGCTCCTTACCATGGTAGACCAGCTGGATGGATTCTGAGGTAGGGAAAAGATTTGATTAAAGTTCATAAATTCTAGGATCTCAGATTTAAACACTAATTCCTCGGTGCTCAGTTAAATAAATAAATAAAATCTTCAAAAAAACGAACAGCCTGTGAGCCTTACTTCCAGGTTTCTTTACTAATGTGAGTCAGAGAGTAGTAGGATAAAAATACCTAGCTTTTTTTTTTTGGTGGTTAAGTTTTTATTTGTAAAACAACCCTCTGATGGAACTCAGCTAGGTAATTTCCATACGTAATGCCCTGGTAGATACCCTAGAACAAATACCATTAGTGTGGTTACTCTAATTTACTTGGGAAGCTACTGCCAGGGAGTACTCTGAGCTACTGGAGAGAGAAAGCATATATATAAACTTGATTGTTAAAATGGAGATACAGAGTAACTTAGCAATATAATAATGTAAATTAATGAAGAATTATTCAGTTTATAGAAATTTAACTCATGTTTTAAGAAAGTATCTTTTATTAATCAAGGTGCAAGTATTTATCTACATTGGTCTTTGGGTCAGAATTTTTCCTCCTTCACCTCCTACCTTTTTAAAAGATAGTGAAAATATGGGGCGTCTGGGTGGCTCAGTGGGTTAAGCCTCTGCCTTCGGCTCAGGTCATGATCTCAGGGTCCTGGGATGGAGCCCCATATTGGGCTCTCTGCTCAGCAGGGAGCCTGCTTCCCCTTCTCTCTCTGCCTGCCTCTGCCTACTTGTGATCTCTGTGTCTCTCTGTCAAATAAATAAAAATAAAAATCTTAAAAAAAAAGATAGTAAAAGTAGAATTCGTGAAACATTTCTAAATAATCAGTATATAGAGATTCTATTTATATGTGGATCAGTGCTCTGCTATATAATTAATTGTTCTGTTTCTAATTTCAATTAATAGGCTCTTCCCCCAGCTTCCCAAACTTCTGCTTTTTGGCTGAACCACTCACCCACACCCAAATATTTTTAATAAATCTCCTCAGAACAGAGACATCCTCATATGTAACTCCAAAACTGTCACATCCAAGAAATTTGACATTGATTCAGTGTCATCTAATAAAGAGCCCATATTCATATTTTTTCAATTATCCTCCGGAGAAGTGGGTTTTCTTTGATCCAGTGTCTAATTAAGGTTCATGCATTACATGTCGTTGTCATGTGTCTTCAGCCTTCTTTAATCTAGAGCAGTTCCCATACTCTTCATTAAAAAAAAAAAAACAGTCTTCCATGATGTTAACAGTTTTGGAGTCCAAATCAGTTATCTAATGGAATTTTCCTCATTCTGGATTTGTTGGATTGTTTCCTTAATATTGGTCTCAGGTGAAACTCTTGGTTACCATAGGGAGCCTGATTTAAATAAAATTTTTACAAGCTTGGCATTCATTTGTAGAGAGTCTTGACTTGTTCTGCCTGTTGTCAGATGCTTTTGGACCAGCCTCTCAGCGGTACAAAGAAGCAGGAGTTGGTTTACTTTTTGTAGATGCCAAAAACCTAGCTTATTGTAATGAAGAAAATGTGGTTCTTTTTTTAGTAAAGATCAGCCATCTATTGGATGAACTAATGAGTTGTCCTGAAACCTGATCATGGGATGTATGTATGTATTCTTTTACTTTTTGGAATCTGGAAATGACAGCATTAAATAATCTCTTCTGAAATTCCAGGTTTTTGAGTTTACCTACACAGAAATGGCTCATTGTGTAGAGCAGAAACAGCCTGAATTGCAAGTGAATATATTACAATTACACTGAGAAAAAAAATCTTTCACACCAGCATTCTTATACCTGTGCTCATGGAAGGAAATATGACATTCCAAATTCCGTTTTTAGATCTTTCTGATCTTATTTCTGGTTGTTTTTGAAACTTGTGTATCAGAAGTAAGTTTAACAGTAAGCTTTGTAACCAAAATGATACTCACTCTAACCCTAGTTAATGCTGTCTGTTTAAAAAGATAAAGCAAACATTTTAAATGACACAATGAACTATAAAATCATGTATCTCCTAAAAGATGTTTCCCTTAGTTGTAACCAGTGTGTATATTTAAGTGCTGTCTTCAGTTCTACCTTTTCAGAACCTTATCAACTCTCACTTAGCAAAATTTGCATAGCAAATTCTCAAAAAATATTTTTTTTCTAGAAATATTTTTACCTAAAGGTTTGGCTTTTTATATTTTCATACGAAAGAACAGTAGATGTTAATAACAGTGAGGAGTAAGTTTTCTTTCTTTTTCTTTCTTTCTTTCTTTCTTTCTTTCTTTCTTTCTTTGAGGTCAGCAGTGTTTATATTAATCAGGTTGACATTTCTTGTTGGTGGGTCATGAACTGTTGATAATAGCATTAAATGGTGATTTGGTTCTTACAGAAGGTATAACTCATTATCCAGCTACTATCTTAAATCATCACAGGAAGCAACTGGCACCCCACACCCACATGTTCTGTAGAATTAGTACATGAGGCAGTATATATCTTTCTTTTGTTTGCATCTTAAATTTATTGGATGCTTGGTCACATTATCTAAGGAAGCTACAGAGAACCAGGATCAATACCATGACTGATTTGGGGGGGCGGTGAAGATATATACATATAATTCTTTTAATAATATACCCAAAGTCTTCTTTTCATATTGTGAGCCTTTCTGAAACCTTGTTATAATAATGAGTATACCTGGGTAGGAAGTAAAAAAATCATATATATTTACAGAATTATAAGTTGAGTTTAGCTTAAAGTACTACTATAGGCATTTGAATACTTTAAAAAGATAATCATGCTAAGCAAGAGATGATCCTTGGAAAGTTTGCTTTGTGCTATAGAAGTAGACTTCTTGAGAAGTGTCATTATTATTTAAAAAAAAAGTAAGAAAAATTTAAGAAATTAGCTAGATTTTTTTTTTTTTTTTACAATTACTAATCAATTGCCTTTTAAGATAAATCTCAGTGGTATGGTATGCAGTGATCTGAAATTACCGGTACCTTTGAATTTTAAAATGTATTGTCAGCATGTCCCATGTGTGTATAGGAAGTGATTAGTTTCATGACTGTCATGTTAATTTTGACATAGGTTCTAATTAGATAATATAGAATGAGTGGAGTTCATTCTGTTATTATCTACTACAGTTTCCAAGTATTAATAAAATACTCCAAATACCCACATAGGGGTTCAGTCACAATTTGTTAATGAATATGTGGAACCAAGAGAGCTTTTTTTTTTTTAACCACTTTCTATTTGTCACACAGAATATATTTTAAAGAGAGAAGAACGAGTGAAAGCAATATTTCCTTTTATAGGGAAAAGGAATATTAACACCTTCAAAGTAACAGCCTTATTTAGGTAAAAAGGTTTTTGGAATGTATACTGGCTGCCTCTTTAAAAGAAACAATATAGCAGTAGAAAATTATGGGCCACTAGAGGTCACTGTTTAGTAATCAACTTTTAATGAACCAGAACAGTCAGGAAAGCCAATAAATTACAGTGTGGATTTTTCTAATTATGAATTCATATTTAATCATTCAATGACAAGTAAACTGTGGCAGTGGCTCTGTGTATTTTGCATACGTGGTTATGCTAATATACCATTCTATTTCTCAGATGCTGGTTCTCCATCATTAGAGAAGTACACTGCTGAAGGCTTTGTTATCTAATTCTAATGACTAATTATGAGACATAATTAACTTTGTTACCACCTCCACCCCTTTCATCGGCCAAAAGTTCTTTTAAAAATAAAGTTTCACTGTAAAGGAAAGTTACATTTACATGGTTGTAGATGTAATGGTTCTGGTCCATTCCTCCCTCTCTCTCTTGTCTGAAGTCTTCATGTCTGTTCTTGGTTTCTCTTGCTCCCCTCCCTGCTCTTTGCTGTGTTTCACCTGGTATCTTAACTCCCTCCTTTGGGTTCCTTTTCCACTTCAATGTGAATCAGCTGCTTTGTTTGCTTAGTGACTGAATGTTTCCTTTCAAGCTTCCCAGCCTTGATTCAGTGAACAGTAGAATGTGACCCTTACTGCATATCTGAGAGGAATCCCAGAGCAGGCAGCTTGGGCCGAGCCAGCCAGCGAAGGGAAGGGCCGATGCGTGCGAGCAAGTGTGCCGCCCTGCTTCCTGCCGCTGCTGCTGCTATGAGCAGATGGCTCTCCTCAGCCTGTCCAGCCTGGAATTCATTCAGGAAAAGGCAGATTTCCCTACGCATGTGATAAAAATTTGTTTTCTTCCTTAAAGGCTCCGCTGGTTGCCCCAGAGGAGGCCTCTGAAACATAGGGAAAAACCGAACACACGCACATGTGTTTCCTTTGCTTGCGGGCAATACCACATTGTGCTCAGAGAGCAGGTACCTCAGCATGGTGCTGCTCGGGCTTCCTTTGCTTCTTGTTGCCTTCACCACCCCCACGGCCAGTGCTGGGTGCTTATATCCACTGTTCCGGGGTTTGCTTCCCTCTGCATCAGGCACATAGCTGATACATTGCTCCCACGAGCCTGCCCAGTCTTCTATGCTCTCCACAGTCTGGATCCAACTTAATTTTCTATTGTTGTTTTTTACTACTTTTCTCCACATGGCGTAACTTCTAGCCAACCTAGACCATTCGCTCTTTCTCAGATGTGTACCTCATTTACTCAAGTCTCTGGTTCTTGTGTATGCTTTTCTTCCACGAGGATTTTATTTATTTATTTTATTTTATTTTTTAAAGATTTCATTTATGTGAGCGAGAGAGAGCACGATGAGGGAGAGTGGGGGTGAGGGGAAGGCACAGAGGGAGGAGGAGAGAGACTCTCAGACAGGCTCCATGCTGAGCGCAGAGCCCAAAGCAGGGCTGGATCCCAGGACCCTGAGATCATGACCTGAGCCAAAATCAAGAGTCAGATGCTGGGGCACCTGGGTGGCTCAGTGGGTTAAAGCCTCTGCCTTCAGCTCAGGTCATGATCTCATGATCTCAGTGTCCTGGGATCAAGCCTCACATTGGGCTCTCTGCTCAGCGGGGAGCCTGCTTCACCCCTCTCCCTCCGTCTGCCTCTCTGCCTACTTGTGATCTCTTTCTCTCTGCCAAATAAATAAATAAAATCTAAAAAAATAAAAAGTCAGATGCTTAACCGACTGAGTCACCCAGGTGCCCCCCTACTAGGATTTTAATCTCATTTTTTATCTGTCAAACTTGGCCCGAATAAATGCCACCTCCTCTGATTTTCTCTTTGAGCAGAAGTGATCCTTCCTGTGAACCACATGTAAGGCACTCATCATCCTACCTCGTGTTGTAATGACATGTGTACGTGTGTTCTCTCCTCATCTACATCGTATATCCATTAAGTCCAGGGATTCTTGGCAAATAAATTAAAAATACTAAAATTCCCAATGAAAAAACTCATTTGGCAGGGTGTCTAGATTTATAATTTTATGCTGGGAAAATTAAAATAATTTCATAATGCTAAGGTTTGTGAGTTGTGGGATATCCTTTGCTGGAAATGTTTTTTTACAAGATACAGACCTTTGTCCGTTAAAATGAGTTCTGTTTGAACACATATAAACTAAGAGTCAACTTGCTTTTCTTGATTATGCACTTTATAATATCACTGGGACTATAGGAGTTCTTTCTTAAATCTCCTGGGAGAAAAGTGTATTTTATACTTTAAAATGATGCTCCTTACATTTGCATAGTTCTATATTGAAGAAATTGAGAATTTAGTTAAAAATAACCTTTTGCTTATAAATGGTGCACATTTCTTGTGTTTCTATAAAAATAAAAAGAAATGTGAAGGATATATGGATTTTGAACTTGAAATTATTTTTTTTCCCGCTCTTTTTCAATTACTATTTCCAGTGGTTGAATGTAGTGTATAAATTCCATATTATTAGAGAAATATCTGTCCTGGAGGAGTACTAAGTAAAAGGTTAACATGCCTAAACCTGTGTATGCACTTTATTGTAATAGAAACTAATTTGCAGGAGTCTTGTTTGTTTATAAATCAAACATGTAGGGAGTTACCTGTTTGAATTCAGAATGCACTTTTCATTGGCAACAACATCCAATATATTTAGGTCCCTGTTTTCGACTTCAAATATATTCAACCCAGAGTACTCTGAAATTATGATGTTGCTGCAGGTAATAATTTCAGAGATCCAACTTGGGATGCCGGCTAGGTTGCTGGCTCTTCCTGTCCTTTGAGAAAACCTACATACATCCTCCTCTTCTTCCTTCTAAGCTGAGGGATCTACAATTTCCTGTGAGGACTCACATATTCTTCCAGAATTTCAGCTGTCTCATCCCTGTAGAGTTTTCCTAATTCTGTATTCTCATCATAGACTTTTCTACTTTCGAGTCCTGCATTTTTATCTCTTGGATCCCTTAAGTCAAACTCATTCTAAGTCAAACTATCTTTTCTAAAAAACCCGTTCTTCCTCTTGATTCCCTTATTATAGCATACAGTTTCAAATTTTCTGATGTTTTAGGTTATACTCTGAGAATAGCACTGTTCAAGAGAAATACAATGTAAGCCACACGGGTAATTTTAAGGTTTCTAGTAGCAGCATTAAAATGTAATAAGAAACACAAACATCATTTTATTATGTATCTATTTATATCTATAATTATGTAATTTAAGGTTTTATTTTTAAGTATTCTCTACATGCAGTGTGGGGCCCGAACTCACAACCATAAGATCAAGAGTTGTCGCATACTCCACCAACTGTGCCAGCCAGGGGCCCTAACATCATTTTAATAATATATTTCATTTAACCCACTATACCTAAAATATTCTAGTTTTCTCATGTAATCATTATAAAAATTATTGAGATATTTTACACCTTTTCCCCCCCATAACGTGCCTTTGAAACCTGGTGTGTATCTCATACCTAAGGTACATCTCATTTTGAGCTAACTGTATTTCAGCAGTCCCATGTGGCTAACAGCTACTGTCCTGGATCCCGCACAGCCTTAGAGTCTGTTGTTACATCTATTTCTCATCAGCTAGCGGCATGTTGTGGTTCTTCGCTGTCTGCCCAAGTTCTCTCAGTGCTTGCATGGAAATGTACAGGTTTGTCCTCCTTTCCTCCTTCTATCCTTCTTCCATTCCTGTTGTGAGGATTATAGATACATATATATAATATAAGTTAGTGAGTTGGAGTAAGTCATAGTCCTTGTTTTCAGGAGCTCACACTCTAGTAAAGTGAGGTGGACATGGAAAAACATACTGTATTACAGTGCAGACTGATAATTGCCATAAGAGGTATAAATGAGTTCCATGATAAATTGATGCTATATTTTGGATTATTTGTATTTATTGGATCTGATTTGTAGGCCAGTTGCTTTCCTAAAGAACTGATAGGTGTTTATCATGCATTGTGGAGTTGGATGAGGATGTTCCAAGAAAAAGAGATAATTTTTTGCAGTTTGGAATTGGAAAAGGGCATGGTGTATTAAAGAAGATTAAATTAGAGTCAGTGTATGTGGAGTTTTAATTGTCCCAAATTCAGCTACTTACTATTTCCTTCCTTCCAAGAGACAAAGAAGAGGGGGAGGTATAGACGGAGAGAGAATCTTAAGCAGGCTCCATCCCCAGTGTAGAGCCTGACCTTTACGGCTCAATCCCACCACCCTGAGATCATGACTTGAGCCAAAATCAAGAGTCATGCACTTAGCTGACTGAGCCACCTAGGTGTCCCTGCTTACTGTTTTCTAAACACCTCCCATACTTTTATGCTTTTATGTCTTTGCTTTCACAGTTCACTTCACCTAGAATTTCTCTCTCTGCCCTAAGTCATTCCCTGCCAGCATATCAGGATCTTAATCATCTTTCATGGCCTGTATTGATCTGATCTTCTCAGTAAAGTTTTGCTTATCTAATTTTCCTAGTTGTGTTCCACAAATGGCTGTAATGTGTTCCTCCTTTGAATTTTGAATATTTTTATGACAATTAATTTTCTTATAATTAAAGTTAATTTTATAGTGCAATAATTCTTGTTTGGATTACGAAACTTAATTTGAACAGGAATCCTGTCTTAATTAGTTTTGTATACCCCGAAGAGCCAAGAATGGGTACCTTTTATATCGAAGATATTCAGTAAATACTTGATTTGTGTATAGTAATTATTTTTTATGAGATGTTTCAAACAAACAAACTAAATAAGTAAAGCACAAAATTAAAGTGATCTAGAGATTCCCAGTACTTAATGTTTCCTTTTAGATTACTTTCACGGAAAGTATTCATAAACTTGATTGACTGCTATATCTAGTTGGATGAAATTTCTTGATTTCAGTTATAAAAGTAGATGCCATAAAAGCAACATTCTATTGTAAATTTTTAGTGTAATACAGGTACTAATGGTAAAGATGAAACCTGTTTTATTACCAGAAAAGAGTTAAAGATATCCTGGCATAAAAATAAGATGGAAATCAATCTTTCCTTTGACATTTAAGGACCCATTTTGTTTCTTTACATAACCATCCACTACTTCTGGCAGTGTGGTGGATTAGGTATGTTAAAATACCATCCTGTCATAAAACACCCAGGTGCTGGATAAATTACAAGTGTACTTTTAAATGCATTTCAGATTTCTCAAAAAATAAGGGAAATCCTCAATGACTAAATAATTGAATGGTAACCTGAAATCAGAGTGGAGAACCCAGAAGCTCTGTCTGCTCTTGGGGCAACATTGATTCTAGGAACCAGGGGTTTGGGGTATTAATACTCATGGGTGAAGTATTATGGGTTTAATGAAAAACTAGGCCTTGTGCTGACACAAAGTGAGAAAGCTGATCCCTGCATTCCATTCTTCCCTTCCACAAAGCCAAAATACCCAGAGACCATTCCCTCAGGGAAAATGGTGGCCTGCACACAGTGTGCCTGCTGGTAAAGGGGACTAACTGGTAAATCTGTCTGTCTATGCTGATTATAGGTTATATGAAATAAAATATATCAGTCTCCCCTGAATTTTTATAATTTTGGTTCCCCTGGATGAGGAGTTCAGATTTAAATAGTTCACCCAGTTGGGAGAACACTCAACCAATACATGTAAGGGCTTTATTATTATTATTTTTTTAAAGTAGTCTCCATGCCCAGCATGGAGCCCAATGCAGGGCTTGAACCCACAACTCTGAGATCAAGATCCAAGCTGAGATCGAGAGTCAGACACTCAACCTGCCGAACCAACCCAGTTCCCCCAATTTAAGGGGTTTTGAGTTGGTAAGGCTGGTAGGGCCTGTCATCTACAAAAAGAATAAAAATCCTTTCTGGAGAAAATCATCCTTAATCCAGGACTCTCAGAATTTGCAAATATTAAGCACTGTAAATGTGAGCTAGCCAAAAAAAGAAAAAGAAAAAAAACCCAGACCCAGGGAAATCACCAGAGCAAGAGTCAACAGGAACAAACAATTTAATATCTAATAATTACAGATACTGAAGTTCTCCAAATAGAATACAAAATGACTATATATAAAACATTTAAAGAAATAAAAGATGGAATTAAAAATAGATGGAAAAGGAAGAAGAGAATATCAGGAAAGTATAAAATTTTGAGGAAAAAAAAATCACTGAAATTTAAAAATCAATAGATAAGCTAAATGACGTATGGGAGCTGAAGAGAAAATTAGTGAATAGGAAGAGAGATCTAAAGAAATAACCCAAATGCAATACTGAAAAACTTGGAGATGGAAAATATGAAAGAAAGGTTAAGAAACATGAATATATAGCTAGGAAGAAAAAGTCAAACATGCATCTGAGTGGAATTCCAGATGGAATGGAGGGAAGTGGTCAACATGATAATGTCTGAGAATGTTCCAGAACTGACATAAACCCACAGAAACAGGAAGCGCAAGATATACCAAATAAGAGTAAAGAAAAAAGAAATCTTACTGAGTACATGGTTGTAAAACTACAAAATACCAATGATAAAAGACAAAAAAGATGAAAATAGCTAGAAAAAAAGATCACCTACAAAAGAATAAGAGTTTGATACCAGACTTCCTCTGAGCATTATTGAGGTATAATTTGGTACAATAAAATTTACCATTTTAAGTTTTAAAAGTTGATGAGTTTAGACAATTAGTAATCATCACAATTAAGTATAGAATATTTCCATCACCCTAGAAAGTTCCCTCATGCCCTCCCTTTTGAAAGATTTTTTTTTAAGTAATCTCTACACCTAATGTGGGACTCAAAATTACAACCTCAAGATCAGGAGTCATATGCTCTACCAACTGAGTTAGCCAGGTACCCCTCCCTTGTGCCCCTTTGTAGTCACTCCCTCCCCTAGCTCTGGTAATCACTGATGGCTTTCTATTACTGTAGTTTTGTCTATTTTAGAATATGTAACATCATGTAAATATGGCTATGGGATTCGTACAATAGATAGTCTTTTGTGTGAGTAGCAGACTTTTTAAGAGCAACAATGGAAGCCAGAAGACAGTGGAACAATCTTGTCAAAGTACTGACCAGTAACCTGTCAACTTCGAATTTGCATCCAACAAAACTGTTCTTCAA
Organism: Nasua narica; assembly: GCA_028533885.1. Lineage (NCBI taxonomy): Eukaryota > Metazoa > Chordata > Mammalia > Carnivora > Procyonidae > Nasua > Nasua narica. The sequence goes on along the minus strand of CM052806.1, from coordinate 49,680,940 downwards.
GAATGATGGGGTGATTCCAGGTCTGGTTAAGATGGAGTGAAAAAATACTGCCCTTTTCCTCCTACTAAATGTAACTGAAAACCTTGAACAGAATACATGGAGCAGCTATTTGAGAACTCAGAAAAGTAAGTGGTAGGAGGTAGATTGGAGAAGGAGAAGAGAACCTGAAGTACAAAAGCTCTGCCAACAAACTCCCAGAAACCCTTCCCCTACCCTTTGTGACTCCCAGCCTGGATTCCAAGGCAGTGTGAATTCTGGAACTGTGCATGAGTATAAACAAAAAAAGTTGCAAGAGAAAGGAACTTTCTAGTCTAAGAAGCGGGAACAGGGGCCCTGTGAGACAGAGAGGGGGAGAAATTCACTTTTTTTTTTTTTTTTTTTACCCCTAGCACTGCCACACTGACGAGCCTTACTTCTGAAACTGCAATTTTGTGGTAGCAATGACAGCTGTGCTGACTCTTAAAAATATGAGCAGGGGAATCCTTCTCTCTGACCAGAGGAAGTGTGGTCAATAGAGCGGGTAGGAATCCCTATTGCTTTTTACTTTCTTTATTCTTCTTATCCTTGGTCCCAGATACATACATTTTTTTCAGGAATCGTAGGATATTATAGACAGAGGACCACAAAAGGAGGATTGGAAGTGGGAGTACTTAAGTGTCAGTGGGGGAACAGTTCATAGGAGGGAACTCAAGAAAGGGGTCCTGTATGTTGATAAATTGTTGGGATCCCCCAGAGTCATACAGCATGGATCTCTCCTAAACAGCATACCAAAGGTTATAAGAACTTTGTGGGTTAGATAGTCTTCCAAGTATCAGACTGGCCCCTGGCTGATGCATGTGTAGAACAGGTTCAAACAGTACTGCAAAGTCTTTGAAAACTGAACTGACATTGGGACCACAGCTCACAAAAGGCATGTTGCAATTTGGTTTGACCCTAACCTGGTTGGTTGCCTGGTAAAACGAACAGACAAAACCCCAAACACAATATTCTTCATAGAATTTGAACAAGACTCAGAGTCTCATAGACTATTCCAGCTATCTGTGATACGATAAAAAATTACTTGACACAGGAAGCACTAGGAAAGTCTGATGAATTCTCAAGTGAAAAGACAGTCAAAATGCCAGCCCTGAGATTACCAGGCAGTGTCTTTAAAACAACTATTATAACCACGTTCTAAGAAGTAAAGAAATAGAAGCAATTAAAACCAAATTGAAATTTTACAACTGAAAAATACAGTAACTAGAAATTTGAAAAAAAAATAGACGCATTTAAAAGCAGAGTGGCTATGACAAACGAGTGTCAGTGAATTTGAAGATAGAAATGACTTGAATAGAATTATACTATATTATATGCTATTGGTGTATATATAATAAATTATATAATATATAATAAAATAAATTATATAAATATAACAAATAATATAATAATAAATTATATGATATAATTTAGTTTTTCCTAAAAGTTCCGTGTTAGCTGTATCTCTCTTAACATATATATATTTATTTATAATAATAAATTATAATAATTTTATAATATATAGTGGGACAGTTCAGTATACCTCTGTTAAGCAATTGATCAAATAACAATTAAAAATTGATAAGGAGATAGATTTGAATAGCACACACAATGAAGCTGATCAGGAGAACATATATAAAACCTCTTACCAAGAAATTGAGAAGTGTATTTCTCAAGACTTAGAAAAATGCCCCTAATTTCCCATGCTCAATTGGAAAAGCATGTGACTTTTGATCTTGGGGTTGTGAGTTTGAGCCCCACATTGGGTATAGAGATAACTGAAAAAAAAAGAAAGAAAAAGACTAGAAAAATTACTAAAAGTTAACCACACAATAGACCACAAAGCACGTCTTCAACACCGAAGTATCTATATCTTATAGATTGCATTCTCTAACCACAATGCAACTTAATTAGGTATCGATAGCAAATAAATAAACAAACCTTCTATACATTTGAAATTTAAAATCACATTTCTAAAGAATTCATATTCTTAGGTCAAAGAAGTCATATAAGAAAAAATATTTAGAACTCAATATATACGTGTCAAGTGGGGATGCAGCTAACGCAGAACTTTTAGGAAAAACAATGCAGATTTTGAGTGAAATTTGAAAGTATATTATAAGGAAGCAAGCTGAGTATAAGAAAAAGGCCTATGTTGGGCTCCATGGGGAGCTCCATGTTGGCTTCAGCAGGGAGTCTGCTTCTCCCTCTCCCTCTGCCCCACCCCTGCTCATGCATGCATGTTTGCTCTCTCAAAATCTTAAAAAGAAATGCAGAGATGCTCAGCATCACTAATCACTACAGAAGTGCACATCAAAACCACAATGAGATACCACTTCACACTCATTAGAATCTAGGCTATTACAGAAAAAAAACCCAACAACAAGTATCAGTGAAGATGTGGAGAAATTGGAACCCTTGTGCACTGCTCGTGGAAAGTAAAATGGTACACTCTCTGTGGAAAATGGTATAGTAGTTCATCAAAAAATTAAACAGAGTATTGCCATATGATCTAGCAATTTTACTTCTGGGTATATACCCAAAAGAATTGAAAACAGGAGCTTGAAAAGTTATTCGTACACCAGTGTTAATAGCAATTTTCACAGTGGCCAGAAAGCAGAAACAATTCAGGTGTCCATTGATAGATGAATGGATAAACAAAATGTGGTATGTACATACAATAAAATGTTACTCAGCCTTAAAATGGAATGAAATTCTGATACATGCTCTAACATGGATGAACCTTGAAGATGTAATGCGAAGTGAAGTAAGTTAGACATAAAAGGACAAATATTGTATGATTTCTTTCCCCTACCCCCTTCCCTCTGTCAATCATCGGTCTGTTCTCTATTTATAGGTCTCATTCTGCTTTTTGTTTATTCATTTGTTTTGTTTTTAAGTTTCCATGTGTGAGTGAAATCATATGGTATTTGTCTTTCTCTGTCTGACATCTTTCACTTAGCACAATACTCTTTTTTTCTTAAAAGATTTTATCCATTTATTTGCGAGAGAGAGAGAGAGAGAGAACCAGTGGGGGGAGGGAGGGGCAGAGGGAGAGGAAGAAGCAGGCTCCCCAATGAGCAGGACCTGAGCAGAAGGCAGTTGCTCAATGGATTGAGCCTAAGCCACCCAGGCACCCCTAGCATAATAGGTCAATCCACGTTGTCACAGATGGCAAGATCTGAACCTTTTTATGGCTTCATAATATTTATGAATATATATGAATATTTATATGTGAATATTTATATATTTATGAACAAATATTTATGAATATTTATCATAATAAGCTTCCGTACATTTTCCACAGTGGCTGCATCAATTTATATTTCCACTAACAGTGCGTGAGGGTGCCTTTTTTTCCACATCCTCACCAACACTTATTTTTTATCTTTTTTATTTTAATCATTCTGACAAGTGTAAGATGATATCTCATTGTGGTTCTGATTTGCTTTTCCTTGGTGATTAGTGATATTGAGCATCTTTTTGTGTGTCTGTTGGCTTTCTGTATGTCGTCTTTGGGAAAATGTCTATTCAGGTCCTCTGCCTATTTTTTTTTCTCTGCCTATTTTTAAATTAGAGTTTTTTTTTTTTTTGGTGTTGAGTTATAGAAGTTCTTTTTTTTTTAAACTTTTAATTTATTTATTTGTCAGAGAGAGAAGAGAGAGAGCACAAAGCAGGGGGAGCGGCAGGCAGAGAGGGAGGAGGAGACTCCCCACTGAGCAGGGATCCCGATGTCAGGACTCAATCCCAGGACCCTGGGATCATGACCTGAGCCAAAGGCAGATGCTTAACCAACTGAGCCACCCAGGTGTCCCGAGTTGTAGACTGTATTCTGAATATAGTGTTTTCTAAATCATATTGTACAGGTTTCTGTGATTTTCCTCACCTTCTTTTTTGTTTTCATTTGTTTTCATTAACAAATCAGGAAAAAATTTTAATAAGATTTTTAAAAACTTTAAAATTTTTAGTAAAATGCTATTCATTATTTTCTACATCATAAGACTTCCTCCAGTTCTCACGTTGCTGGAAATTTCTTACTATCAGTTTAGTAGATAGTTATTAGGCAAAGAGCTCAGGGTCTAGGGGAAGCAAACAGGTGAACAACTATAATAGAGAGTGATGTGATCAAATAAAATGTGTGTGTGGGATGCACAGACAGGCTTACTGGGTATTTACGGGAGGGAGGTTGGAAATGACACTCGAGCTGAACTTTTGAAGAGTAAGTAATGCTAGCTAAGCAGAGCCTTGAGATGGGTGCTGGCATTGGGAGTGAGTGTGGGGACAGCATACCAGGAAGAGACAGCATGAGTGTAGGAAGGCAAGAAAGAGGAAGTTCGTCTTTTATACATGGGGAAAAAAAGGAATCATCTTTTTTGGCTAGAATGCCAGGTGATGGGTGTCAGGCTTAAATTAATCTAGAAAGGTGAGCAGAGATCAAACTTGGAAGAACCTTGTATGCCGTGCTGAAAAACTTGTAATCTTGAGGTAAGTTAGAGATGTCGGAAGATTTCAATGGGACAGATAAGGTGAATGATTCTCATGGCACTGGTGACAGTTGGGTTCAGGGGAGAGTGTGCAGGCAGGGGAAGACCGACTAAGGTGTTACAATATTTTAGATGAAAGATAAGCAGAGCCACAACTAAAACCGGTAGCTGGGAATGGAAAGAAAAGAAAAATGGGAGAAAAATAAAATAACGTTTTGTTAAGTTGGTAGAGTAAATTCATGTTCCAATGCACCTGTTCTGTTCAAAGTGCATGAAAATCACAGACTATAGTAATAGAAAATACAAGAAAATAAGTAGGAACACAGTTATGTTCCAAGATGAGGTACATGTCTCCATGGACCAAAAACAGAGTGGAAATGTAGTGTATTGAGTGACACTAAAGCCATCAGCTAGCTAAGCTCTGGGTCCAGAACTGGGCAGTAGTGGCTGGGAGTTCTGTTCCTGGGTGAAAAGTACTCCGTGTGAGTACTGGGGACTGGTCCCAGGCACACAGCTGGCAGACCGTGAAGCTCAAATCCCCCGCTGACCATTGCCTAGGGCTATAGTTTTGAGCAAGCTTTGAACCTAGGACATGGAAAGACATTACAGTGGTAAGACCAGAGACTGAACTGAGCCATCTGCTGGCTCCATGACAGGATCTGTGATTCCCTAATATCCCTAAAGAGCAGACACCCCAGCCCCCAGCCAGTGTGAGAACTGGTCCTAAATTGGGACCCAGGAAACCAAGAGAGACAACTGTAAAATCATAGACAGGGAAAAGTGAGCACAGATGGCCAGGGCAAGGGGGCGGGGAGTAAACAAAAAGTTTTCCATTCACAATGAGCTTGCAAACTGAAATTCTACATACATGAAAAAGAGACAACAAAATAACTATACCTAAGGAATTATTAAATGATGTACTTTAGTTTCTATGAATTTATATATATTAATTTTTGATTTATAAGAAAAAGTCTAAAGAGAAAGAGAACATAAGGAACAATCATGAGCACAAAATGATTTTTTAAAGTCAAGTTATTAACTTTATTGACAATTTTAAAAACCTGTTCTCTTGTGTGTTTAAAAAAAAGGTAAAACTAGGGGTGCCTGGGTGGCTCAGTCCGTTAAACAGCTGCCTTCGGCTCAGGTCATGATCCTAGGGTCCTGAGATCAAGCCCCAAATCGGGCTCCCTGCTCAGCAGGCAGCCTGCTTCTCCCTCTGCCTCTGCCTGGTGCTCTGCCTACTTGTGCTCTCTCTCTTTCTGTCAAATAAATAAATAAAATCTTTTTTAAAAAATGTAAAACTAAAACTAGACAGTAAGATTTACTGTGTTTGGGGGCGTAGAGTGATGTCCCCTGGCTTAATGCATACTGAGGTTCACACCATATTTAAGAGAAAAGAGAAATCCTGAAAAACTTCTGATGTTATTAGAAAAATTTATGGTTAGTTATATACGTTTAAAGTTTTAAAGGATTATCATTTAGAAGAATAGAAAAGTGATCCATAGCTTGCAAAACCCACAGGAAAGTAAAAAGGAACTTAGAAGACTTTTATCAATACAACAAAGGGCAAGAGAGGAGGGAAAAAATTTTTCAAGGAAAAATAAAAGTAAATACAAAAAATGTACTAGAAATATGTAATCACAATAAATGTAAGCAAATTAAATTTACTTTTCATGAAATTATAATTTAAAAATCCAGCTATTTATTCTTTATGAGACACGCCCAGATATCTTTAAAAACGAAAAGCTATGTCAAAAGGGAAAGAAAATAACCCACTAACAAAGTATTAACCGAAAGAGAAATTTCAGACCAGAATCAACGGAAATTATAGCTGGATATAGAAAGATAGGAAGAAGTCAAATGACTCTAAGGTAGCATTTCCTGGATCATAGTTCCAGAGAAAACTAATTCTGAGGATGTTCCTTTAAAAAAAGGAATTTTGGGGACGCCTGGATGGCTCAGTTGGTTAAGCAGCTGCCTTCGGCTGAGGTCATGATCCCGGAGTCCTAGGATCGAGTCCCACATCAGGCTCTCTGCTCAGCAGGGAGCCTGCTTCCCCCTCTCTCTCTCTGCCTGCCTCTGCCTACTTGTGATCCCTCTCTCTCTGTCAAATAAATAAATAAAATCTTTAAAAAAAAAAAGGAATTTTGTGATCAAATAAATTTGAGAAATGGTTCATTTTCCTATCCCCCTCTTGGAAATATTCAGGGTGCATATTTAAATAAGTCCTTAAATTCTTAGACGTTTAACTTTGTTTAGTGAGGTATATCTATTTTACCACAAAATCTTCAATCAATTTGAAAGACTTTTGGATGGGGATTTGGAAATGACTAAGAAAGCTCTCAAATGGAAAGAAGAGCTAAGGAACCAAGCATTGAGCACATGATGCTGTTAAAAACACTCTCCTTTTTTCTGTCTTTATTATTTGCTTGTTTCTGCTATGCTTTGCGTGTCAGCCTCATTATCTTACTGCACACACTCTTCCTGTGAGCCCTCAGCAGCCATAGCTTAGCAACCCAGGGCAGAACTCTTGGTTTGGTTGGATTTCCTTGGCCCCATGGGTTAGTTACTGTTGCCCTAAGGATGGGATGCCTTCATTGTCTATGAGTACAGCCCTTTGGCCAGAGGGGCAGGATTTGTTAACAGAAGGAGGATAGGAAAGCTTATTGGCTGGAAACAAAACATGGCTGCCACATCACTGTAAATATCCATTAATATCTTGTGGCAGTCATATTCTGGGGAACTGACCTTGAGAACCGCTGCCCTGGGATTTCTAGTGCTCTAGTAGTGTCTTAACTGAGGACACGGAGGAGGAAGAACCAGTCTGGGGTCTGCGTGAGGAGAGAATGGGAAGACTAAAGTTGTTTGAACATGTGGAGCTCATTACATTGGAAATATTTTGTTTGTTTTATTTTAGATTGAAAGATTTTTAAGCCTAGAGACTATTAAAATACCATCCTGCCTTGAAGTTGCCTGGCACAGTGCTGTGTGCTATAGTAGGGGTTCAGTAAAGTTGAATGGATATATGAATTAACTGCGATAAATTGATCAATTTCACGAATTAGTAGAATCGGAGATGAGATTTATTTTATAGGTGAGGGCGCGGAGGCTCCAAGTTGTTGATTTGCACAAAATAATACTGTTAGTGTCAGAACTGGAGCTTGAATCGAGGTCTGCTGTGCCTTCCCTACACTGCTGCTTACTCTCCACATGGCGAACTTGGTCTTCTTACCTTCTTCTAGTTGCCTGCTTAGGGTAAAGCCTTTTTCCGATTTGCTTCTGCACAGGGGCTGCCTTTTTGTAGTTGGTCTGCCTTGAATCGTAACATTCTACAATTCATACAAAGGCACCACCATTTCTCATGCCTATAGGGAAAAAGGAAATTAAATAACCGTAGCCTCTTGGCCTAAATCTGGCTTCATAATTAGGCAGAGCAGCAGCCCTCACTTTGCTCCCAATTATTGTCTTGGGATTATTGCCTTCTCTTAAATCTTGGAGTCATTTCACTTCATTTTACATCCTCTCATATTTTATATCCCCACCCTCCAGCCCAACCATGCCGAGACTCTAGGTGGCATCTTATTTTTATGAATGTTGGCATGTATATATCTGTGGCACATATAACATGGTGGGACTTTTTTTCCCCTACTGCCATGTTTGTGGCTTAAGTTTAAATACCAGTTCCTATGGATTTATAATCGTTTGCTTCTTTCTTTAGCCTAAGCTTTTGGTTTAACCAGTTCTTGATTGTAGGTCTTGTGCTTTGGTCAGTCTCTTGCTTTTTTCAACTTAACTCCTAGATGACCTCTTAGCAGAACTTGTGCATATTGTCTTTGGGGAAGCCACTTGGCCTAGTGAGGTTAGGATAGTGCTGGGAATTGGAGGATCTTAGTTTTACTCATTTGCCTCAACTGTGTACATTTGCTTATTTTCTATTAATTGTTATTTTTAAAATGAAGTTATAAGACTAGGCTTTCCTCAGTTTTCTCTAGATAACTACATTCAGGGTTCATAAAAATCGTTATATTAAATATTATCAGCGTGTTAAAAGTTAATAGCATCTTACTGAAATCCTCTGGGGTTTTCATGTGTGAGAATCAGAACACCACCAATAAAAAAGAAATTTTTTTGGTTTTCTTTTTAAATTTATTTTTAATTGTGGTAAAATACACATAACATAAAAGTTGTCACCTTTACCATTTCTGAGTATACAGTTCAGTAGAATTTACAACATGCACATTTTTGCACAACTGTCACCGCCTTCCAGCTCCAGAACTCTCTTTATCTTGCAAAACTGAAATTACATGCTCATTAAACAACAGCCCTTTATCCTCTCTCCCCCTAGCCCGTGGGGGGAGTCACTATTTTACTTTCTGTCTTTATGTCAATTTGACTCTCTGGGTACCTCATATAAGAATAATCATGACAATGTATTTGTCATTTTGTGACTGGCTTACATGACTTAGCATGATGCCCTCAAGGTTCACCCATGTTTAACATGTGTTAGAATTTCTTTCCTTTTTAAGGCTGAATAATATTCCATTGTGTGTATATATCACATTTTGTTTATCCATTCATACACTGATGGACATTTGGGTTGTTTCTACCTTTTGGCTATTGTGAATAATGCCACTCTGAAAATTGGTGTATAAATATCTCAAGATCCTGCTTTCAGTTCTTTGGGGTATATATCCAAAAATGGAATTGCTGGATCTTATGGTGATTCTATTTTTATTTTTTTGAGGAACTACCATAATGTTTTCCATAGTGGCTGCATCATTTTATATTCCCACCAACAGCGCACGAGCATTCTATTTTCTCACCTTCTTGCAACTGCTTGTTGTATCTATTTTGTTTCATAGTAGCCACCCTCATGGGTATGAGGCTTTGTTTGATATTCTTACAGAATAAATTCTGATTCATATATATTGAGCCGGAGTCTAGACTTGAAACAAGTTGATTGTTGTCTTTGTACTTGACATACCGACCAAGTTACAACTACCGGCTATGCACATAGTCAGGAGGTAGGGTGTAATAAAGGGTAAGGAGGGAGAGCTATCTATGAGATGGTGATGTATGTGGTTTATTCTTTATTTAAAAAAAAAGGGGGCAAGAAATATTCCTTTTTGCTATGATTCATTCTCATGAAACCAGATGAAGAGTTCTCCCCACCTACATTGTCAACATTCAGTAGTTGCCTTTATCACATACTTGGTCTCACAACACTTTGTAAAAGTTTTATTACACAGGTTTTTAGTACCTGAAGTCGATCACGAATATAATGATTTTTTTTATTACTTCCTTTGGGAGTGTTTCTCTTCTCAATAAGGAAATAGTAAGTGAGATGCAAACCCTGTGTAAATAGGATGTCCTTGATCGTCATACAAATCTGGTTACTCTTCCTTAATGTTATGTCGTGCAGCATCAGAAATGGTTACAGAACAATACGTAACAGCTGAAGGCCTAGAAGGAATGAGAATGGACTGAGTCCGGCTTCCATTTAGAAGCACCACTTCTTCAGCTGTGCCCACTCCAAAATTCCAGAGTCCGGATTCTCAAAGGGATTCCTGAGTGGTTTCCAGAGATGATAATTCCTTGTTAGCTGAGTGTACAGCCTTCTCTTTAGTTTCTTGCTGTCCTCAGTTTACTTTGGTTTGCCAAAGTTGTAAAGAATATATGTGAACAATCAATTCTCTTAAAATAGAGGGCAGGTGATCATTGCACTTGTTTTTCTTCTCAAGCAGACTCTCAAAACCCCAGAGTGGTGTGGAATATGGCAGGAATTGGATTACTCAAAATCTGGTTGTTGGCCCTGTTTTACTTTGTGATTGTTAATGCTGAACGCAAGGAATGTATAGAAGATAGCAGAGTCCTATCACAGAACAATGTTGCAAATTATGTAGGTCCTAAAGAAAGTAAAATAAAAATTAGAAAAGTCTAACAAAGTTGCAAGCTATTTAAGGAAGATTTTTTTTTTTACTTGGCTGTTAGAAATTCATTTTGAAGCTGAAAGACACATTGTCTACAAGGTATAGTTTTTAAAATCACAGTCTCCAAAGGCATTAAGTTAACTTTCTCCTTGGGCTCCAGACACTAAGCTTTCAGAAGCCTCGACTTTTATTGCCCTCCAAAACTGTGTGCCATCTTCATCTCGGGTGAATGTCAGGGAATTGGTCTTTAAAGTGACTTTTAAAATGAAAGCAAACCATTTTGTTCTCTGATTTACCCCACTTTTAAAAAACCCCCTTGGTTTTAAACACCCCCTTGGTGTTTCTATCTGATGGCTTCCATACTGCACTCACTGGTCCTTCTCCAGCCCGGCCAGCTCCATGTGGAACATTCTGTTGCTCTTTCAGCATAAGCAGGTCTATTGTGATATTTATCTGAATTCAAACAAGGCTAATTAAAAGAGCTGCTGACAGTTGTTGTGATCTGACTTTGACTGCAGCTTGATGGTCATTATGGGTAAATAATGAACCAGGTCTGCAAATGTAGCAGCTGCCAGCTTGGGATAGAAGAACGGCTATTGCTTCCAATTTAAGGATCTATCGACCGCTTCCCTTCTCCCTGCAGATCTTCTGCAGAAAACTAATGTTCTCTGCTGCTGTGTATTGTGGTTTCAGCTGTTTCAGATATAGCCTATAATTTCCTTCTTTAATATTTAACTTAGGACATTATTAGCTTTCAGAGTTAACAACTTTTCTATTTTGAAGAAGTTCAGCTTTGTCCTTATGCGTGGTATAACTAGCTAACCAGCTGTAGTTTATTTATATGTATTTCATTTGTATTACGCAGGAAACAGCTAGTCGTAGAAGAACAAGGTGTAGCTTTATGAAGATGTTTCAGAAGCCTGTGTAGATAGATGTTTTGGTTTTGGTTTTGAAGAGATAGATGCCTGTTCCTTGGTTTTGTTTTCTTAAAGGTAAGACACCTGCTGCCAAACCTCAGTTTCCGGTTTTGTTCACCTCCTCAGGGACTTCTGAAATATTTTGATGCAAAAGCTCTATCAGTGCAGAAGAACTTCAGTGACTCTCTCATTAAAATGCAATGTTGAATATATTGTCACTCTGTCACGAGCTTTTCCTTGTCCTATTAGCAAGTGGGGAGGGACAGGTGCATTAAAGGTAAGAGAAAAGGCATACTGCATTCATAGATTAATGTACGTTCCTGCAGATTTCCCACCCTTTTAAAATATAGCTTCTGGATTTAAAAGTCACATTCTAGAATTTAACACCAGCGAGTACTTAACAACACATCGCTAGCATTTGTTTGCCTGCCACAGAAAAGGCTATCTGCATTATGTAAAGCATGAGGCTACAGTGGTGCTTTGTGCATAATGCAGCAGAGCTTTGAGATCTTGCTGGGAGGAAATGATCCCAAACATGCCCCTGAAAGACAGGTCTTACTTTGAAAAATAATGATGAAAAATTGCTTATTTCTCCCATGTATTTGTGTCTGTGTTTATTTCAGGAAAAACTAAAGTTTGTTTATCTGAGTCTAGAGTAGTGTTGAGAGTGTTTTTGCTTTTCTGTTTCCAGCACGGATAATGCCAGAAATAGTGTTAACAAGGGGTTACGTTATGCTGGCTTATGTTAAACCACATCACCCCCTAACATGTGCAGAGCCATTCATCTGTGTCACCAAAACCCAAGAGAACATCTGACATGGACTCGGAAACAGAAACAGTGATCACTTACAAATCAAACATGGCACGCTCTAAACTGATTGTGCACGGCAATCTTTTCTAGAAAGGACAACTAATTGAACATGATAAAGTGTAAAGTTAATTAACACCCTTAAATTTGTTGATTACTTTCACGGGATTATATTGTTCGATGAGTAGCAGCTTTCTGTCCTAGCTGTCGCCTTTTTCAGCGAATGTCGCCGGTAAACAATAGAGACACCATAACAAGTCGTAAATGGTCCCTGTGACAGCAGCCCCTTGTGAGGCTGCATCTGTAGAAAATGATTAGAACAATTGCATTTTAAAGACGGCTCACATTGCAGCCCAAGTCCCATTGGTCCTCTTCTTGATCTCTTTTGATGGCAGACTGGTTAAAACATTTAAGTTCTTTTGAGTAAATTAAGTGATTTACTGCGTTTTGCTATATATCAGTGAGAGTTCTTTGGTGGCAAGATGTTTTATGGTATCAAAAATAAGTATAATTTGATTGTACTTTTTAGGTTTCAATCTCTTCTCTCTCTGGATTTGAAGGCCTCTTTCTGGTAGTCCTAGAATTAAAAATGATCTCCTTATTTGTGACTTGTAAATGGTTATTCTAACTTATTGGCACTTGCATAATGGATCTTCTGTCATAACCCTTGGTTCAGCTTCTCAGGAAGGCCAAATTCCAAATTTCAGTTCTATGCTGCTCTTAGGCAGATTCAGCCCAAGTAGGTTTACTTGTTGTTATAATTTTTTTGGTAACATTTGTGTGATGACCATGTCAAATGCCTTTCCAAAGTATTCTTTCACTTGAGCTTCAGAGTGTGTATGGCAAGTGATTTTATCATTATCTTCAGAGGGAGGAACCAAACTTGTCCAGGTGGGGTGACCTTGGATTGTGACCTCATTCCAGGTGTCTTAACTCAGATTACATGTTCTTCATTTTTTGTGTCTTCATAATAATGTCTCCATACATGTGCACTTATGTTTACATGTGTTTATGCAGCAGTAAGTGAACATGCCATTACCTGTGGAATAATCCTACTCCAAAGTTGAGCTTTTTTGATAAGCTAGAAAACATTGTCTTACTTAGTCTTAATTAGTATTCTTGGTTATTTTAGTAACCATTGATTTCTTCTCTGCCCACCTCCTAAAAAGACAATGAACATTTATCACACACATGTTATATGTTGGGTGCTGAGATTCAAACAGCTCTTGCACATAGAGATCCTTACAAGACACACCAGAAAAATCATTGATTTGAGTAGTGTAAGTGCTTTATTATAGATACCACTAGACATGTTATAAAAATAGAGAAAGGGGATTACGGCCATGAATTTCTTCTTAGAGTTAACAGGAGTTGAGCATTGGAAGATAATCAGGAGTTCGCCAGGCAAAGGAGGGCAAGGGAATTTCATACAAGGGAGTTGCCCAGGAAAGGTGTGGATACATTAATATAAATAAATAAATAAATAAATAAATAAATAAATAAATAAATAAATAAATAAATCAATCGCTGCACATTCTAGGTACTGTAAATAGTTCGGTGTGCCTAGCATGGTGGTTTTTGTTGCAGGGAGTAGATGAGTAAACCAGAGAAGTGGTCAGAGCCCATTGACAAGAAAAGTAAAACTTAAAAAAATCAGAAGCCATTTTAGGAGGAAGAAAAAAGAAAGTTCATTGTTTCCTATGATTCAAGACCAAAGGGAGGATACAGGAGTTATGTAATTCTTTTTGGTGAACATAAACATACAAGTACTTCAGAAAGAATAACATTTACTTAATAGAAGACAGTGGTGTGTGATGCCTGGGTGGCCCAGTCTGTTACACATCTGACTCTTGATCTTGACTCAGGTCATAATCTCAGGGTTGTGAGATCAAGCCCTCCATCAGGCTCCCCACTGGACATGGAGCCTACTTGGGATTCTCTCACTCCTTCTACCCCTACCCCCTGCTTGAGCATGTGCTCTCTCTCTCTCTAAAAAAAGAAAAGGAAAGGAAAGAAAACAATAGTGTGACGCTATATAGAAATGCTGAGTAATAGTGAATAATGTCTTCAGCTGCTGGTTATGTTCATGTTGATACATAATTTGAAACTTAAGCCTGTTTTGGTTCTTACAACAGTTAAAACTGCCCAAGATTGGGACACAGATAAACATAAACTATTTGAGATGATGATTATTAATATTTACCTCTATTGCGGGGGGGCTGAATTAGAAAAATAAATAAAACAAGAATTGAATTACCTTGAAAAAATTACTTCTGCTTTTGATATAAAAATATGATGAACATTGTCTATTATTTGATTTACCATCTCCTTCATAAAGTTCCCAGTGAGAATTTTTTAAACCGTGTAACTCAATGTAAGGAAGAACTCTATTTTCCTTTATTTCCGCTCCCAAATAGTGTTTGCCGGGACCTCTAAGATACTCAGACCCATATTTAAAATTCATTGTGAAATCTTATGGTTTCATTTTTGTATTTGTTCTTAATCCTGATTCTCAGTTTTCTGTTTTTGTCTAATAAGCAAACTTAAGTCTGTTGTGAAGAGAGATAGGGTTTTATGTGTATTTAGACAATAGGCAGGACTCAGTCCATATATAAAAAATACAAAGTAATTTGCTCAGTTCACGTTGTTTTAAACTGCTCTGGACATGATCTGCAAATAGATTGAGAATACCTATGTTCTTTTGTTAAAATTTGTTTTTTAAAGAAAGAGGGAGGTAACCTTTTTCTTTTCTTTTAGATCTTATTTATTTATTTGAGACAGAGGGAGAGCACAAGTGGGGAGGAGGATCAGAGGGAGAGGGAGAAGCAGGCTCTCCACTCAGCAGGGAGCCTGAGACGGGGCTCAATCCCAGGACCCTGGGATCATAACTTGAGCTGAGGGCAGATGCTCAACTGACTGAGCCACCCAGGTGCCCCCAGAATACCTATATTCTTGTCAAAGTTTTCAAAGCCTGCCCACAGTTGATGGCAAGACCATTACTCTTTGAGAACAATTTGTTTCTTTTTTCACTCTTTCGCTTCCTGAGAACTCTTTAGCCTTTCAATGATGGAGGTCAAAAAATGGGAGGAAATCAGGTTTTGGTGGCAATTGTCCTTATCCATGACACTTGGTACATGATGGTACCTTTTGGCATTTACTTCTGAGTATGTGGTATGTATCTCTTTTCCCCAACTGTATTTTATGCCTTTTGAGGGCAAAGACTGTTTATACCTACATTTTGGACCTTCTGGAATAGTTGTATTTTAAATATTCTCCCAAGCGCAAGGATGGAGCAAATTGTAAAAGGCATTGAACAGATAATTGCTGATGATATTTTTCTTCTTTGAACCTCCAGATGACTATATGCAGAGCTCTCCTGTAGGATGCATCTGTCTTTTACTATTGACAGTTGTTTGCCTTCTCTCTTCTCCCGTCTCCATATACACACTCACGTCCACCACCACAAACACTAGGTTTCAGACTCCTTGAGGACAAGGATATTTCTTCTTCCTTCCCAGGGTTAAGAACCACTGACAGATGGCTCTCCAGTGGTCAAATTTTTTTATGTCCACCATAAATAGGAGTGGAAGGAAAGAAAGAAGGAAGGCAGTTCGGGTAATGGAGGCTTCCCGTGATACCTTTGACAGAGAGAAAAAGAGAGAGAGAGGCTGACTTTGAGATTTGGCTTAGATTTAAAGTGTTTCTCCCCTCTGAGGTTGATTGAAATTGAAGCAGACTCCAGGATAAGTGGTAGGTGGCTGTCCCCTTAAAAACAGGGTAGTCCAGCTACCTATTTTGAATGGTTTGGGCATTTGCCTTTTCCTTTGTACAAATGCGTTCAGTTTTTTTGATTCCACGGGAATCAAAATTCAAAAAAAATTTCAGCCATGGGAAAGAAGCACTAGAGTTGTAAGTGCTGTAATACAATCAAGTATAGGATATATTTTGATTTTGTATATGTAATTACTAAAATGTAAAGTTAAAATACTTCTCCCAATATTCTAGCAACTGCACAAGTGTATAGTCTTTGTGTTTTGGGAAATAGACTTGAATTAAAGTGGCATGGCAGTGTAATAAGTGTATTGTTTATTATTGATAGACATCAAAATCTGTACAGTGTCTTCTGAAATCCATAGGTGTCTTACATAGCTTTAGAGTTCCACCTTCCTAGATATTATTTCCTAAGCTCAAAATGGTTACGTTTATTTTAGGATTACTTAGGTCTTAATTTTGCCTTTGCAATGGGACTAGGCTTCATAGTGTCACACATTTAGAGACTATATATGGAAAGACAGGCTTTGGTCCCAAAGAATGTCAAACCTTTAGAATTACCTGGTTTAGTCCGGCCCTGACATTGGAGCGTGGGTTATGAAAAAGTTCCAATAATGAGGTCTCCACATTGAGAGAAGGAATGTGGAAATATCACAGACCTCTGACTTAAAAGATGAGTTCCTCTTTCTTTTGTGGTCTTCTCTTGCCTAAGTAACTTGTTTCTTCTTTTTGAAATATGTGTTTGAACAAGTGAGAAAATACACCTGTCAAGAGATTAACCAGCTGAGAACCATTGTCAGCATTAATTTTCCTTTAATAAATGACTCTCTGAACCTATTTAGCAATCTGTAATCTAGATACAAAGCTATGACCTATGATGGATAGTGCTGGATTTGTTTGTAAGCTTTGACTTAAATCGTCTACTTAATTTTCCTAGGTCAGATCAACAGGATTAGGAGTAAGGATGGTTATGTGGTTTGAATAAAAATGGGTATAGAAATTGAGCAAAAGAATTGTAAAACAGTAATGATAATCTACCATCTTAGTGAAGTAAATTAGAAACTTTGTAACAAAGTGACAGTCACTTAAACTTCAACATTATGAGAATGTTCAAAGGACACAGACTGGCTAATTAAAAGCATTTGTTATAATTGGGTTTTTGTACATAATCATTTCCAAAGTGGTGTCTGAAAATATTGTGAAATAATGTAATCTAACCTTATGTGTGAGCATCTCAGGCTTTCATAACACATGGGCACTCCCTCTTCCACAATTATTCAGCTAACATAATGCTGACCTCTTTTGCTTTTAATAATTAGTTAAAATAGCATGAACTATAAAGTGGAAAAGGCTACTTTGACTTGGCAATAGCAAAATATTCACAATTTCAGTGAAATATGGATTTCTTCACTTGGGCTTTTTAGATATAAACTATGTATTTCATTGAATAAATTAAATTAAAAAGTAGGCCATTACTTGCAGTTGTCTGTTCTAATGGCCAGTTTCGATACATAGCACAGACAATTACGATTTCTTTATTCCTAGCTGTACTATCAAATAAAGTGTAAAGGCAAAAACCATACTATTAATACCGCTCTTCCACATGCTTTCCTGGTTTGATCAACAAAATCTAACTTGGAAAATTATGAATTAAAATTTCTCTAATGTTAAAGGCAATAATGATACTCTTGGCTTTATTTAGAGTTAATAACAATTTAGATAAATGAAGCTTCCCCTCCTTTTTTTCAGGACAAGTCTAGGACATGTTTTGTCTGCTAACCAATCATTTCAATCAATGAATATGCATCAGACCTTTGTTAAGAGCTGTGAAAGAGTAGCCAAACCAAAGCTCATTTCTTCTTCCTGCTCAGATCACTAGGAATGAATTGCCCAAAAAGTATTAGGAGGAGGGAAAAGAAAAATCAAATAATATTGGAAAGTGCACATCAGAATAATCAGTCTAAATAAGCAACTGTTTTCTTTACCTTAAAAAGGACTTTTACCCTCTGAAATACCTACTTGTCTGGGGAGAAAGAGCCAGGTCTTCAGCTTTGTAGATATCTGCAGAGTATATGGAGAGCAAGCAAATGAGCCAGAGACCCCCAAATCCAGACTTAGGCAGCAGACCCCTCTGGCTGTTCTTGTACTGGTCAGGGCACAAGTTGCCCTTTTCATATACTTTCTATTACTAAATAGATTTCTTAGAATAATAGGTGCATGTGAATAAAATGCAATTTCAGTTTCCCATATCTCTCTCATGCCATGATTGTACCAGATATTTTGAAATGAATTGAGAATAAAAGTTTGAATCTGTATGTCCCTTTTGGTTTATGATTAAACTCCACAGTACTTAATTTTTAAAATAGTCTAGAAGAGGGGCACCTGGCTGGCTCAGTCTGTAAGTGTGACTCTTGGTCTTGGGGTTCATGAGCTAAAGCCCCATGTTGGGTGTAGAGCTTACTTTAAAAATACACACACACACACACACATTCCAGGAAAGATTTAGAGTATCTTTTACATGCCTGACATAAATACAGTTTGGAGGCAAGATATTTTTATTTGTTTTGGGATTTTCTGTAATTTTATTATCTACTTAAACACTTGAAGAAATGTATCCTTTTGTTCTATCCTTTTACCCCCAAACCATTCAGGTGTGGGAGCTGCTCGGTCTGGGAACCTCACATTTATGGTGGGAGGAGTCGAAGATGAATTTGCTGCTGCCCAGGAGTTGCTGGGGTGCATGGGCTCCAATGTGGTGTATTGTGGAGCTGTTGGGACCGGGCAGGTAACATTTTCACATTAATGACACTGACTTGATGATATAGAATTGGCTGATGTTCATTTCTCTTTCCTGACCACATTCTTATTTCTTATTCCTCTCTACTTTGTTCAATCTGTGGATTCCTTGCTGAGAGTTTTTGTTTTGTTTTGTTTTGTTTTGTTTTGTTTTGAGAGCGGGGGAGAGAGAGCATGGGAGTGGGGTTGGGTAGGGGCAGAGGGAGGAGAGGAGAGAGAGAATCCCAGGCCCATGCCCAGTATGGAGTCCAACTCGAGACCGATCCCACAACTCCAAGACCGTGGCCTGAGCCAAAATCAAGAGTCGGACACTTAACCGACTGAGCCAGCCTGGTGCCCCTTTCTTTGCTCAGGTTTTCTTCAATTAATTTGGAATAAATTAGTTTTCTATTGTTCCTGTTAGACTTAAGCAGACATCAGCTGATTAACTTATTTAAAAAGATATTGAAAGTTCCATCATTCAGATTCTGATGTATCATCCTAGTGACCACTGAAATCATTCTTAAAACTGTGTCCATTTGAAGTGCTCATGGTGTCTGAGTTGCTGTTATCCTCCATCTAATTACTTGCTAAGCTCTGTAATATAGTCAGGAAGAAATAACCTACACACTTTAATCTTTTTCTTGAAAAGTAAACAATTTTCATTTAGAAATATATCAATTCTCTAATCGGATAGAGGTAAATGACAACACTGAAACTCTGAAATCAGACGAGCTGTCCCCCTCCCACCAAAACACATGCTCTCACTAGATTGCCCCTCCTCTTAATCCTTGGTCCTGGTCACTGGCACCCTCTTTATCTTATTCAAGACTTTGATATTATTTCAGATATACCTATTGTCTCCATTCTCCTGTCCAGTCGCCAAGTTCTGTTGATTTTTGCTTCAGGGTCTTTTGTTGTGGACAGCCTTCTCTATTCCTCACGTCACCCAGTCCGGTTTCTCAGTAGCCTATACCTTGTGTACTGCTCAGAAACCCTGGACGGCAAGTTTACCACTCTGCCCAAGACCAACTCCATTAAGATGTTTGTATCATCATAGACTTCCCCATTCTGAGACTTTGAATCGATGCTGTTTCCTGTCAGGTCAAATTTTAACTCTCCACCCTAGCTTTCATGGCTCTTGCCCCAGTCTTCCTATCAAATTTCTCACCATTCCTCAAAATAAATGTACATGAGTCCATTTTCTCACTGTTCTCAGGAACATACCATGCTCTGATATATTTAATCCCTCTTATATATTTGCCTTTTTCTTTGGTCTCCTCCTTTCTCTCTCTTGCCTAAAATTTCTACCTGGCCTTCTAAGAGATGGGTTTCAGTTCCATTTCCTCTCTGCTTTTGCCCTCTGTGATCTTGTAGTTTCTACTGTCTCTGTCTTACAGCCATAGAATTCTCCACTCAGTTGTTTTTGTGTGTTTGTTGCCTTTATCTTCATTGTGTTACTACTCCATTGCACCAGTTAGAGTGTAAGCCCCATTCCATAAAGAGCACTTGTGCTAGGGATTTTGTGTATGACATGATGACTAGAGCTAACACTGCCATATGATGTATATGGAAGTTGTTAAGAGAGTAAATCCTAAGAGTTCTCACCACAAGGAAAAAAATATATATGTACACGCATTTTTTGTATCTGTATGAGATACAAAAAATATCCATCTGTATGATGGATATTAACTAAACTTACAGTAACCATTGCATGATTATGTGTCAGTCAAATCATTATGCTGGACAACCTAAAGTTACACAGTGCTGTATGTCAACTCTATCTCAATGAAACTGGAAAAAAAAGAGCAGTCATGCCACATAGGTCAATAGCTCAGTATTCCTTATAGACTGAGCCCACAGGAGGAGCTTGGTCTCCACTATGGGGTTCTGACCCAGTGGAAGGATCTGCTCCCAGGTGGCCTGGTAGGCTCAGAAGGAGGCATGTGGCATCACGTTCCTTTACCCATTTGAGAGAATCAATAGTTAAATGCTCTGACTTTTAGAAAGAAACCTGAGGAGTTGGGTAAAGAACAACTTCCTGTGAGCTACAACTTGAAAATAAAGATATTTAATATGTACTCCATTTATTTTCAGGCTGCAAAGATCTGCAACAACATGCTGTTAGCTATTAGTATGATTGGAACTGCTGAAGCTATGAATCTTGGAATCAGGTTTGTTGACTATATATTTTCATGTACTAACAATTTTTATGAGCTTCCCTATTTGATTTTCTGATGTTGAAAAAAAAAAAGCGTTCATGAGAGATAAATGAGTTGATCCAGGAACATTTTGAAAGTACTTCATTATTGAACTTTAATAGACTTTGCTCATTTGACGACCAATAGGACCCTGGAGAGCATGAATACTCTGCCATAGCCATAAAATGTACTGTGCTGTATGTTCGAAGTTACATTATCCCTTTTATATGGGAGCACCATTTCTTCTATTGTGTTGAAATACAAGAAACACTTTTACTATGAAATTTAAACATACTTTGGCAGTGTAGAACAAATTTGTACAAAACAGCATTTTAATGTGCAGCGAATTTAAGTGTTATCCTACCACATGACTGGTTTTATGTATCTACTTTAAATACAGTCTCCAAAATCTACACTAAAAGGGCTCTTGGTTGTTTAGTCTTGGGATAAACTGGATGGCATTCATAAAGCTGCAACTCATGTGCATAATTCTTTCATTTTAACTTGCTTGTGGTTTTGTTACTTTACATTAAGGATACATCTTTCCATTAAAATAAAATGGCATTCATACTTAAAGTGATTCAGGAATTTTGTTTCTCCTGTGATGATCATCATCCTTTAGAATGCTTAAGGTTAATGTCTTAATTTTAGCCTTTAATCTTTTGGGTTAGGAATGTTACATATGATTAATCACCTAATTAATTTTTTGAATGTTTTGTATTTCATGATAATAAATATATGTTTCTTACTTTAGAAAATGCTTAATTAGGAAGATGCTTTATTCAGGTGTTTTCTTCACACTTCCCCAAGCCGCTTACCAGATATATCACAAATCAGAATAGTGTTTGATATCACAGCTTTTGATAAAAGCAATAAAAAAGAGCCAAAGTGCTTGAGATATTTTTTAAAACACAGTAATGGATTCACATTTCCTCTTAATTACCATATCAAGATGCTGTTGTTTATTGAATTGCCCTTGTCTCAGATGTTAAACTATCTTGACCTATTAAGTTGTCATGTTGTAATTGAGATAAAAGAGGAATTTGCTTTGCATCAGTGCTAATTGGTTTATCAATATCCTGTACCATTTACATTTTAAAATTGAGTGTCTGTACGATGGTAAGGCATATCTGTACAAAGCCTTAATAAAACTGGTAGTGTACAGGAAACTGTTCAGAGTAGTATGTCTGTATCGTGGCCATTGTTAGGCTCTGGGTCACTTACTCATAAATGAAAAACTTGTTACCAGTAACTTGTTTTCATGTCCATCCTCTACACTAATTTCATGGAAGAGGAAGGTGTAAACTTCTGGAACCAAAATTGCATACAAAATTAATTGGTGTTGACAATAGGATTAGAGCATTAGTATGCATATGCATCTTTAGAATTTTATCTTCATTCTTCTGGGTATAAATGAATAATAAAAAAGCAAAAGCGTAGATAACCTAGGCTATGCTCTACTGAGATTTCCCTCTTGCTCTTTGCCAGTTTGTTTTATATCCTGCTTCTTACTCTGAGCATCCCTGGATCAAGGTGTTCCTGAGGCATAGTGATATATCCTCCGGTCTTCCTCAGATAATTTTCCTAGCAAAACTCTTATTAGATAATCACTTGCTATTCTCAAATGAAATTTTTGTATGGTTAGTGCTTATAGAAGTCTAACTCCAAACACCAGCTAATAAAGAGTAGTATGAAAGTCACTTGAATCAAATGTATACAATGAAATGCATACATTGGCTACTACAGTGAATTGTGATTACAAAGAGAAGATGAAAAGTGATAAAATTCCAAATAAAAATGTTAAGTGCAAAAGCAACAAATAGATTTCCTTTATAATTGACTTTAATCCACTATGATAAAAACAGTGTTTAGAAAGATGAACCTTTAAATGTTTAATTTTTTAGAAACTATACCTATATTATATATATATACACATATATATATATTTATATATATTTGTATCAGTATATATTTATATATTTGTATATACTATATATAAAGAATGGACATAAATTAGGAACTCCCTAGTTTTACTTAACTGTTACAATAATTTGTAAGTTTCTGGTACTTCAGATTATACTAATGGGTTGCTTATTTTCATAACATTAGGATTTTATCAGTTTATCTTACAAAGAGTCTCAGTGGTTTGAAAGTCCTAAAAATGATTGCTCCTGCTATTGTCTTTTCTCCTTGGTTTACAGACATGGTTTAAAATGACAGGATTGTTCTCTAATAGAGTATAGAGAGTGGCCACGATTTATTGAGCTTTGCAAGGTGAAAGAGAAAATTGGCATCGGCAAGCATAAATTCCCAAGTAGTAAATTCCCACAAAGTAGTACAGCATCAAAGTGGCTCAGCCACATTTATATTCTGTTCACTCTGAAGTGAAATTTTTTTAGAACATTAATGTCAACATTTACAAATTGAGTCACCAATTCCTATGAAGTGATCACTTCTGATTAATTTCATCCTCATAAGTTAGTATTTTTCCTAGAACACTATTTCCTATTTTTTAAAAAATGGAAGAATAAAATCTTATAGTTTAAAACTCTTATTGACCCTATGATCTTTTACAGTGACTCTTTATGGATGTTAGTGAAATTTTAAAATGCTATAAAAAAAAGTAAGCATAAAAAATATGGGTATACAACATATTTTGAGAATCTTTTTTATCAGACCTTTCTACCTTCCAGTTGGGTTCTAGTTGGGACTTAGAATGTAGTTTTCTGGCACTGAAGGTGCCCTGCTTGCATTGGAGAAGTTTTGTTCCTGTGCATCACAAAGGAACAGTATAATAATGGAGGGTTTGTTATTATGTTTTTATTCTTACTCCACTGAAGCTGACTTCTTGTTTTTCTTTTTTTCAATATTAATGGTATAGCAGGCCATTTGCATTACCAACCAGGCCCTGGCCCCTCTAGCAACAACCACATTGTCTTCTTCTACCTTAAAAGAAACTTAAGACAGTTGAACTTCTGGAAGGCTGTTCAAGATGAGAACTTTCCCACAAGCATAATTTTAGTTTCTTGACTACTGCCCTTAGGACAGTGTTAGGTTTTCATTTAGGTGATGATGACCTCTTAGTTGTATGCCCTAATATATATACAATAGATAACAAGTGGCAAAAGGTTTATAATAAAAGTTTGACCAAATTTCTTAATGAACTGATGAAACACCATCATATTGGCTTATTGACTATGAAGTTCACTACCTGCATCATGCAGTGAGACGCAGGATGATGGGATTTTTTCTGTCAATACCTGCCTTCCAGCTGTGCCACCGACTTAAGCTTTCTCATTTATAAAACGACAAAAATAATAGTATCTGTCTACAGGGTTGTTGCTAAGATTAAATGAGTTAATCCATGCAAAACTTTGAAAACAGTTCCTGGTGCATTGTAAGTGCTCAGCGTGATAGTTATTGATGTGATTGGTGGTGGTGGTGATTAGTATTTGAATTGAGTTGTACTTTTGAAGTAGTTTCTTCATAGCACTTTTCGCCAGCTGGCATGTCTACTTATGCATTTGTTTATTGCCTGTCTCCCCAATGAGAATGCGTGCTCCATCACAGGGGTTGGCTTTATCTGCTCGTTGCTGCATCTTAAGGACATACCTAGCACATAGTACATACTCAGTGAAGGTTTGTGACATGAATGAAAGGGGGAGAAAGAGAAGGCAGGCACAGCCTCTTCTTAGCTTCTTTAACTGTCTCCTTCTCTCCAAGCACAGCACCTGCACGTGGCAGATCTGTAAACAATGATGAGTAAGTGAATGATTGATTAAAACTGACGTAGTCTTAAGTATTTCATTTCCAGATCTGTTTCTGTGATATAAACATCTCAGTTTAGTGACATAATTTGCTTTTGTTCCTCTGTAAAACCAGACACTGTAGATACTTCTAGAAAATATAAGGTCAACAGACTTTTTTGGTCCTTTTTAAAAGCCTCAGTTACAGTGAAGGCAAACATTTGGTTTCTCTTTAATTTTTTTTTTTTACAGTGTATACATTATTTTTACTTCTCAAAAAGTTCATTTAGGATTCTTGTGATTTAAAGGTGAGTAGATTTGACACAGTGACGTTTATTTGAGTTACATTATACATGCGGTCAGAGCAATGAATTCATTCTCTGTTTATATCAGAGAACATTCCAGCAATTGTAAAGCCACATGCATGCACGCGCACACTCTCGAACCACATCCAGTGGCAAGTTATTATGGGGACTGACAGACTGTCATCCTTTTGATGGCTTGAGCTGTATATCTCCTGAACAGCAATGGGGCTCTTATGCAGAAAGTATCATATGTTCCCAGCCAATTTACAGGGAAACAGCAATAACATTTTATCATGGTTGAGAGCCCAGTAGCTGCTTCCTATTAAACTTGCCCTTTCAGATACCTGTCTTGGATTAATTTGTTGATTTCAAATGGAAACTCAGTCTTCTCCAGTGAAGCATGACGTTCTAGGATAGACTCTCTGAATGACAATTACTGTGTATTCTAGCTGGTTTCAGACCATTACAAGCCTTAGGCACAGTGGAAGACAGAGGACTTCAGTAACTGATTTTAATATTATGTCTAATTTTAACTGTCAGTTATATATGTGCCAGTGAAAGAATCCTCAGGAAGATGAAATGCAAAACACTTCTAACTTGCTCTTTTTAATGATACACTTTGCTGCTGGGTGGTGAGTCGGGGGAGGAAGAGCGGAGAGGGAGCAGGCAGCTCCTGAAGGGGAGTCAGCACAGTGGGGAAGCATCAGATTGGAAAGTGAGCACGTAACAACTGCCACCTGGCTTTTTTTGCGTGCCCCTCGGGATGCTTCTAAATAGTACTATGTTCGCCAAACGGGGTTCCATAAACCAGTGCCAGTATTTTTCCTTGAACACTCAAGAAAAATGAAATGTAGGGTTTTACAAAGGATAATAAGCTTTGCTCACCATTTTGGCGAGTACTAGAGACAGAGCATGAACTGCTTTAGCAGTAAAGACTGTTGTGAGCTACGATTGAGTACAACCAGGTAGATTATGAAAAGAGGAGCAGCTCTGCTGCTTTAAATGTGCTGAGCCATTTTGAAAGAAAACCTAAATTCAGAAGCGCTTGAAGTATATTCCAAGTGGAAGGGAAGAAGCATGTTTTGGGGTCTTAAAAATGTTCCCCACTCATGGAGCACATTAGACATAGACACTCGTGAACAGTTGTGCTGAAAGAGTGTCTTTGCAGTTATAGCAGACTAACTAATGGTTAATATATATGGGATTTTGTTTAATTAATAATTTTCATGTTATTCCCTGTGCACATCAGCTTTATCTTTTCCCAAGTCATCTGCTAGAACAGCATACTGATAGTCTCATTTCATTTAAAAGGGGAAAGAAAGCAGCAATAGCAAACTGCACCAATAACAAACTTGGATTTTTATAAAGGAATGAATGAACTGTTGGGTTTGTTTCTGGCAGTCCACCATTGAACGGAATGTATGGCAGCCGATTTAGAGTGAATCTTCTCTGTTATAATCCTTAAGAAAAGCCCCTGTAATAACATGGCCCAGCATGTGGATTCACATATATGGCACGCCATATATATTCCTTGGACCATGGCTACTTCTCGAAAGCCTGATTATCGAACAATTGTATTATGTGGTAAATCCATACGTATCCTGGCAATGAGTCCTACCCCCTACCCCCTGCTCTAGCATTGGAAGAATGTTATACTGGTTGTAACTGGGAAAGAAACAGACATAGGTTTCAAATGCAGGAAGTAAACAAGATCTTAGGCACGCCAAAATGCACATTCTGTTTCACATTTTCATGTGTCTCTTTGCAACCTTTTTTTTTTTTTCTTACATTCTGGAAGAGATTGGTTCTAAGAAAAGGCAGAAAGCTTTTATGACAATTGTCTTACAATGGCTCTTTGAATGAAAGAAACCAGTACATTGCTGGGTAGAAAGTTTTATTTGAAACTTGATTCAGTGATACTTCGCCGAACTCTGCTTCCCGAACTGCATTAAGAGACTCAGAATCAAAGTATTACAGCATTCTGTTGCTCTTTTTTTCTGGGTCCACATTGGACAGCCGTTGATGCCATCAGCTCAGTGATAGAACAAACGATGTTTCCGCTTGGGCAAGCTTTGTTTTATCAGGATCAGTAACCTTATCAGCAGTTGACCCAGAACTATAATGCATGTCTCTGAATAGATAGCATATGTCACAGCTCTGTGCAGACTTGCTTCATAAGCAAGATCTTCTAATGAAGATTTAATAAATAAGGAAAAGTTTGCAGCAAGAAATGTCTTCTTTTATAAGGATTACTTCTCTTAAGCTCGTCTTACTGCTCAGGGCTCATGTCTTGCATCCATTCTCATAAAAGCTAAAAGAATGAACATACATATAAATGCATCCACACGGACTCCCATGATGCGTGGTTTATCTGTCAGTATTTCTTTCTGAAATATATCATTTGAGAGTGAAGAATGTAGAATTTAGATGATCATATTGGTTTAAGGTTCTGATGTGACACATAAATGCAAGAGTATACAAAAGACTAGAAAACCCATGTGTGTGATACACCAACACCGCTTTGACAATTGTGGGATGTTTCTTAAAAGTGGGATAGTGTGGAGGGTTTTCTCTCAGCGCAGAACTTCCTGGCTCTGAAATGTTTAATCGCTAGCTTTTAATGCCCTGTAATTTAAGATTGGGTTCTTTGCTCTCATCAATCTGCTTTGATTTTTGAAGACATATAATAAATGGAGAAAGAAGATGGAACATCCTCATACATAAGTAAGTCACGCATGACTTGTACATTTTGACATTTAACACTTTTCTTTGACCTTCGACAGGTTAGGGCTTGACCCAAAACTATTGGCTAAAATCCTAAATATGAGCTCAGGACGGTGTTGGTCAAGTGACACTTACAACCCTGTGCCAGGGGTGATGGATGGAGTTCCGTCGGCCAATAACTATCAGGGTGGATTCGGAGCAACACTCATGGCTAAGGTATGGTAAATGCAGAGACGACCCACAGGAAAGGGAAAAAATGCATAATGGTCTAATCCCTCACCCCCTTTAACAAAGCACATGTCTGTCCCAGAAGGGAAGATTACGAAAATAGTGATTCACTCACTAGAAATGACTTAAAACTTAGCTTTGATAAAAACACTTATCTTGTTCATTTCAGATGAGAAGAATAGGCTGGAAGTTTGATTTTGTGGGTTTCGGCCATATGAGATGGCAAAATGTTGTTCTTCATCAGAAATTTTCATTTATTTACCAAGTCCTTAGAATGGAAGCAGTAAGAATTTTCTGATAATACATTGACATTGGGTACACCCATCACAAAAGAGGAGAGGATCTTTCTCATGGTACCAGGTTTCTAAACACATCCTGCTTTAAGAACGTGTGTGTATTTATGTGTAGTCATTTGGAAAGCAAATTGTTGACCTCCTATTTGTGATCTCAACTTTAGAAAATACTTTGTAGGGGAATAGCCTTGCAGATTTCTACATAGAGCTATTTCCCACCCCACCCTGCCCCCATAATTGACTCCCCTCACCAACCCTTTACAGAGGTAATAAAGCCTATACCTGGACACCGTGTTCAGCTTACTTTCCTTTATTCTCCATGGCTTTCTGTTCATTTTGTTCCTTAATATGCCTCGAATTCATGCAGTCCCCTCCTCCACCACCATGAGTGCCTTGGCTGAGCCTTCTCTAGATTATACTACATCAGGCCTTTACTGGTCTCCTTGCCTTTTAGAGTCCTCTCTAGTTCATGTTCTACATCATGGGAAAGAGCGGGCTCCCTGAGATGTAAAAACCCAAACGTGCCTTTTCTCCTACTAAGTCTCTCTCGTGGTTTCCAGTCACTTGTAGATGAAAGCCGTGTTGTCTTACGAAGCCCTTGATGATATAGCCTCTGCTTGTCCTATCAGCTCGTCTCTGCCCTTGTGGCCCCTCTCTTCGCTTCAGCCATACCGGACTCATTTCTTTCTCTCGTTGGCTCTCACTTGCAAACCTCCAGGCTGGCACCCCATTTGTCCTTGCCTGCACCCTCTGCCTGCACCCCATTTATCCTTGCGCCCTCTGCCTGCACCCCATTTGTCCTTGCGCCCTCCATCCCAGCTTCTGGCGCGGTTCCTGGTATACCGTCTGTGTGCTTTAAATATTTATGGGATAAAGCAGTGTTTGAACTATTTATTTTTTTTTTTTTAAAGATTTTTTATTTATTTATTAGAGAGAGACTGAGAATGAGAGGGGAGAAGGTCAGAGGGAGAAGTAGACTTCCCGCAGAGCCGGGAGTCCGATATGGGACTCGATCCCAGGACTCCAGGATCATGACCTGAGCCGAAGGCAGTCGCTTAACCAACTGAGCCACCCAGGCACCCTGAACTTTTTCTTATTTTGCAGTTTGCTTTCTCCTCATGTTTCATTTAAGAAAATACTTATTTTTATGCCAGTCTGTATCCTGTATTTAGGTTCGCATATCCTCCACACAGGCTTTTGTAATTGTGCTGTGTGGCTGTTGTTAGAAACAGGAAGTAGCTCCTTAAGTGTATTGTTTTCATTGAAGCTGCGGGTGATTTAATAGGGCACATGGAAGAATGGAAGGGTTGCGATTATGCTCAGTTTCCATTCTGTCTCCATTTGAAGTGGGTTGTGAGCCTCTAGCCTCTTCGTTCCTGTGATACCGCTAATGGTCGGAGCAGAGGAAGCAGCTAACAGGTAGAGTAGTAAGAAGTAGGAGGCTTCGCATCAAAAGGGTCCGATGCATTTGTCTGGCCCCCAGTCGTCTGCAGTGCTGGCTTTGTCTGGGGACTCCGCCCTTGCTGTCCTCCCCTGTGCCGTACACCTGTGCTTTCGCCGTTTGCTGCGGGGGCCCGGCCAGGAAGAAGCTGCCACAGTTAAGGTCTTTCTTTTAAAACGATTTTCTTGATAATAAACGATAGCATTTTCAACTAATAGCATGAGAGAGTGTGGGAGCGAAACATGGACATTACTGTTCTCCTTTAGTCTCATTTCCTCTGTGAAATGCAGTTGTGATTTCTCTTATGAAAAGGCAGACTTAGGGGTTTTGCTTGGAATGAGAGTGGGAAAGGAAATCTGCCATCACTTCAGATTGCTGTTAACAAAAACACACCATAGCTAATTATATTCGTATAAACTGTTGGGGGTGAAAGAAATCCCCATCGATGCCACATAGATTAAAGCAGTCGTTCCTGCTTGGGCACGCAAGCCTTTACTTCCTAGGAGATGTTTTGCTCAACTGCTATTAAATGTAGTGTCCTAGGGGATATGAGGTTAGTGTGTCGTTGAAGTAGAGGCTTGTACATTTATTTCCGGGTCTTACCATCATAAAATTCTAACATGTTATGTGTGTATAATCAGAACACAGTCAATATGAAAACTAGATGCATCTTTTGCACTCTCCAGCCTAGATGTCTGTGATGGTCACTGCGGAACGATATGTGGAAAAGCACGATGACTCTTGGCCCTCCCCCAAGGGAGGACCGTTTCCTTCTGACGTAACAACTTGGTCCTCCATTAACTTGTTGAAACCTTATTACAATTGTTCTATATTTTTTCCTGAACTACCCACTTAGCTTATGGATTCATAAATATTTTATTTGATTAGTAAAGTGGAAAACCTGTTTATTTTAAATTATATATTATAAGCTTCAAAGGATGCCTTCTTTTTCTAACATTTCAAGATAGACAAGCCTCTTAGACTTTGAGAAGCTAATCACTTTTCTCTTTTTAGAATGTGCTTCCTTTAAGGCAGCAGGCGCCCAAGCTATCTCACTGTCTGTGTTTGTGGTTTGTTAGGTTTAATCTGGGGTATGCACTTGCCCGTTTGAAAAATTCTTGGCTTGTCTTCTCAATAGTATTGCGTTCTCTTCGGTATGTTGTGTTTAACTCCGAGTTCTTCTGTTGCAGTTAACTAGGTTAAAAGTTGAGTGCAGTCAATGTAGATTTTCTCTCTGTCTTTTGAAAATAAACGCGTCTTTCAGATATGCTGCCAAACGACGGCAATATGAGAGGTCTGGCTGGGCGTAAGCAGCGGGCAGCCGTATGTTGTGAACTGTGTGGGGAACGACTTCCTTTTTAGTTTTAGGAAGCTATAGAAGAATTTAAGATTAAGCGGTTTTTTCAAATCTCTTGTCTACCTGTGAAAATTATACAAATGAGCACAAAATCGTGTTTGCGCCTATACCATAATACAAATTCAAGAGACTTATTTTTCCTTTGGATAATTTTTTTTCCTTTGAGTGGACGGTATCGATAACTGCTCCATTATCAAAGATGTTCCTCAAGAGGAAAACCGTTTTTCATCTTGCTTTTTGTCCCCCCCGCCCCCCGGCCCTTTGTTTTGTTTTGTTTTCCCCGTTCGTTGTTTGCTGACTTTTCTGCTGGAGGGAAAAGTAAGGATGGTAATGGTGAGAGGAAGATCTAGTTGGTTTTGCCATTAGTTTGCAGCTCTTATAAAATCCCAAATAAAATGAAACGTGGGGGGTAGCATTCCAATTACCCAAGCCTTCATTGTCTTCCATCAACCCCAGGTATTTCAGGTTTGGACAAGATTCCATTTTTGTCATAGTGGATATTCATTAGGTGCAATTTAACTATAAAAGATTTATAATGTTAACTTTTATCTATTTTTAAACAGCCATAAGTTTTCTGAAACCCTCAGAATGAAGCAGTAGCTCACTGAGATGTTAAAGGGTTGTCATGAAGGCCGATGTCCCATTGCACTTAACATCCAAACTCCTTACCAAACGTATTAGAGCTGCCGTGTTTTACCTGTGTCCATCCTGGGCTCATTTCCCTCTCCAGCCTCCTGGCTCACATCCAGCCTCCTGGCCTGCTCCCTATTTCTTGAATAGCCAAGCCATGTCCCCCACACGGCCTTTACCTTGCTGTTCCATCTACCTGAAATTCTCTTCCCCCTACTCTCCAAAGAACTCCCCCATCCCTGACATTCCGACTGTAGGTCAGATGTCTTCACCTCAGAGAGGTCTTCCCTAGACATCTCATCTACCAGGACCCCCTTCTTTCCACCCGGCCCTTGCTGTTCACTGCTTCCCAACCCCTTGCCCTGCTTTATTTTTCCTTATAGTGCTCGTCATTGTCTGAAGTTCTAATATTTGTCCTGTTGTGCATCTTCCCAAAGCTTCCTGAGAACAGTGAGTGATCTTATCATGCCTGTATCACCAGCCCTGGGAACAGTGCCGAGCACACAGCAGTTGCTAAATATTTGTTGAATAAGAGATTGAATAGGTATTTAGTCATAATGGGGTTTGTCTTAGGCTTCCAGGCTTCTGCAGATTTGAAAAAGCATTTCCCTGTACGCTCTCATCTGTATAGTAACCCGTCCAAAGTCAAAACAAAACGAACAGGTCGGGGTGGAGGAGTGGAGAGGACACTCAGAAGTGAAGGTTTCTGTCTGGAACAGTTTTGCAGCTCTCTGAAAGTACTTATAAAAATATATGTAACTTACCGTAGTGTTCGTAAGTATCTTATTTTTTCAGACCTCATTTCTCCTTCTTTGAAACCAAAGCATTAGGAGCCGTAGTTCCAAAGTGAGCCCTAATTACCAGTCTCAATGTGTTCCCTCCTGCCCTTGTTTGATTTAGGATCTGGGGTTAGCACAAGACTCTGCCACCAGCACAAAGAGCCCAATCCTTCTGGGCAGTCAAGCCCATCAGATCTACAGGATGATGTGTGCAAAGGGTTACTCAAAGAAAGACTTCTCGTCCGTCTTCCAGTTTCTACGAGAGGAGGAGAGCTTCTGAGTTTGCCCTTGGCCGTGGATACTGTTGGACACCAAACTATCTTGGAGCCGCCTTATAAAGCTCACTCCACAAGTAAATGGGTTTAATCAAAGGTCACCTGTCTGCTTTTGATCGTCTAGGTCCCAGTAAACCTAGGATTTTTCACCCATTTTTAACTGCTAATTCTTTTTATCTGTTTAGCAAACATGTGTTATCTGAATTTATTTTCCTGTAAGCCACTGATGGTCTCAGCTAACTGGCCGATTAACCTTTTTCAAAAGTTTGATCCCTGAGTATTTTCAACTACATCATTGCATACGTCAATCAGGATATTATTTACTCCACTTCACAAATAAAACCAAATATTTTTTTACCAGGATGAAACTGATCTGAGAGAAAAGAAAAGAAATTGATGTGGGGAAAGGAGTTAGAAAAAGGGGAAGTATCTGAATGACTACCTATGTCCCTCAGGAAGTTTGTCCTGTCACCCAGCTGGTGGTATTCTTGCAGTATTGAGGTCACTGATTTTCCAGGGAGGTGATAAAGCTAGAGAACTCCTTGCTGCATGTTTTATAATTTGGACTCTGTTACATTACCTTAGTGCGTCCTTGTTACAACCTCCAATACTCAGCAAACTTGTTTTTTATATTTTTGCTTCCTTGTACATTCTTACTACATATTTTTTGACTTCAAAAGAATGACCTCTTTAGAACTGTTTCAGAGCCAATGATGATATTTGCTTTAGATAATTATTACATTATTCTAAATATAACTGTATTATTTTGAATTCAAATAAATTTCTATGCAGATAATACTTTCTTGGAGTTTTTGTGTCTTCCCAGCCATTTGGTGAACAACTAAATGATCTGAAAAACTGGTTTTACAGACCGATGGGGAAAAGGTGGGAAGAAAAGGAAGGGAGAGGAGGTCAAAGGGAACGGAGTCTCAATTGGGCTGTGGCAAGCCAGCATCCTGCTGGGCTCTGTTTGAATCCTTAATGGGCATTCATTTGAACGTTTTCTAGATTGTGGGTGCATGGGAATTCAGCCTGCATTAAATGGAATATCCCCCAGTGTTGAGGGCAATTGCCACTTTCCCTACCACAGCCCCTAGGAATATTCTTGTTGATAAATCTAGATACCAAATTTGGCAGAAGTGCTACTATTGTCATCATTTTACTGGTCATAAAAAATTCCAGGCACTATTATAAGTTCCGGGGCTATGGTGATGAACAGAACAAAATCTTGCCCTTGTAGACCATAAATTCTGGTATCTCGTGTGTGGGTGTGTGTGTGTGACAGACAAGAAATAAATGTTTCATGCATATGTCAGCTAATAATAAGGAAAGAAGGCAGGATAGGGGAATGATGGAGAGTGCCCATCCATTTTGTTAGGGGGCATTTGAACAGAGATGTAACAAGGAAGTGAGGAAACAAGGCACGCAGGTAACAAGTACAGAGGCCCAGAAGTAGGATAATGTTAGATACGAGGAATGACAAGGAGGTTGTAAGTGACGTCACGAGATGAGGGGAGCCAGATCTTGTAGGGCCTTGTAGGCTAGGTTAGGATATTGGCTTTTATTCTTTTTTTTTTTTTTTTTTTGAGAGAGAGAGAGACAGAGACAGAGTGAGTTGGGGAAGGGGCAGAGGGAGAGGGATAGAGAAACTTTAGCAGACTCTGCACTCAGCACAGAGCCCAATGCAGGGCTTGATCTCAAGACCCTGAGATCACTACCTGAGCTGAAACCAAGAGTCGGACGCTTTACTAACTGAGCCACCCAGGTGCCCCTTGGCTTTCATTCTGAGCAAAATTAGCATTACGTCAGTTAGCCAAAGCCAAAGCTAACTGCTACATTGCCACCCCAAAACTTAGTGGCTTAAAATAACAAATGCCTATTATTTTTCAAGATTCTCTAGGTTGGCTATATGACTCTTCTACACCGGGCCAACCCCTCTGGAGCTGGAGGGTCTAGTTTGGCCTCATTCAGCTGGGACAGCTAGAATGGTTGGGGTTTCTCTCCACATGGTCCAGGAGGCTAATCTGAATTTCTTCACATGGTGCCGAAAAGACTGTCAACAGCAGCATAGGACAAGCCCCAGTGAACAGATGCTTTGCAGGGTTCTGCTTGTTTCGATGGCTATCCTGTCCCATTGGTCGAGGCAAGTCACATAGCCAAGCCCAAAGTCCATGGAGGAGTGGACAACATAAGATTACGGACACAAAGGAAGGCATTAAGGGGGCCAGTTCGCAAACATCCTGTCATGCCAGCCCATTGAGCATTTCATTTAGAGGATTGGTGTGGTCTCACCTCCTCTCTAAAGGGATCGCTCTGGCTGCTGTGTGGAGAGTCGAGTGTAGCGGCAAGAGTGGAAGCAAGGAGACCGGGGGTCGGGGGGTTACTGTAATAATCCAGAGGAGAAGCAGTAGGGGCTGGGCCAGAATGTTAATGATGGAGGAGGCAAGAAATGGTCAGATTTGAATATAAAAGATCCATTACCTGATGGGTAGGATGAGAGAGAAAGGGAGAAGTCCAAGGAAGAATCCGAGGTTGGAGGAAAGGAGTTACCATTTCTTGTGGGGAAGACATGGGGGTTTCAGGAGAAAAAAACTCTGAGGTACCAGTAACCATGTAAGTGGGGAAAAGCAAAGGTCCAAGACCACGGCCGTGTTACTCTCACTTTCAGTGGTTGGGAACATGAGGCAGAACCAGCGAGCGAGACTGAGGTGGAGTGACATTGGGTGGAAAAACAACGGGAGTCGTGACCTGGCAGCCAAATGAGGACCGTGTTTTAAGGACGAATGGTTATTTGTATCAAAGGCTACTGATAAGTTGAGTATTGAATGTTAAGAGCTGAAAATTAATGATTTGGATTTGGCCTAGTCATTGGTGGCTCTGCCAGGTGCGCTCGGGTGTGTTGGAAATGACATTGAGCATGAGGGAATGGGAAGAGAAATTGGAAGCAAAGAGTAGGGACAACTCTCAAGAAGTTTTGCTATAAGAGGAAACAGACAAATGGGGTAGATACTGGCAGGGATAGGGGATCAAGGGAAATTTTATTGACATTTTTAAGATTGGAGATGCTATGGGATTTCGCTCTTGGAAGTGAATGATCCAGTAAAGGAAAGAAGTAGTGCACGAAGGAGAGGACACCTGCCAAGCGATATCTTTCAGTGGAGAGGGAAGGGGACAAGCAGGAAGCATCTCGGAAAACAAAAAACCAGCACAAACAAATCATGTGTTGGACTTGTAAGCATCTTACGTGAAGGATATTAGTGCTAGAAAGGACTTTGCCAACCTCTCAGCATGTGGAAATCCGCCCTCCTCTAACCATTACTTTGCTCATCTATACAGTTGTCTTAAACAATGGAGCTGAATATTTGATGCTTGCTTGGAAACTTGAAACAAGAAAATACAAGTAAAGGACAATCCCAAGTGTTGGCGAGCATGTGGAGAGAAGTAAAACCCTCATACATTACTGCCAGGAGTATAAAATGATGTGACCACTTTGGAAAATATTTGGGCAGTTCCTTGAAAAATTAAACATAGAGTTACCACGGGACCCAGCAATTCCACTCCTAGATATATACTCAAGAAAAATGAAAATATACTTCTGCACAGAAACTTGTACACGAAATGTTCGTAGCAGCATTAGTCAGAGCCAAAAAGTGGAAGCAATCCAAATGTCCCCCCACCAATGACTGCATAAGCAAATTGGCAAATCCATGCGATGGAAGAATGACCATTAAGAGGAATGAAGTACTTCCACGTAGTACAACGTGGATGAACCTTGAAAACGTGATGCCAGGTGGAAGAAGCCAGACACAAAAGGCCACGTATTCTAGGATTCTGTATGGAAAGTTAGGAATCGGCAAATCCAGACACACAGTAGATGAGTGGTTTCCAGGGACTAATGGGGAGGGGGAAATAAGGAGTGACTGCTTTTCAGTCTGGAGTGACTTTTTAGGGTGATGAAAATGTTCTGGAATTAGATAGTGATTGTTGCATGACTTTGGGAATGTATTAAAAACCACTGAATCGTATACTTTTAAATGGTGAGTTTTATGGTGTGTGAATTATACGCCTATGAAAAAGAAAAACTAAGGAAAAATATCTACGAGTTATGATCTTTCTCTCTTCATAAGTGGCTCTCAACTGGGGCAGTTTTGCCCTGAGGGGACATATGACAATGCTTGGGCACATGTGGGGCTGTCCTACGGGGGGATGGCCATGCGCCTGGCATTCAGTGGGTGTATGTCAGGGATGCTGCTAAGAGATCCTACGGTGCACTGGACAGCCCCACAGTAAAAATTATCCTGCCCCAAGTGTCCACCATGCAGTTTGAGAAACCCTGGTCACATTGACGTCCTCAGGTACCTCAAACTTGGTTATGTCAAAACCTGAGCTCCCCATGCTCCCCCCCACCCCAGCAGACCTGCTTCTCTGACTGGTCCCCGTCCCATCCAGGTTCCCAGGAGCCATCCCTGCCTCCTCTCTCCCTCCACCCACTCTGCATCATGAGGTCCAGACCCCCGGAGCCTGCTTCAGACCCTCGCGGCTGCTTGGCTGCGATGCTTCGGCATCTTTGCAATTGCTCTTCTTTTTTCTAACAGCTTTCCTGGGGTATAATACACATACAATGAAACTTGCTCACTTTAAATGGACAATTCGGTGACTTTTCGTAAGTTCTCAGAGTTGTACAATTATTACCACAATCCCATTTTAGAACATTTCCATCACTGCGACCCCCCCACCCCGAATCTCTTG
Organism: Nasua narica; assembly: GCA_028533885.1. Taxonomy (NCBI): domain Eukaryota; kingdom Metazoa; phylum Chordata; class Mammalia; order Carnivora; family Procyonidae; genus Nasua; species Nasua narica. The sequence continues at coordinate 49,643,512 of CM052806.1, read as the reverse complement.
TGCCCATTCACTGTCATTGACTGTTCTCACCCCCCAACGTGCTGCTTCTTGGCCACCAGTTTGGTTCTTCAGTTTGTCCTTCACACCCTTGCAAGAGGTATCTTTCTAAGACTGACATCCAGTCCCATCATTCCCCTGCATGAAATCCTTTAGCCTGGGGTGCAGTCCAAGCTCTGCAGCATGGCGTCCATGGTCCTTCACGCTCTGGCGCCTATTGTACTTCACTGGCTTTGTCTGTGGTACCTGGGTGCCAAAGGTTGTGAGCCACAGCGCTTGCCATTTTTTGAGGATGCCACATGTATCACACTTCAGTCCCTTTGTACATGCCACTTCCTTCACCTGAAATGCCCTTCTTCACTCCTAGTCGGCCAGCTCAGGCGCCATATCTCCTAAAATGTCTTCCTCAGCCATGTCAGACCAAGTCACTCCCCCTGTTTCCCCTGTTTCATAGATAGCTCTTTGATGACATCTCTTGTATCATAAGACTTATCCTATTACGTCGTATGTGCTGGCTTGCCCAACTTTCTTCTACACCCGTCTGTGAGCTCTTTGAGGGCACAGAAAGTGTCACGTTCAGCTCTGAGTCCTGTGTCGAGTTCAGCACCTTGCGTTTGAGTAAGAGCTTAGTGAATGTGTGAACGTGTGAATGACTTCAGTGGAAGCTATGACATTGTGTTCGTGTCAGGTGAACTAACCACGTGAACTTCTTTCTTAAAGATTCTTCCTCAGCAGATCAGGTTTATTTTACTCTGTGTTATCAGTGATGCAGTTTGTTACACACAGTTGCCCAAGAGGTCTTGCAGAATGTGAAACTTTGATAAATTTTTCTTAGTTGAAAGAAACTTCTGGGGGAAAATACGCATTTTTGGTAGCAAGATTTTGTCTCTTGTTTATGTACATTATTTTTTTTTAAAAGATTTATTTATTTGAGAGAGAGCAAGTGCGGGGGGCGGGGGCAGGGCAGAAGGAGAGGAAGAGAGAATCCCAAGCAGATTCTGTACAGAGGCCAGAGCCCAACGTGGGGCCAGTCCCACGACCCTCAGATCATGACCTGAGCTGAAATCAAGAGCCAGACGCCCAACCGACTGAACCACCCAGGCACCCCTGTTTATGTACTTTGAACGTCAACTTACGTGCACACATTCCTTTATGAAGCACAGCAGTTTCAAGTGTAATCTCCTACACGGACCTTGAGGCATAAGGTGAATTTCATAATAGCACAGGTTTGACTTACTCAAGGGATTCTTTGACGAGTTAGCTGTTTGGGAGACTCTTTTGCTATCCTGTTGATCTGACAGCATGATAAGGAAGCATACACTCAGCCACAGAGAAGTCCAGCGGTAAGTGAACTCCAAATGGCCTAGGCCTACTTGGTCATTTTTCTCTTGCAATGAATTTTTTTTTTAAGATTTTATTTATTTGTCAGAGAGAGAGGGAGAGAGCACAAGGAAGGAGAGTGACAGGCACAGCAGAGGGAAAAGTAGGCTTCCCGCTGAGCAGGGAGCCTGATGTGGGACTCGATCCCAGGACGCTGGGATCATGACCTCAGCCGAAGGCAGGTGCTCAACCGACTGAGCCACCCAGGCACCCCTCATGCGAGGAATTTTGATCTTGACTTATCTTCCAGGCAATCAGAAATGTGTGCGATCTGTCTGCTTCTGGGGAGTGGGAAGTGAGAAGGAGAAAAGCAGATCTGAGCAGAGGATGGGACAGCCTCCTCCGTGTGCATAAATCCCACCCAGGCTAATGTCTGGAGCCTGCTGCTGCTGGGGGAAAACAGCACAAGTTACTACCAGCTTCGGCTGCCGTAACTGCCCCCTCGAGCATTCTCAAAGGGCCAACCAATGGGGAGGCATCTGCCTGGGTGGGGTTTTTAACCGTCTCTCAGTTCAGTCGAAGAGGAAGCTTAAGGCCATCAGAGGGATTTGTAATGTTCCGTGCAAGGTGTCAGACCCATAAACTAGCGTGTCCATCGCACCAGTGCACACACGGAATCGCTTCTCATCGGTGGCAGAGAGATGGAAGATGACCTTTTACTATTTAATTGTATTCATCATTTCATAATTCAAGAATACCTAAAAGGGATGAAGACTTCTTTCAAATTGGAATTCGCCTCTTTCAGAACGCGAACAGGAAAATACAGTGAAGCAGAAGCGCTGGGCAGGAGTGCTTTCGAGTGGCTCGGTTACCAGAATTCCCCGGTGAGGAGACGGGAGACCTGGGCCCCCAGGTCAACACCAACCTGCGCGATGTCGCGTGGAGAGTTTCCTTCTTTTGAAAAACGAGAGCAGCGCCCTGATCTCCAGAGTTCGTTTTAGCTCTAAAGTTCTGCTTCTTTTTGGTTAGGGGTTTGAGAAAACGGGAGGTGTGTGCTTCTGACAGTTTTTGGACTCTCTGTGGTCAGGTATTATTTATTGCTCAGAGAGCCATCTCATTTATTAGGGTTTTTTTTTTTATAGCCGGGAATAGATTCAGAGATCAATACATTTTTATTAATGATGGTCCGTCATGCCTGGTAAAGAGATGGCAAGAGAGCTCATCTAGAATGAGCCACTTGAATAAACCTGACACACAAGCTTAGCTACGAGCTGCGTTTTGGCAGGCCTCTCTGTAAAATAATGACATTGGCAGAGGGAAAGACGATGGAAACCTTCCTCACAGCCAGACTCATAAAATCAAAGGGCAGGTTTGGGGTGTGCTTCTCAGCCCCGGCCGTATATGCAAATCCCATGACTTTTAGAGTGCAGCATTTTATCTTCAAAAGGACAAAATTTGGCATTTGCTGTAGTCATTAAAAATGATAAATGCCTAAAGTGCTTTAGAGTTGGGATTATTGTAGGTTAGAACAAATATTGCTTCAGTACCCAACATTATCTTAGAGCCGAAAACTTCCCCACTGACGTCAAACCAGAAAGTCAAACAAACAAACAAACAAAAAAAACCCTTCATTATTTTCCCTTTAAATCATATGAAATTGGGCATAATTGTTGCCAGTACTCCTTATAAAAATGAATGGTCTGGAAGTGACTGACTTTTGGAAGTGAATTACTCCTCCCGACACTATTAAGAGATAGCCTCGTGCCCTGAAAGAGTTAATCCATCTCTAGATGGCGTTTTTCAGCCCCTCTGAGCAGAGAGTTCAGATGATATCAAGTTCCCTCTTCTTTTACATTTGTTGGGCCTGTTGAACTTAATTTTCATTCCATTTATGGATAGAATTTGAAATATGATAATTTCAGACTACTTGAGGCTTGTCCCAGAAATTTCCCCTTCGAGCTCCAATCTCAGAGACTCTCTAAGAGCAAACGTCGCTTTAATCCCTGTCTCTCTCCTCCTCTTAGTGACCTTAACCCTGACCCCAGGTCTGCTCTCTATAAGTGCCAAACATGATTCATTCTCCTTGCTTGATTTAGTTTTGTCCCTTAATGAGCCAAGATGCCCAGGGAGACCTGATAGCTTATTTGCGCTAATGTAAGTATGCTCTACTAGTTAACTCCTAACTCATTTATTTGGCTTTTGCTTTGCCTGGAATCGAGCCTTTGTCTCAGAGAGGCAAGGCCCATGTTTTAGAAACAAGGAGATTCGAACAGTGAACGTTAACACGAGTCGGGAGACAGGCACTGCACCGGAGAGAAAGATAAAGCAAACCGTTGGAGAATGAGAGAGACTTAATATCCTGAGCCTCAACCGCCATGGTCCAGATCCATCATGCATGTTCACTGAGAATGTATTTTATTATGCGCATAGGGCCGCAGGCCCTCCTGCTCGGAACTCCTCCGCTTTGGAGCCCGAGCCCTCCTGATGTCTGCCAGTCACCCATTTCTCTGCTGGTGTCTTTGCAATCTGAATGTCTTACTTCTCCAGTTACTGATACTGTTAGTGCATGCAGGAATGGGTTTTTCACTTAGCGTTTAATACACATTCTCCGATTGTTTTCCCCTGATGTGGCAGTGGCAGAATTGGGCCATCAAGGACGCGTACAAGGTGATAAGCAGGAAGAGACTTTTTAAAAGAGATTTACGATGGGTTTAGTTTCTCTGTTGTCAAGCTTACCACTTTCAGCCCAACTCATTTTGGATCGGTAGGGATCTGACCATGGGGTTCTGATAAATGTGTTTTTATCCTTGTGAATTGATGCTTGCTTCAGGGTCAAAAAGAAAAGGAAAAAAAAACTCTTGGGAAGTAGTATGACTTTGAGCGGTGGCTCGATCCCTGATTACGGCCCTTCCTGGCCATCCCATTTCATTTCGGGCTGGCCCGACTGGGGACATTAAAAGCTGCCCCTTCCGAGGTTGGGTGTCCCCTGCATTGCACTGTATTCAAGGCAGTTCAGCCTGGCTCCTTCTGCGGGTCGGCAACACCCTCAAGCTCATATACTCGTGTCACCACAAATCTTAAAAGGTGCAATTTTCTGGGCAGATCCAGCCTCCTCAGATGATCAGGAGGGCGGGAGCGAAGGCCGGGCCTCTCATCTCCGTGGTGGGACCGGGAAGGACAGGCCCCTTTGTCCTCCCTCACACAGGCTCCAGGGAGGTGCTGGCTGACAGCTCTGAGACCAGGGTCTAGCACATGCTGGAACGTTTGCTTTTTCATATAATCTGCTTATTCCTTTCTGAAAATACCTCGCTGTGCTTCTCCCAGAGTGGTACTGATGGCGTCCCTTGTCCACAGTCCAGCTTTACATACTTGCTCTCTTCGGAAGCAACCAAACTTCAAAGAAAATCTTCCTCAAGGCAGTCAAAGAGTTATCTAATCTCCAGCTCTTTGGAGTTGGGGAATCTTCTCTTGTGTTAGCCCTGTTATGCCAGATGGGTTCCTCTTCTAAAAAAAAAATAGAAAATCGTAAATGAATTCTGCTTGGTCAGGTATTGTCATCTTTGTCGAGAATTTTCTTTGCCTGATGTCCTATCTGATGGGCCATTCTATGTATTATATGCTACATAATCTCCACAAATGGATACTGTGCCTCATAAAACTGCCATACTGTTTTCAGAAACTAGTAATTCACAAAGTAAACCTGAGACAGTGCTGTTAATAAACACAAATTGCAAACAAGAAGGTAGTAAGTGGAAATAATGCACTCATTTAGGAGTAATAAAGCCTTTGATCTTACTTTGAAGGAAAGAGTCTATGTTTAAACTACCCATTCAGGGACAGCCAGATGCCCATAAAGAGCAGTGCTTTGCTTTGATAGAAAATCACTGAGGCCTGTCTAGCAGGGCTGGTTTGTAAACAGGTTAGTTAAGGGCTCATCAGGACTGATTTGCATAGGATTCAGCAAACCCCAGTCACTTTTTCAACCTTAATGAGCAATGCCGTTTCCAGGTTGGAAATGAACATCGTTTTTTGTTGTTGTTGTTGTTGTTTTCCTAGCTAGAAATCTTAGGTAATTACTTTGTGGGAAAGGAAAAGAATATTCCTATAAAGTGAATCCTTGCTGTCCTCAGCTAATGGGAAAATGATGACCTGAGACCTGTTTTGCTTGCTCTAAATGGTGAAGGATATAATGAAGGAAATAGGTTAAGAGTTTAAAATTAGGTTACACACAGGTTTTCTTCCCTGTCTCTGTTATTTGAGAGATAAAAGAGGATTAATCCAAATGATAATAGAAGAGGTAATATGCAGCTGCAGGTTCAGACCACAAATATTTATTTATCTACAGATGTTTATGGAGGAGGACCTCCGCGGAGCCAGGCTGGGTTCTCGAACCCAGGAAGGCCCTGTCCTCACAGAGCCTACCTTCCAGAGCCATTGTGGAGAAATGGGAATAGTAGAGGAGAGGAAACAGGCCAGAATAAGCCCACGTTCTGAAATTTTTACTAATTAGCAGCCATTTGCTTGAGACATGGCAACATCAGTATTCCCAGAGGAAAAAAAATCCCCTCTGATCAATAGAATTCCAGTTTTATTTTATTTTTTCAAGATTTTATTTATTTATTTGACAGAGAGAGATCACAGGTAGGCAGAGACGGGGGGGGGGGGGGGAAGCAGGCTCCCTGCTGAGCAGAGAGCCTGATGTGGGGCTCGATCCCAGGACCCTGAGATCATGACCTGAGCCAAAGGCAGAGGCTTTAACCCACTGAGCCACTCAGGCGCCCCTGGTTTTATTTTTGATTTTCAAAAGAGTCAGTCATCGCTCTGATGTCAGTGATCAGGAGTATCTCCTCTTTGTAAATTTTGGAGTGAAGAAAATATCAAAACCTTTGCTTACTCTGCTCACTTGGTAACAAGAGGAGCAGCTCAGTAGAGATGAAGGGTAACTTAAAAGAAGCACTTTTGAAATAAAATGAGCCGATACAGCAAGTTTTCAACTCAGATTTCCCAGAAGTGCCTTGAGTTGATGGCGGACGATGGCCTGTTTCTTTGTCTGACTTGCAGCCACATTGTTCTACTTGTAAGACATGTTTCTGAACATTGTAAACATTGGTGGCACTAAGTTGCTCAGTTGGGAACTTGGGTTTAAAGAACAACCTTCAGCCTTTGTGTCCTGCCTCGCCAAGGCCAAGGACCTCAACCTTCCACTGCTTCCTAGAAGCGAGATCCAATCAGCACACTCCTATAAATGTCACCTTGGATACATTCCACTCAGGGGAAAAGAAAAAGGCCCAGCTCTGTCTGGTAAGTGTTAGAAGAGAGCCTGGGGACAATTTCATAGTGATTTGGGTAGGACTCCAGGCCCTGTCCAGGTAATTCAGATGGATGGGGGGCGTAAAGGGAGGCCATGCCCTTTGCTTCTCCAAATGGATTTGATTAGGCTGAGGAAGAAGAGGAGGCCGTGTTGGGTCGCAGAGGATCCAGTAAAATCCATTTGTGACCAAGTAAGGCCCTCGGACTCCTTAGGAGAACTGAGTCATGTGAATCCTGTATCCCTCAAGGGAACACGGGTGAAGCCTTGGAGGGCCTTGTTGGTCCCCTTCCTAGCAAGCCCATTCCACTGTTACCTGATGGGGCAATCTCCCTCCAGCTTGTCCTTTTCTGTATGTCTTATAGCTTCCATATGGAAATGGAAATCTCTCAGGCTGGTGTGCTTGCCTGGGGACGCCCTCTAGGTGGGCACTGACCAGAAGGCTCCAATCTGCCTTTCAGGGCTTGTCTTGACACACGGTAGCACCTGCATCTTTGGTGCGCGATTTTGGGAATCCGGAGTGTTCTACTTCCTCTCCATCTTTCTGCAGACATTGCTCTCCAGTTCATTTCTTCCAGCTCACCTTAGCATGAGGCAGATCAGCAAGACCACTGCCTGAGCCGACGACCAAATGTGAGCTCTGTGCAGGCTAGACTGTTATTTTGCCACTGATCCCGTCCAAGCACCTAGTAGGGTGCCTGGCACATTGTAGGGACTCACTAAATACTGCATTTGTTGGGAAAATGAATGAATAAATGAATGAATGAATGAGATACCAGTTTTCTCTTAGAAGCATCCCTGAGTTTTAGTAGTAATACTTGACGCTCCCCCTCCTTTGGCTTGCCGGGAACAGAGCCAAAGCCAAACTTCCCAGGGGTTCTGCCTCCAAGGGCTGCGGGGCAGGAGGGATGGGAGGGAATGGGTCTGGTGGTGATGAGGCAGGCTCGCCAGTTCTGAGGCAGCCCGGTGCGGGGCTGAGTGCTTGGTGTCCGGCCCCAGGATTTGGAAGCTTTCTTGTGTTAGAAACAAAGAACACGATGGGATGGCGAAGGAGACAAACCATAAGAGACTCCTAAACTCACGAAACAAACTAAGGGTTGCTGGGAGGTGGGGGGGTAGGGTTATGGACTTTGGGGAGGGTATGTGCTATGGCAAATGCTGTGAAATGTGTAAGCCTGATGATTCACAGACATGTACCCTGGGGCAAATAATACATTATATGTTAATAAAAAATTTAAAAAAAAAAAGAAACAAAGAACACTTAACCCCTGTTATTATGGGCCCCAAGGCTAATTCCAGGGCATCAGGAAAAGTCCCTCTAAACAGCCACTTGCGCCTGTGAAGCTACTAGCACGGTCTTCGACCTATAGTAGATATTCGGTAAACATCCTCATCTCAGTGTGGCTGTGGCCAGATACTGGCCGGGAAGCTCTGAGACACTGCTTCTACTAACCAAGCTTATAGAACACAGGAATCCCTCTGGTAGGAAGTCGGAGCTTTGCTTGGTCTTGGTTTCCTGAGTTTTTATATATGAGTGAGATAGGTTTCAAAACCCTCCTTTAGGGACGCCTGGGTGGCTCAGTCGGTTAAGCGTCTGCTCTCAGCTCGGGTCATCATCCCAGGTTCCTGGGATCGAGCCCCACGTCAGGCTCCCTGCTCAGCGAGGAGCCTGCTTCTCCCCCTGCCCGCTGCTCCCCCTGCTTGTGCTCTCTTTCTTTGACAAATAAATAAATAAAATCTTTTAAAAAAAATAAAACCTTCCTTTATTTTGCCGACTTGCTATCAAGCATTTGAAAATAATGATGAGGGCGCCTGGGTGGCTCAGTTGGTTGGGCGACTGCCTTTGGCTCAGGTCATGATCCCGGAGTTCCGGGATCGAGTCCCATATCGGACTTCCGGCTATGCAGGAAGTCTGCTTCTCCCTCTGACCTTCTCCCCTCTCATTCTCAGTCTCTCTCTCTCTCTAATAAATAAATAAAAATCTTTAAAAAAAAAAAGATCTTTAAAAAGAAAATAATGATGAAAGCCGTCCTTCTTCCCCCCATGCACCTGCTGCATCTTTTAACACAGCAGCATTAAGGCAGTAGTGTTGGGCTGGGAAGGGGTCATACCTGAGTGGGAATCCCAGATTTGCCATTTGCCAGTGTGTGACCTTGGACAAGTGGCAGCCTCTCTCCGCCTGCCATCTCATCTTAATAAGATGGGGATGATAATCGTACCTACCTCACCGGGGAGTCGAGAGGCTTCAAAACGTGTGCGTGCAGTGCATGGTACAGTGTTGGCCACAGAGTAAGGTCTGTGACCCAGCATTTCATTCCTAGGAAGGAACGGTAGAGAAATAATAAAGCATCTATTTGTAACTAAACACGTAGAGCTCTATTTACTAGTGTATTCATTCATCTTTGCTTTAGAGCATTAACAAGTCGATCAGTTCCTTTTCTGTGCCTTGGTCTCCTTATCAGGCTCTTTCCAGCTCTTGGCCGGGGTCAGAATCAGCTGGTAAGAGGGTTGGGCTCTGCAGGTGGAAGAAAGGTAGAAGAGCTCCCCAAACTCTCGGAACCCCAGAATACACCTATCTGTTAGGTTGTCAATGGAGGCATCGCAGGGCCAGTGAAAATGATCTACCCATCCTTGCTTCTGGCTACCAGGAGCCTTCCGAGTAGTTAGGAAGGGAATAGAAATGGTTGTTTACAGGCAGCCAAACCTGATGCTAGCAAAATAGAGCCCTAGGAGGTAAATAGAGCAGCTGTGCGTGCCAGGAGAAGACAGGGGTCGGGAGCGTGGAGGAGAGGTGATGGAGGACCACCATTGCCTGGCTGGTATCTGGGGAGACAAGGGCAACGGGAGGGCTTTGCATTACAGTAGACTTGTATTTGCACACCAGCCTTGCCAAGAGTTAGCAAACTATTCATGAAGTTTCATTTTCTTATCTATAAAATGGAAGAGCATTCCAGAGAGCTATGGCAAGAATTAAATGAGATGAGACAGTGTACGTGAAGCGCCGAACCCCTGGCAGATAAGACAAGTGAATTCCGGGTACCTGGCTGGCTCTCTCAGTGCAACATGCGACTCCTGATCTCAGGGTTGTAAGTTCGAGCCCCACGTTGGGTGTAGAGATTACTTAAAAATAAGATCTTTTTTTTTTTTAAAAGATTTTATTTATTTATTTATTTATTAGGAAAGGGAGAGAGTGAGAGAGAGCAGGTCAGAGTGAGAAGCGGACTCCCCATGGAGCTGGGAGCCAGAGGTGGGACTCGATCCCGGGACTCCGGGATCATGACCTGAGCCGAAGGCAGTCGCTCAACCAACTGCGCCACCCAGGGGTCCCTAAAAATAAGATCTTTTTAAAAAATAGTTCCACTTCCAAGTATTTTGTCCTGTTGTTTCCTTAAGAAGTCTGTTTGCTCTACAACGTGTGTTGATTTTGGATTCAGAGGAAATGATCAGCTTGACATCTTTAAAATTATTTTCTGTCCCAGATACAAATGGTCTGATGTGTATAGTCAGCAGAGTTTTCATGACCTTAGTGGGGTTTTAAAGCATTTACCCTTGTATTAACCTTTTTTTTTTTTAAAGATTTTTGTTTATTTATTTATTTATTTATTAGGAAAGAGAGAGAGTGAGAGAGAGCAGGTCAGAGTGAGAAGCGGACTCCCCATGGAGCTGGGAGCCCGATGTGGGACTCGATCCCGGGACTCCGGGACCACGACCTGAGCTGAAGGCAGTCGCTCAACCAACTGCGCCACCCAGGGGCCCTGTATTAACCTTTTTGATTATAGATGCTGTTGTTGACTGATCCAGCAAGTTGGTTGAATAGTGAAGAAGTTGATCAGTAAGGCCAAGAGAAACATTTTTAAAATGTGATTATATGAAATGAGGCGGCTAGCCCTCCGATAGCACTTGCGTTTCTCATCACCGTGACTTGTGTTTGCATCTGTTGCATGAACGACAGAGGGCTTTGAAGTTGACTCAAAATAGGACTAAAAAGGCTGGTCAGAGAAGGGATGGGGGATGGTAGAAAGCCTGCTTTTATCAAAGCGTCCCGTGCAGATAAGCACCAGGGTAGGGAAGGAATAAAGCACGGTCCTCTAAACCTTGGGTCTTCTCTTCCACTCACTTCCTTCTATCCAGAGGAGTTGTTCAAGTAATTTACAGTTGGGAGAGCTGTGACCAGCCTACCTGAAGCACTAAAAGCTCATGGTCATGTTTCCAGTTTATGATAGGCGGTAAATGCTCACAAGTTGTAATGGACTAAACGAGCCATTGCCCAAGATTTTAACCCAGATGATAATGCCACTGAGGCAAAGCCTTTTTTCTTTTTCTTTTTTTAAGATGAGTGAGTGTGTAGCCTACTGGATATTTTTAGAGCTCATCTTTTTAGTTTATGCAGCCACAGAAAGCGGCATTGCTGGAAATAGTGCAGGGGGAAACATACCCCCTGAGTTTAGAATGATTACCAAATTCCAGCATACTGCCTTCTAGAGAAGTCTGAGTTTTGTGTTAGAGTCATAGTAATCATTCAAAATCAATCCACTTAGGAAAATGAGTGGATTTATTGAGGCCAGAGAACAGACTGATTTAAAAACTAAAGAGTTCTGCTCTAAAAGAAATTAAAGGAAGATTGCCTGAAGACATTATAGTATTCTCAAACTTCCAAGGCCCTTGGTCACGTCAGGGTGTTTTGCGGGTTTTTATTTTTGGGGGGTTTTTTGCCTTATATTTTTGTTTTTGTTTTGTTTTTGTATTTGTATTTATTTATTGTTTTTCAGGTTTGACCACCTGTATCTACTCTCTAAATGCCATAGAAAGGAAAAGAGCTAGAAAAGTATTACCAGTTTTATAAAAGAGTTACTATCTTTTGGACAGGCTGGAAACCTAGTTTTTGTTGGCTTTTCTGGTTTAGGTTTTTCTTTCTTTCCACATGAGTAACAGCAGTCACCTATCCTCTTGCCCTGGGGGGCTGGGGACCGGCAGGAGGGCTATCACCAGGGTGCAGGACAGAAGCGCAGACTCTCAGCCCCAGTCCTGAGCTGCTGAATCAGAATCCTAAGTATTAGAGGCTCCCCAGAGGATTCCTTTTCACATTTAAATCTGAGAAGAGCTGATACCCGAGTATGGCTCATGCTGTGTTTTAGTCTCATTGGCAGGTTTTTAGTTTGAAGGAATGTTCCTTGGGAGCAAAACAGAGAGACTCAGAGCCCTTCCAGAAGCAGAGGGTTTACTGAAGGGATGTACATGGACCCGAGATGGAATCTGAAAGGAAGATCCGAGGCAGCGCTAGGGGCAAGCTACCCCCCTGCTTCTGCTGCCTTCTCACCTGGGCGCCTACTTGGCCCATCATGGCTCCCCTAGTCCTTCCCTCCACCATCATATCCAAGAACTAGAATCTGGCCCAGTGTGGTGTTTTTCTCCCAGGCACCCATAAGTCACTGGACTAGACTCTTGGATCGCTGGGGACAGGGACAGGCAGGTGGTCTGCAGAAAGACTGCCCCTCAACGGGAAGGCAGGGAGAGAGGCTGAGACGGGCTCCTGGCCACCCATAAATCTCATCGCAGTTTACGAGAACCTCAGCATGAAATTCTGAATGCACGTGGGGAAAGGTAATTCCCAAAGCCACTGTCAGTTTGAGCCAAGGAAATAGAAAATGTTTCTAAATTCATTTGTTACCAGACCTATTCTTGGGTAGGAGAGAGGGGAAGATGAATGTGGAGAAATGAACATTCATTTTAAGACATTCTGTGGGCCAGTTGCTTTAGAGACTTAGCATACATACACACCTAGAGAACTATGTACGTGGGGGCCTGGGGAGAGAGGGGCCCGCCGGCTAGCATTTGCTGGGTGATCATTCAGAAGACAGGGCACCCCCTTACTTCTCTTCAAAGAGCCTAATAGCAGAGCTGAGTTGATGAAGCCTGGGAGAAATTGTTAGAGAAAAGCTTAGTGTTTAAACATTATTATGGAAGGACTTAAAATCTTGAAGAATGCTAAGAATTTGAGTATTTCTTGAAAAAATTATAAATCCCAGAGCAGATATCTCAGCCACCTGGGGACCAAAACTTAACCCTCTGATGCTGCAACAAGGGGACCCGACATGACGGAAGCCCCATGGCCTTGTTTCACAGCTCCGCCCAGAGTCTGTTTCGGCGTGGAGATGGGGATGATCTGGTTTGGGGGGCTTTTCTGTGCTGGTCAGGGCCCTCTTTCCATGCACCTTGTCCCTCCTGGCTCAGCCCGGGTTATGACGCCAGGGGGACTGATCCCTGCTGCCTCCCTGCTCTCCCCCGAGGCCTACCCCACACAGGCTACCACTGTGGCCTTCCTGGAGCACAGCTCCACGCCGGGGCCCCGACTTGCCCACGCTGGGAGGGTGGCAGGCCTTTGCACCGCACCTACTTCCCCTGCCCTGGCCAGCCGGGCCCCACCACCCCTACCTGACCAAACCCCCCGTCCATCCCAAGGGCCTCGTGCCCCAGGCCCCACCCCTCCCGCCCTTGCTTCCCATCTCCTCTGACGGTCACCTGCTCTGATCTGCCCTTACAGGACCCCTCCTCGTTCTCCCGCGGGGTGGGGGCTCACCCTCCTCTCCGCAGCCGTAATGCCCACATGCCACTCCCCCTGTTGTTTCGGTGGTTTTCTTTTCTTTTTAACCCAAAGGTGTCATTCCTTTCACACTGGATCAGACGTCCCTTGAGGATGGGGACTTGAAAACCTCCCTCCGAGAGTGGCAGCATAGAAAATCAGAGGGCATACAGACTTGGCACTCTGAATTCTGTCAGAATTCGCATTCCTGGTAGACTCACTGGCCGTGGTGTGTATGGTCTTGAATGAGTTACCTGTCTTTCCCCATCGTACTTCTACGTTTGCAAAAGAAGAGAAATGGCAAGACAGGCTTGGTGGAGGACGTCCTGCCTTAACGTCTTCTGCTGCGCTTCGAGGACTCCCGAGCATCTCCTGAGCCTTCAGCTGTGGCTCTGGTGGCTACAGTAGGTGCCCAGTAAATGCTGAGCCCCAGTGCAGCTCTGGTGGCTGCAGTAGGTACCCAGTAAATGCTGAGCCCCAGAGTGGCTCTGGTGGCTACAGTAGGTGCCCAGTAAATGCTGAGCCCCGGAGTGGCTCTGGTGGCTATAGTAGGTGCCCAGTAAATGCTGAGCCCCGGTGCAGCTCTGGTGGTTACAGTAGGTGCCCAGTAAATGCTGAGCCCCAGAGTGGCTCTGGTGGTTACAGTAGGTGCTCAGTAAATGCTGAGCCAGGGTGCGGGGCTGGTGCTTACAGTAGGTGCTCGGTAAATGCTGAGCCCAGTGCAGCGGGGGGACAAGGCTGCCGGAGGCCCCAGCCTTAGCCAACCGCATTAACCTGCTCATTCCTCAAGGCTTTTATAAGAGCTGCTAACAGGCCGGAGAATTGCTGGATTTGAGTTTCACCTCCTTCTCATAACCAGGTCACCTTCTGGGGGAGGTGCTAATGAGCAGTGAAATGACCAAAAGGTGGGCTGTAAGGGAGGAGAAGGAAGAGGAGGAGGAAGCAGCCGGGAGCTCTGCTAGATCATCAGCTCTTGAATCCGGGAGGCCTGCAGCGCTCAGCCCCGCTTGGCACCACGAGGAGAATAAATGCAGGGCGCAGAGCGGATCAGGACGAGCTCTGGAAAGAAGCCCAAAGAGGCTCCTCTTTGGCCATAAGCTTCCAGCCCCCAGCCTCCACCAGGGGCATCCCGGTGTTGTAACAGCTGCTCTTTCTCCTCTTGGACACGTTCTACTTTTACTGAGCACCTTCTTGGCGGACACACGAAGCCACACGATGTTCCTGGCAAGTGCCCGCCTCAGCGTGCCAGCCGCCCTGGAGGAACTCGAGCCTTCGGTTCCAGGGCCAGGGGCCAGGGCAGGCCGACCCAGGACTGGCGGCATCCCAGGCACCCAGAAGCCAATGAGCAGGCTGTGAATGTGGGCAGGAGCGGAAGCAGACGCTGTCTCGTGGCAGCTCCCCCCACAACCCCCCGACGGCCGAGGGGTGCAGGACCAGGCTGGCGGCCGCAGGGCCCGGTAGCTGCCGTCTGCCCGCACCCTCAGTCCAGGGGCGAGTGCTCAGCCGTTCTCCACTCTGCGGCAGGTGGGAACCACGTGGGGAGTTTAAAAAAAAAATGCGTTTGCCCAGATGTCAACCAGGGTTTCTGATCGAGTTTGGGGGTGGGGGGTAGTGAGGGAGCTGGGCGGCCGGAGTCCGTTAAGGCTCCCCCAGGTGATTCTAGTGCAGCCTGAGTGGAGCCCCACGACCAATGAATGGCTGGGACGCTGCCTGATGGGAAGCAGAACGCAGGCCTCAGGGCCCAGCAGACGGGCTGTGGAATCCCCCCCTGCACTGCCTGCTGTCTCTCAGGCAGCGGGCCAGCCTCCCAGATCCTCCATTTCTGCAGCCGGCAAAGGAGAGGCGCGGCTGCCGCCGGCCTTGGAAAGTTGTGGTTAACCGCGGCAGTGTGTACGCAGCCCTTGGCACTTGGTAACGTATTCCTTTTCTGTGTATTTGTAGCCCTGCCTTTTACAGATAACAAGGGTTTGTTGTTGGGCGCCTGGGTGGCTCAGTTGGTTGAGCAACTGCCTTCGGCTCGGGTCATGATCCCGGAGTCCCGGGATCGAGTCCCATATCGGACTCCCGGCTCTGCGGGAAGTCTGCTTCTCCCTCTGACTTTCTCCCCTCTCATTCTCAGTCTCTCGCTCTCTAATAAATAAATAAAAATCTTTACAAACAAAAAAAAAAACACAAGGGTTTGTTGTTGTTTAGTTTTTGAGTTGTTCTAAGTCAAGATATTTATAATTCAAAAATTTTAAGAAAAATTTTGAGATTTTTTTTTATATTTATCGAAGGGGTGTGGGCTCTCAGAATAACACATAGAAAAGTTTGATAATGAGCTTTCAGGTGGAGAAAAATGTGTACCTGGAGGCTGACACATGTTCAGGCTTTAATTTGTTGTCTGCTCACAGGAATCCTTGACCTTGAAGCATGTACAATTCTTTGATTTGTGCTTAGAATATGTCAGTGGATGGGTGTCCAAGTTACCCAGAAGGGGTGAAATTCACCCAAAAGGCACAGTAGCTCATTGGAGACCCCAGGACTTTTGGGGTTCTGGTGGCTGAGCGTGAGTTTTGGCTGTGAGGCAGCACTGATCTCTGATGGAGCCGGACACTCTCCGGCTGCGGGGTCAGGTGTTGGCTGCAGTGCCCTCACCTGGAGGGTTTATTCAAACAGATCGCTGGGTCTCGCCCCCTAGGTTCCCAATGGAAAGGATCTGGGCTGAGGCCAAGAATTTGCATTTCTAGCTCATCCTCTGGCGACGCTCCAGCCGCAGGTCTGGTGACCACACTCTAGGCCCACTGCTGTCTACTGGGGTGAACTGGGGAGGAAATGCAGGGACCAGGCGAGCTCGCTTGGGGGCAGTTGCAGAGTTCGTGCCCCAGGGCGAAGGGCAATCCCAACATGGGGTCAGCTGTTGGAGTTTGTGGGTAGTCCCCAGGCATGGTCCCCATCCCTATCTCTGAGCCTTCCTGGGAATTCAGTAACCTAATCCTCAATGATAATTGAGAGACCTCATTTTTATCAAGCTCTTATGACGGGTCGTAGATGGGCTCCTTTCGCTGATGTGATCCTCACCGGAGCCCTATGAGATAGACACTGTTAGTGGCTTCACCACATCTGTTCTCCAGATGAGAAAACTGATGCTCAGAGAAGTCCTATAACTTGCCCAGTGTCCTACAACCTGTAAGTGGTGAAGCCAGACTTTGAACCCAGGATATCAAGAACGGGGAAGGGTCTGGAGTTTTACTCTGCTTGCAGTCTAACAAATGAGCCTACTACAATTTCAGGGGCGCTGGCCACAGACACGATACTCCTGGGTCAGAGACAGGGGACGGTTTATTGCTTACAGAATAGCAGTAGCCAGAGCATCAGCATCTTCTTGTACTAGTTTGCCGAACCTTTGTTCCCATGGAGCAGCGTGAAGAGAGCCAGCTGACTCTTTTACATATTGTGGGTTGAGTTACAGGAAAGGAACCCTAAGATTAGGGACCCGAATCTTATACACTGGGCAGAGAGCATGCCTGAGCTCTTCTATGGAGGGAAACACTCTATCTTCTAAGGCTGTACGCTCTACAGAATCCTAAAAAAGATAGTATGAAACAGTGTCACTCAGCTCCTTGCTTCGTTAGATGCGCAGAAACACAAAGGACCCATGGAGAATTGTCTCCTAACAGGTCTGTGCTTGTAATACTCTCCATCAGGGTCAGTACCTACAGCCCATTGGCCTGCAGCCTGTTTTTCTACTGCCAGTGAGTGGAGAATGATGTTTACATTTTAAAGTGCTGTGAACACACACACACACACATAAGAATAGTCAACAGGAACTTCATGTGTCTTGCAAAGCTCTCGTCTCTGGCTCTTTGCTGCCCCTTTACCTAGGCCAACCCCTGTCCTGTCACTACTGCTTCTATAGCCCTGGCTAGACTAATGCCAAGAAGTAAACGAACCTAACTTACTCTAACGTTTTTGTAAACATTAGGTTTTCTACGGCTGGGGTGTTGCAGGTTGGATTCCCAAGGGAGCAGACTCTGAGATGAGTTTAATGTGTAGAATATTCACTGAAGGATGCCTTTGGCATTGACACCTGTGGAAGATGGGGAGGGGAGTCTAGTGGGCAGAGGGGGATGCCAAGCCTCGATTCAGGCCCAGCAAGACTTAGTCCATTGCCACGGGGAGCTTTAGACCTAGAATCTGCCCTCAGAGTGTTCCCAAGTTGGGCTAAGATTTCCAGACCTTTACACCCCTTCATCAATTGGTTATTGGATATTGGCCACCTGGGAAGGGGCCAGACGTTGGGTACGGTGGCTCTCCGGAGCCGAGGCAATGCCAGGGAAGAAGAGACAGTGTGGTCTGTACTGAGGCCAGGCTGAAAGCTGTCTGCCCAACACTCCCAGCGGCTGGGACAACAGGCCTTTTGTTGAGGGGGCCTCTGGGAGGCGCACTACTCTGTCCATGACCTAGTACAAGCATTTTAGGGCCAAGAGAGTGGAATCTACTAGCTTATAAGCTTCTTAGGTAGGAGTGATTTTTAAAAATCTCTTTACCCCCTTGGGGTAAAGAGTGGCTCTAGGTGGCTAGAGTTGGCACAGTTGGTTAAGCATCTGCCTTTGGCTCAGGTCATGATCTCAGGGTCCTGGGATTGAGCCCCGAGTCAGGCTCCTTGCTAAGCAGGGAGCCTGCTTCTCTCTTTCCTTCTGCCCCTCTCTCAAGCTCATACTCTCTATTGCTCTGCTCTCTCTCAAATAAATAAAATCTTTTGGGGAAAAAAAATCTCTTATGCCCTGAAGTACTTAGCATAGGGTCCTGTAAGTAGTAAGTAATGAGTATATAGTCAATGAAAGGATTAACGGATAGATGGATGGATGGATGGATGGATGGATAGATGGATGAATGAATAAATTATGTAAGTTTAAGCACAAGACCTTGTCTTCAAGTTTTTTGGTCTTCCTTTCATGGTTCTTTCCTACTCTCCTTTCTCTCCCCCAACCCAATCCATTTTAACTCTAAAAATCACCTTGTGACAAAATGCTAAGAATAGTGATGTTTAAAAATGCGTGCACAATGAATGAAAAATGAATCAATTACAGAACAGAATTTTAAATCTAACTTAAAATTCTGAACACTTCAGTGTATCTTCTTACAACTTTATTTTTCATGAAACTCTTCTAAAGCCTCTACTTAAAAAATTTTAATCTTTATTAGAAACGAATTCTTACTTGTAAGGAAAAAGAAAACAAGACATATAGGGGTGCCTGGCTGGCTCAGTCAGTAGAGTGTGTGACTCTTGATCTTGGGGTTGTGAGTTCAAACCCCACACTGGGTGTAGAAATTACTTAAGAAAAATAAAATGTGGGTGCCTGGGTGGCTCAGTTGGTTGAGCGACTGCCTTCGGCTCAGGTCATGATCCCGGAGTCCCGGGATCGAGTCCAATATCGGACTCCCGGCTCTGCGGGAAGTCTGCTTCTCCCTCTGACCTTCTCCCCTCTCATTCTCAATCTCCTCTCTCTAATAAATAAATAAAATCTTAAAAAAAAAAGAAAGAAAAATAAAATGTAAAAAAAAAAGTGTATAAAGTAAAAAACTAAATCCTCCCTTCCTAATTTTATTAACAGCATGTTGTATATCCTTTTAGATTTCTTAAATGTATATACTATCATCTAGTTATATGTAAATGTGTTGTTTATTTGGCCAAAATGGTATCATAAACATAGATTATTTTTTCCTAAAAAAGCATATAACAGACATCTTGAAGTTACTATATTAATGACTGCTGGCATTTCAGAAAATGCCCTAGATATAGCCTATAACCTCCACCCCAAGAATTCATTAAAGGTGATTTAAATTGAATTCAATTTCTAAAGTTCATTCTCCCAGATCCTTTACTTTCGATCCCCTGGGATCAGAAGATGAGATAGGTCTTGTCTGAGGGAGAGAGGGTAGTAGTGTTGTTAAAACCCTGCGTGAGCCAAGGTGGGCAGATGGAACATTCGAGAACGCTTGGAATCTGGCAGGTCTTCCTCTCCTAGAAAGATAGGGGAAGAGGGTGATAGGACTAGAATGGTGCTCTTCCTGCCAGACTTACAAACCCCCACTTCTCTAAAAATTCCGTGGCCCTTATCAACCAATTGGGTGTCCAAATGTCACTAGCTCATGCAGGCTTTATGGGACACAGAAAGCCATTGCTTCTGAAACTTCTCCAAGGAGCCAGAGCCCAGGAAGCTCTGTGCCAGGAGGAGCGGGACCCTGTGAGCCTTGCTTGACCTGCTGGGGTCAGCACTCCCAGCATCCACTTCTGTTGTCAGGGGCCCTGGAGACGGAAGCCCTGCTCTAGAATGCCACCTCGGCCTCACTCCTTCCAAAGGCTGTCCTTAAAATCAGCTCAAACAGAAAAATAATAACGGTGATGGACTTGACCTTTGAAAAAGAAACATTAGATCCTCTTTCTGGTAGCTGGGAAATGCAGCACTAGCAACAAAACTGTAAATCCCTGACAGAAAAGGGGCCAGTAGCGGCAACTCTCACCAATACAAATGAGAGGCAGGCAAAGGCAAATTAAAATATGATCTTGTAGATGCTTCAGCTTTATTTCCCAGAGATTTACTGTGTGGAATTTCAGACTGTGTTTTCCTTCAGCCTCAGTGCATTAGAATTGGAACAGTGGATGTGGCTCACTGCAGGCTTTGGCCTCTTGGCCAGAATCAGACCTCAGGGAGGAAGAGAGAGTGTGATCTGTACTCAGGGACAGATCTGGGACTGGGACTCCATCTCATCGGAGGCCTTGGTTTGCCGGGCAGTATCACAGATCAGTTTCTGACTAAGAACGTGGGGAAAGTAGATGAGTCATAAAAGAAAGGATCCTTGAATATTTATCTACCACTAAATCCATCCCAGGCAGAAGTAATTTTCTTCAGTTTTTGTTGGTAGTTGTGTTGGGATTCAAAGAAACAACAAACAATTCAGTAACAATGATAAGAAACACTGACCAGTTATCCGATAACAGGGATAAAAAATAAGAGTCCTTTAAAAACTGAGTTTCAGAATTGATGACAGAATTCCGCTTTCAGTGGTGGCAGATTAAGAAATGCGGATCAATGTACTTGTTGAGGACAATCAGAAAAACTGGACAAAATCATTTTTAAAAATCTGCTTGAAGGCATTTGAGAGCTAATAACGCAGGAAGGGATTATCAGGTTAAGACTCAAGAGAAGATAGTGCCTATAGTTCCATCGACAGATAAATGGATAAAGATGTGAGATATATATATATCTGTTTTATATATATATATATATATATATATATATATATATAACAGAATATTACTCAGCCATCAAAAAGAATGAAATCTTGCCATTTGCAATGATGTGGATGGAACTAGAGGGTATTATGCTAAGCAAAAATAAGTCAGAAAAACAGATACTATATGATTTCACTCAAATGTGGAATTTAAGAAATAAAACACATGAGCATATGGGAAGGGAAGGAAAAATATAAGATAAAAACGGAAGTGAACCATAAGAGACTCTTTTTTTAAAGATTTTATTTATTTATTATTTGAGAGAGCGAGCATAAGCGGGGGGGGGGGCAGAGGAAGAGAAAGAAGCAGGCTCCACACTGAGCAGGGACCCCAACTTCAAACTCGATCCCAAGGCCACAGTATCATGAGCCGAGCTGAAGACAGATGCTTAATGGACTAAGCCACTGAGGCACACCAAAAGCCATAGTTGTTCTTAACTATAGGGAACAAACAGGGTTGCTGGTGGGAAGGTGGGTGGGGAGATGGGGTAATGGAGTGATGGGCAATAAGGAGGGCACTTGATGTGGGGCACCTGGGTGGCTCAGTGGGTTAAAGCCTCTGCCTTCAGCTCGGATCATGATCTCAGGGTCTTGGGATCGAGCCCAGCACTGGGCCCTCTGCTCAGCGGGGAGCCTGCTTCCCCCTCTCTCTCTCTCTGCCTGCCTCTCTGCTTACTTGTGATCTCTCTCTCTGTCAAATAAATAAATAAAAATTTTTTTAAAAAAGGAGGGCACTTGATATAATGAGCATTGAGTAGTATATGCAACTGATGAATCACTAAATTCTACCCCCTGAAACTAATAATGAACCATATATTAACTAACTTGAATTTAAATAAATGTTTTTTAAAAACATCAGTGAACTGACAGGTCACAAAAAAATATTTGGAATGATACTTTGAATGATGAAATAAAAAAACAAACTGGAAGAATAAGAGACAAAGACATTCTGTGAGATCTAACAAAATGCGTAATTGGAATCCTGAATGTTGAGGAGAGAAACTGGGCAGAAGCAGTATTAAAGGGATAGTAGCTGGGAACTTGAAAAAAAAACTGATGAAAGATATGAAGCCACAAATTCAAGAATCACTAAAAACTCTAGGCAGGACTAATCAAATCAAATCAAAACAAAACCCAGACCTAGGTACATTAGAGTAAAACTATTCAAAACATTTTCAAAGAATTGACCCCAAAAAAATCTGACTGCCAACTTAGAACCCTATTCTCAGTGAAAATATCCTGAGATAAAAATGAAGGTGTTATAAAAACTTGTCAGCCAAAAATTGATAGATATGTCACCCGCAGATATGTCCTAAAGGAAATACGAAAGAGTGTTCTTTATAGAGAAGGAAAATGATCACAGATGGAAATAAGAGATGAAGAAAGGAGTAAAGAGCGGTGGAAATAAGAAATAAGAGCGAGGGAACTGTAAATATGTGGGGAACATAAATATTGATTATGATAATACTTTGTTAAAACGCATGCCAACAAAGTTGCATAAGTTCAGGAAGGGGGGAGCAGGAGTAAATTAATGTACTAAGGTTTTTGTTTTATCGAAAGAGGGTAAAAATACAAAGCAACATTAGTTTTGATAAATCAAAGATGTGTATTGCGGTCTCTAGGGTAATGACTATAGGGATAGTAAGTGTGCCCCTGCGATACACATGATCACCCCCACATGTGTGTGCGCACACACGTAGAAAAAAGTTAGGGCGGGTCCATCAAAATGTTGATTGTGGTTGCATGTGGGTGAAAACAATCTGGTTAAATTTTACTTGACTTACCTGTATTGAAGAAAATTTTCATCTAACATTTAGAGAAGGGAGCATCAAGGAAGCTCAGCTTTTTAATCTTATGACTTCCCTATTTCCTTTTCCAGCTCTTCTGAACTACAGCTAGATGATGAAAAATAAACTTGCCATTAATTTGAAGCCCGTTTTTTTTAACAAATTTAACAATATAACCTGAATAGCTTTCGCTGTCATTAAATATTATTATGTAGTATTTGTAATGGCTGTAGAATAGTCCATTGTGTGACTGCTCTATAATTTATTTTCCTATTGTTGGACCTTTGGATGGTTTCCAATTTTTAGAAGTAATAAATACCTCTAATAAGCATTCCTTCATACATGATTTTTTTTTCCTGAAGATATATTCCTAGAGATATAATTGGTGGGTCAAAGGACTGACACAATACTAAGTTGTTTGATTCCTATTACCCAAGGGCCTGCCATTAAGGCTGCATCTAGTTGCTTTTTAACAGACCAGTCGAAGAGTATTTGGGAAATATAAAAATAGTTTTAACAGGGTGCACACAGTCTGTGTCTATGACAGCTTGGAGCTTGCTGTCCATGCGGCCGTGGTCACACCTGGAGAATTATATCCAGTGGCACGGGGTCGTGTGGAATTCACAGAAAAGAAGTAATCTTAGGAGTGTGTGTTAGGGAAAGCTTCATGGAGGTGGTGAGGCTTGAGGGAGGCCTCAGAAGCTGATCATTGGTTCACAGATCAAGGAAACAGCTGATGTAAAGCAGAGAGAGACGGGCCCCAGCAGGAGGTGTCTCAGAGTGGCTGGGGGAGAGGGTGCTGCCTGCCACCACCAGGAGCACAAGAAGCTGGGGTTGGGCTGGCTGCAGCCGGGTCAGCCAATCCCGGCTGGACCGGGTAAGATGGGAAGCAGCATCCCGGCTCTGGAGCAGGGCAAAGGCTTGACCGAAGGAGACACGTCGGTGTCCTCATTGGACCCTCACACTTAGTGATTGCTCAGAAATGGACAGAAACTGGGGTTTTTCTCCTTTTCGTCATATTAAGGGGAAAAAAAAACCCAACTCCGCCAATTTGCTAGATATTCTTGGAAGGATAATAAAGAGGAAACTTTCTTCCTCTCTCAGCAGAATGGAATTAGACTCACCTTGTTAGATTGTGCCGCTACCAATTAGAGAGAGAGAGAGAGAGAGAAGAGAAACTCCACGGAAACGTTCTCCACTTTCCAGCTGCTCTTATTTAATCCGTGTAAATTCCCCAAGGACCTTAAACTAAATCGACCACCAAATATTGAAAAATAAAAACAAACTGTTAATTAAAGGGATTGCAAGGCATGCACGCCTT
>CM052806.1:49514373-49619821 GCA_028533885.1 Nasua narica | reverse complement strand
GATGTTGGTTGGGAACCCCTTAAAAGGTGAGGAAGAAAGAAGTTTAAGGCACCTTTCTTTCTCTCGGGGGATTTCAAAGCAAAGATTTGTAAAGACTTTAGGATACTCACAACACTGGCTCTTGTGAAAGCAGGTAGGGGCTTCATTAGAGACGGGGGGGGGGGGGGGAAGCAGGCGGTCTCCTGGCTGAAGGCACAGTGGGGCCTGAGCGCAGCGGGCGGCTTGGGAAGGGGATGCTCTGTCCCACACACTGGGGACCAGGGAGGAGCGGCGTCCCAAGCCAGAGCGGACGCCAGGTGACTGCTGCTGCCAGGGCACACCCCTCCTCCAGGAGCAGGCTAGGAAAAGGTGCCATCATGGGACAGCGGGACCCTCTCCCTGCCCGAGCCACGGTACCGCCCATTTGGCTGGGGATTATGTCCCTGGTCTCCACCCCAGTGCGGGGCTTGGATTGTGGGGCTTGTCACTGAATTCAAAAGCAGGACTTTGGGGGTCAGGAAATGGAACGTTGGATTTTTAATTTCTGAATTTCTGTGGTTCTTTAATAAAAGGGCCTGAGGTTTATGAGTGAGGAGTCACACTACCCAGGTGACTTTAGGTGATTTGCTTTTTCTCTTCGGGCCTGTCTCCTCTGTAAAATGGGGCTAAGAACAGAGTACACTTCAGAGGATGCTGTCTTAGGTGACACGGTGCCCTTTGCCACCCAGCGAGGGCCTGGCACACAGAAAGTGCTGGCAAATTAGGTCTCATTCATGCTCCTGAGTCTAGGGGAACTCTTGCCTGGATAGACCTCAGTGGTAGTCAGAGGCCAAGTAAAAACGACAAGCTTCTTATTAAAAGAAAAAAAAAATCTTAAAAAAAATCTTGAAGGCAGATGTGTTCCTTCTGGGCAAATATGCCATATCTGAATCCAGGCATGCAGTGGGGTTCCGGGGTAGGCCTGGCACACAGTCATTGGTGGGGCCCCCAGGCCGTGTGAGTTCCAACCGGGTGAAACCAGGCCCCAAAGAAGTCTGAGGAGCTGGGTTTTATCAACTATTTAGTGCCCTGCTGCTCCGATCAGGTCTTTATTTCCCTGATTTTCTCTGGCTCAAATGTGTGCTTTTGTGGTAATCTTGACCTACGTGAGAAGCCGGAAGATAATGGCGTGGCCCTGAGTTGCAATACATTTAGTCATTCACAGGATTTCAGTCAGGGAACTCTTCACTCAGGCTCCACACACTAGGATTTAGAGGCCAGTGCTTTAACTTCACCTGATTCAGGGTCTGATGCGCGTCCTGCAGGTGGCCAGCCTTCAACGTGGATACCGCCCCGGTGCCGTGGGGCTGCTGACTCAGTCCATCAGAGGGGGTGGAAGTGGAGGGGGTCCAGGGCTGGGGCTTCCTCAAGGGGATCGCCGAGAGCCCTGGTCACGTGCAGCTGGGCCATCAGTAAGATGCATCCGTAAGGAGGCAGTGTGGTCGTGGGGCCGTGGAGGCCTATGGGCCGGCGGCCATCTCTGCTTGGCCCTGGGGCCATAAACTGCACTGGGGCAGCAAGATGGGTGGAGCTCACAGGGCCTGCTGCAGGGGTGGCTTCTTCCCCTTCAAGGAGAACAGGGAGGGGCGTACGTGAAGAGTGACCCGTGCTTCTGAAGGTCACCCAGAAACCTCTCCTGCTCTCCAGTCAAGGCCTTCACTTTCCAAACACTGGCCACCCTTCCCCTCTCTCCCTCTCTCTATCCCCTTTCTCTCTCGGCATCCCACTGTGCTAAAACTGTGTTAGTAACGGACATCCTGGAAAAGAGTGAGTGAGACAAGTCATAGTTTGATGCTCTGCCTCTTCAAATTCATGTCCAGCTTGCCAGGTGCCTGGAGTAAGAATGTTCTTGGATGTGGAGGGTTGGTCAAGGCACCCAGAGAATGGCCCTGGCTGAACACAGCCAAGGTGATGTCCTCCCTGTCAGCCCGCCTTGGTGTAGACCATCCCTCCCGGTTTCCTCCACAGGCTCAGAACTCTTAACTCTATAATCATTAGAAATGTGGCCTCTACATATTAAATTTTTAGTAATGTGCTCACATTATTCCTTCGGCCCCAAAATGCATCACGGAATTGTATATAGCATGTCTCCTTTGCTGCGTATTTATTGTATTGGGTTTTTAGTCCATTTTACTGAGTAATACATGCACATAGTTAGAAACGAAAAATGTCCAGGTGAGTGGATATGAAGAGCAGGCTCCCTTCTTCCGGCCCCTGCCACCTACCCCAGGGCCTTTGTTTCCCCTGCCCAAGGAGCAACCATACTTCCCAGTTTTCCTACAACCTCTTGGAGTTAGTCTTCGTACATACCAGCCTGGATGTGTGTATGTTTGCATGTGTGTGTGCGTGTGGTATCCTTTTCAAGCCAGAAGACATGGTACGCTGTAAACATTGTGTGTACTGATTTTTTTTGACTCAACAGTATATCCTGGAGAATAATCTACGTCATTCTGTGCCGTAATTTAACCAATCCCCTCCTGGTGGACAGCTGCGTTATTCCTAATCTTTTGCAATTATGAACAAACTGCAGAGAATATCCTTGTGCATATTTCTTTGGGTAAAATACATGCATCTGTGATTGTACCTGTGGGTTAACATCCTAGTATTAGATTGCTGGATCAAAAGATGTATGTTCTTAAAAAAAAAAATAACATGCGTTCTTTCTTCCTCCCTCCCTCCCTTTCTCGCTTCCTTCCTTCATTTATATCGAAGCATAGTGATAATGTTATATTAATTTCAGATATACATTGCATCATAGTGATTCAGCAATTCTATGCATTTCTCACTGCAGTGTCGTTACTTTCTGACGTTATACAGTTATTGCAATATTATTGACTGTAGTCCCTATATTGTACTTTTCATCCCTGTGACTTATTTATCTTACAACTGGAAGTTTGTATCTTTTAATCCCCTTCACTATTTCACCCATCTCCCCACCCTTTCCTCTAGCAGCCATCTATTTTTCTCTGTATTTATAGGTCTGATTCTGCTTTTTGTTTGTTTATTCATTTCTTTTGTTTCTTTGATTCCACACATGAGTGAAATCATATGGTATTTTTCTGGCTCAGTCTGAGTCATTTCATTTAGCATAATACCTTCTAGGTCCATCCATGTTGTCACAAATGGCAACGTCTCATACTTTTTTATAGCTGAGTAATATTCTAGTGTGTCTGTATTCACCACATCTTCCTTACCCATCCATCTATCCATGGACATTTGGGCTGCTTCCATATCTTGGCTATTTTGAATAAGGCTGCAATAAACACAGGGGTGCACGTATCTTTTTGAATTAGTGTTTTTATTTTCTTTGGGTAAATATCCAGCAGTAGAATTACTGAGTCATACGCTATTTCTACTTTTAATTTTTTGAGGAACCTCTAGACTGTTTTCCACAATTTATATTCCCACCAACATTGTGTGAGGGTTTTTTGTCCTCGAAATCTTTGCCAACACTTGTTGCCGACCTTCCCCCTGATAATGCTGTAGGGAAACCCTGTCTTACAACACGGGCAGGCGGGAAGACAACCAGCTCAGTGGGATCCACGTCATATGCAATCACTCCCAGCTGAGCCTTCTTGTTTTCCACCAAGATGGCGACCCTACTAACCCCAGCTCAAAGGGCAGTCTTCAAGCCTAAGAAGAAGGCTAAGCCTTCTTCTTAGCCCAGGTCAATGAACTCTGCCTCTTCTCTCGCTTTGCCTCTGCTCTCTATCCGTGGGGCAGCTTAGGCAGTTGAGTGTTTGTTTGATGGTCCAAGTCTGGGTGAACTGGCTAAGCCCGGGAGGCTCTTTTAGACATTTACAGAGAATAGGCCTTGCCGCTGTA
Source organism: Nasua narica (assembly GCA_028533885.1). Taxonomy (NCBI): domain Eukaryota; kingdom Metazoa; phylum Chordata; class Mammalia; order Carnivora; family Procyonidae; genus Nasua; species Nasua narica. Next base: position 49,615,978 of record CM052806.1, on the reverse strand, counting down.
GTGGGGCCATTCTCTAAAGCCAGGGAGGTCCATTTTGGGCTGGAGGTCCTGTGCAATACCTGAATTCTCGGGCCTTTTCTCAAACAGGGGATTGACCACCTTCCTGGCCTCCTGCTTCTTCACGACAGCAGGAGCTGAGACTACCTTCTTCCCCTTCGCCTTCTTTCCTTTTGGCATCTTGGGGGGGCAAGTTTTCTTCCCTTTGCTGCAGGTGCCTCCAATCGTGCAGCCATCCGTCCCGGTTCTGAAAGAAATAGAACACCTGTGCCTTCTCTCCCCAGTCCCTGCTCAGACTCAGCATCAGGTCGCACCATAGGGAATCACCACTTTGGAGGGCGTAAATGGTTAAATCCTAGCAATTGCATGTGGTTCACCCTAATGCTAACTTTCAACTCCTCAAAGAAGTACCACTGAATTGTATTTTTTAAAAAGAATTTATTTATTTATTTGACACACAGAGACATAGCAAGAGAAGGAACACAAGCAGGGGGAGTGGGAGAGGGAGAAGAAGGCTTCCCTGCTGAGCAGGGAGCCCGATGCGGGGCTCAATCCCAGGACCCTGGGACCATGACCTGAGTTGAAGGCAGACGCTTAACAACTGAGCCACCCAGGCACCCTGTGAATTGTATTCTTTAAAAAAAATATAAGATTTTGCTTATTTATATGAGAAAGAGCACAAGTGGAAGGAGCAGAGGGAGAGGGACAAGCAGATTCACTGCTGAGTGCGGAACCTGATGTGGGGCTCAATCCCAGGACCCAGAGATCAGGACCTGAGCCGAACTCAGATGCTTAACCAACTGAGCCACCCAGGAACCCCCTGAATTATATTCTTAAGTCTCAACTTAAATGGGCTTTGCTCCTAGTTTTTCTTTCCTGTCCCACTCCACCTAAATTGGATTATTCTGTATCACAGCATCTTGTCCTTTCCTCCATAGCACTTATCCCAATTTGTAATTATATATGTGTTTATTATTTAATGTCTGATACTCTAACTAGATTTCTGTAAACTCGGTGAGCCTGCGAGTACGCTGTACATCACTGTATCCCAGCCCTTGGCATGAGGCCTCGCACATCATAGGCACTCAATAAATGTCAACTGAATTAATGTACATACAATGTGGCTCTTTTCATAAGCAGACAATGTTTTTATTCTGTTGCCAGAGTGTCCTGTACAGTGGTCCTTCTCATTGTTTCTGGATCCAATGTAAGCTTCTAGAGCAGTGAATGATTCCTAATCCTGACTGCCCATTAGAAGTACCCAGGAAAATTTTAGAAAATACAGAGGGGTCTTTCCTCACATCAATCAAAGCAATGTCTCCAAAGAATGGAGGCCAGGCAGGGTTGAGAAACAATGCTCCAGAGGGCAGAGACCCATCTGCAGAGGTCTCCATAGCTGGTGTTGTGAAATCTTAACACTTTCTTGCCACCACCTTAGTGGTGGAGTTTCAAACCATGATCAGGTAATTTTCTTCTCAGTCCCAGGAGCCTTCTTTGGGCACAACAGATATTGCCACCAACAGTAAGCTTGCTTGCTTGCTTGCTTGCTTTCTCTCTTTCTTTCTTAACTTTAAAAAAAAAAAAAGTTTTTATTTACTTATTTGTCAGAGAGGGAGAGCGCACAAGCAGAGGGAGAAGCAGGCTCCCCACTGAGCAAGGAGCCCAATATGGGACTCGAATCCAGGACCCTGGAATCATGACCTGAGCCAAAAGCAGACCTTTAAACAAATGAGCCGCCCAGGCTCAACATTAAGCTTTTGAGAACCAGTCAAACTTATCTTGCAAGTAATTTTTTCGGTGGCTGTACCAAGGGGTGGCCTATTCATAGACTTGACCATCACCCCCAGATCTGCCCCAAATTAACAGGAAATATAAATTAAAAGAGTGTGTGCTTCAAAGCAGACTCTCCAACTTCTCTTTCTGAGAGTCCTCCCATGCTTAAGCCCTTCCTGCAGAGCAATTCTCAAGCCATTATTTAATCTTTCCCTTCCTATCTTTCCAGCTCTTGGGCTTCCCATAGGTCACAATTTAAGGGGAACTCACACACCGATCCACTTCACCTTCTTTCTATGCATCCACCTATTTGTCCATTTGAATGGAATACCCACTATGTAGCCTTTCTACACGCCCAGGAGCACGGCTTCCCTATTATGGGGCGCACCGAACAGCGTAAGACATGGCCTTGCCCCCCAGTAATGGCACGGAACCAGAAACTGAAACCGGGTGTGTGCCATTTTGACAACTTATAAGAAATGTCACTGGGACACAGTGAGGAAAATGATCCCTTACTGGTAGGAGAAACAGAGGAAGGCTTCACCGTGGCGGCCCAAACTGAACACTGATAAGTAGGGGTCCACGGGGTTGGATTTCTCCAGCGCCTGCGCAGAAGCAGAACCTAACAGGTAGAATCAATGCAGCGGTCTTGGGCGTAATCAAGGAGTCAGGCAGTAGGTAGGTACTTGTTAACCCTTTACTCTAAACGTGGCATCGGACCACAGAGGGCCTTCTCTTCAACGTGTCGTGCATTTGTTACCCACATTCACACACAACTAATTCCGTTTTCATAAACTTTATTGATTCCACCATGTTCTTTACAGCTACTGATTTTATATACTCTTCTCATCAAACTGCAAGTTGATTATTTCGCTTTGTACATATTGTAGTAATTGGATTGCTTACTTTAATGGCACGATAGTTTTTGCACACTTGGCCAGTGACACTGCTGACATAGCACGCTTTATCTCACTTTACTGTATTGTTCTTATTAATTCTTCAACAGCCAGCTAAGCTGTTTCTCTTGGGAATTGCCTGGGAGGCAGAAAGTCTTATTTCTGTCCACTTTGGTACTACTCAGGAGGAGCAGAATTTTGTATTGGTTTCACTTTCCAGTAAATACCACCTGCCTCCTTCCGAATCAGGGGTCGTCTCGCTTATCTATTGGTGCACAACAGAGCGAGCCGAAATTCAGTGGCCAAAAATAGCAACCACCACGTGTTGTATTGCACAGTGTTGTGGGTCGACGGGGCTCCCCTGGATGGTTCTTCTGCTCCGTGTGGCATGTGATGGGGCTGCAGGCTTCTGGGGACTTCACTAGGAGGGCTCCCCTAAGTGGGCTCACCGACATGGCTGGCAGCTGGCATGGGCCATTGACCGGAAGCTCGCTTGGGGCTATTCACCGGAGTACCTTAGTTCTCTGCCATGGGGTTTGACCATCTGGCTTGAGCTTCCCTGATCATAGCCTGGATTCCGAGAAGGAGCATTTCTAGCACAAAGAGCAGAAACTACAGATCCCTTAAGGCTTAGCCTTGGAGGTGACAGTGTCACTTTTGTCATGCTACTGGAGGAAGAAAGTCACAGGGCCAGCCCAGACTCCAGGCAAAAGGCTGTAGATCCCACCCACTGGGGAGGCGCATGGCAAAGCATTTGCAGCCCTCTGGAACTCACTACAGGGCCTTTCCCTGTAGACATCCATTCACCCGCGGAGGCCACAGTGTACCACAAAATCCAGCTCTGACGTTGCACAGTTGTATCACAAATGGACGAGTCTACTGCATTTCTTAGAGATCAACCCAAAGGCCAGCACCACCCCCTCCTTTTTTCAAAAATGTATCTTACTACCTTGGAGAATAATTAGGTTCAGGAACTATGCTTCTGTTTGCACTTCTAGCTCACCGCTATTGATGACCATTGGTAAATAAAAGTATGCTTGCATTTCACTTTTTCATTTATATTTTGTCATAATTGCATTTTTTTTGGTTGAATAAAACTTCTCTATCTTTTACAACCTCTAAGCAAATAAGAGCTCTAATCAAAGCAGATTTAAATAGGTTTAAGTAGGTTTTCTTGAGAACGTAAGTGTAAGCGTAAGCATAATTTGCCAATTGTTCTGATCTGATGTCGGGATGAACTCTTAGCTATAACATTTGTCCAAGGCAATATTGGTCTATATATTGCCAAATTGGCCTGGCATTTTGTGTAAATTCACTTATTCCTTAGTTTACCCGTTCATACATCATCTTTTGGACATTTCCACTTGGATAACCCACTCTAGCACTGTGGATACAAAGAGGAATGAGACAGAGCCCCTGCCGGCCGTGACCTCCCAGTCAGAGGAACTGAAATGTACACACCTTGGTTCACAACACGCTCAACAGTGATGAGGGCGATGCTGGTGTAAAGCAAAGGAGGGAGCTCGGGCCAGAGGTAAGTCAATCCTGCCTGGGAGAGTCAGGGAGGGCTTTGCAGAGTATTTATGGGAGAACGGCAGGTGCCAAGGAAGGGGCCAGAGAGGGGCTGCAAGAGGTGGGTCGGCGCAGATTGGAAAGAGCGTTCAGATGCCATGTTTGGCTGCCTTCTTGTAAACATTGGTGAGAGGGCATAGGTTTCTCATAAGCAAGACACACTGTCTTGAAGGACGACCCTTTTGCCAGTGTGGTGTGGAGGGGAGTGTTTCAGAAAACAAAGAGAGGCACACAGATGTGAGAATGGGAGGCACGTCTGAAAAACTCACAAGCGGGCCAGCATCTTGAGAGGAGTGGAGGTGGCCCAGGAAAGCCAGTGGCAGCCCACGGGGCCGTTCCAGGTGGTATCAGGCACCCTCCTGTTGGGTTCCCAGTCCTCTGTGGTCTGGGTGGGCAAAGAAGGCCTCCAGGGTGTGTCTTTGGGCCCAGCCGTTTCTCCTGCCTGAGGCATTGTGGCATGGTTGGACTGCCTTCCCAGTCCACCCGTCCTTCTTGGCTCTTGTCCTCCCTGCGTCGTGCGGCTCCCCACTGCGCCTTGCCGGGCATCTCTGCCACTCGGCTCTGCGACACATCCACTCTGATACTTGTCTCGTTGGGGTGGAGGGGCACAGAGCCCCTGGCTGCTGTAACTCTTGGCTCCTAAGGGAAAAAAAAACAGAATAAAGATTTCAAAGTCCTTTATCGTCTGTAAAGTTGTGTGCAAACAGTATTATTGCCATCACTGTGAGGTCTAAAATTCGGCAAGTCCTCGCTGGTAAGGAGCCTGTGTGTTTTTAATTTCCTTTAAGGCACTTGGCACAGTTTTTAGTTATATATTGTTATATATGTCCTCAATAATAATGTGTAATGAATAGTAATAATATATAGTTTATTTAATATCTCTGTTTACCCTTTCCAAGCATTGGGGTAATTCTTCTTCTAAGTCTTGGGGTCTGTGGACAATTTTAAAAGGTGCACCAAAGGGCACCTGGGTGGCTCAGTGAGTTGATAGTTGACTCTTGATTTTGGCTCAGGTCATGATCTCACGGTCATGGGATTGCTGCTTGTCCCTCTTCCTCTCCCTCCTCCTCCCCCCATGCTCATGCGGGTGCTCTCTCTTTCTTAAATAAACAAACAAACAAACAAACAAATAAAATCTTTTCAAGAAAATGTCCACCAAAGTTCAAGAGTTCTTTGTCCATCCTTTTCTTTGCAATTTGGAATTTCAATTCAACAGCCACTGGCTACGAAAGCCCATATATCATGAGAGTGTAGGAACAGAAGTAAAGATGAGAAATCAATGGGGCCACAAAACACCACCCACACCCATTAGGTTGGCTATCATAAAAAAGACAGGTCATAACAAGTGTTGGGGAGGTTGTGGAAAAATTGGAAACTGCAGACATTGCTAATGGAAATGTAAAATGGTGCTTTTGAAAACAGTTAGGCAGGTCAAAGAAAAAAAAGAGAAAGGGAGAGCGAGAGTTATCAAATGACCTAGAAAGTGCTCTCTTAGATGTGTATCCAAGAGAATTGAAAACTTATGTTCGCATTAAAACTTGTCCATGAATGCTCACTACAGTGTTAATGATAATGACCACAAAGTGGAAACAATCCAAATGTCCATCAGGTGACGGATGGATAAGCCGAACGTGGTGCATGCAGGCACTGGAATGTTAGTGGGGCAGACAAAGGAGAGACACAGATCACGTGAACGAGCCTTGAAAGCATTGTGCTGCATGAAACACCACAGTCACCGAAGACCAGGTACCGTATGATATTGTTTATGTGAAACGTTCGGAAAAGACAAATCCACAGAGAAAGAAGGCAGGATGCTGTTTGCCTAGGACTGTGTGTCAGGCGGGGAGCGGGAAGGGGGTGACCACTAAGGGGTTTGGGTTTTACTGGGAGGTGAGGAAATGTTCTAAAATTGATTGATAATTGTGGAATTCTGTAAATATATTGAAGACCATTGAACTGGGGCACCTGGGTGGCTCAGTGGATTAAAGCCTCTGCCTTCGGCTCAGGTCATGATCTCAGGGTCCTGGGTTGAGCCCCGCATCAGGTTCTCCACTCAGCGGGGAGCCTGCTTCCCCCCACCCGCTCTCTGCCTGCCTCTCTGCCTACTTGTGATCTCTCTCTCTCTCTCTATCAAATAAATAAATAAAATCTTTTAAAAAAAAAGAAAACCATTGAGCTTTACATTTTAAGGGGGTGAATTGTATGCATGTGAATTATATCTCAATAAAGTTCTTTTAAAAAAGAAAACATTGAGAAGGGAGATTGATAAGCATTTCAACTTTTGTTGCTGTCCATCTATCTTCTAGCTCTGATCAGCCCTTCATGATGAGCTCCTCAGCCCCAAGCCCGAAGCTGTGACCCCTGCTACAGTTCTCTCTCCCTGTCCCTGCAAGGGGTTGCACGAGTAGTTTACACCTGCCTCTTAGCTGTACTTCCTTTCCCAGAATCCTCAGTGAACCATTCCCTGCTTCTGCAGCATTAGCCTTGGTCCCTCAGGCTCTTTAAATCACCCTCTCCATCCTGCCCTCTCACTTTAAAGCGATCTGAGATACTTTGTATAAAGGATGGGGCAGCACATAAAAATAACTAGTATTGTACCAATTTGTCTCTTCCGGGGGTCTGGGGGATACGTATTTGTAAAGTTCTAGAAAATGTGAGAAGCCACAGAAAATTGCCTCTCATCCAAATGGAAGAGCTAGATTTTTTGTGTTATTGATCAGTGAGTCAGGTGCAATGATATTTTACTTCAGAGTTTTTCCGCAGGAGTGACATCCACCCAGCCTGCCGAAACTGCCAGGCCAACTAAAGGAGCCAGCCAGTCTACGAAGGCTGGAGGCAGCCATAAGGGAGGCAGACTCTGGATTCACGGGCTGGCCAGCTGCATCTCCCCTAACCGCAAAGGCAACTTGAAGTATACGACTTACTAAGGGAGCACTTTGTTACAGACAAGTTGAAAGAGTCTGTTTGACAGTTGAAGTCACACCATTTTGATTTTTACATAAAGATAGTTAAACATTGGCTTGACAGGTTTATTCTAATTTGGTAAAGGCCATAATTTTATGGGATGGTAACTGTTTCCTTGCAGTCATGATTCCTGCTGTTACTCTTACATTTTCTTCTAATTGGCAGATTGATGGGCTCCCAAGAATTTGCTCAAAAACCATTTGCAGAAGGAGAAAGACAAATCAGAGGGGCTGACTTTTTTTCCCCTGAAATACTACTTCTAATAATGTTGGTAAGGGGGTATTTTTACATGCAATTTACAAATTATTTCTGGCATATTAATGGATTTTTGCCTATTTAGATGTTATTTGTATGAAATGTGCTTAGTTTAAAAGTCAAATACTACTATAAGACCTCTAAAGAAAAACAGCAGTCCTTTCCCACCCAACCCCCTACCCCAGTTCCTGTTTCCATGAGATTCCAGGAAATTTCTTTCATCTCTTTACCTGTTCCTCCTGTTATTTCCCTCGTATTTCTAAATAAAAATATTATACTGCTATTTCTTTATTTTTCAGGCCTAGATATTGCTTATTAACTTCCTGCTTGGAAGATCAGAATTCAGCTCTCTCATTTCTCCACCTTAATCATCATTGAAATCGTTTCTTTTCTTCTCTGTTGGATCCTCTAATTTTTTTTAAAGATTTATTTATTTATTTATTTGTTTGTTTGTTTATTTATTTATTTATTATCTTCCCATAGAGAGAGTGAGAGAGAAAGAGTGAGTGTACAAGTAGGGAGAGGAGCAAAGGGGAGAGAATTTTCAAGTAGACTCCCCATTGAACGTAGAGCCCAATGCAGGGCTTGATCCCATGACCCTAGAACTCTACAATATCATGACCTGCTTTGCTGGAGGTAGTTTTATTCATTGTGCTGGGTCTTCGTTGAATCCATTCAAACTGAAACCTCACATCCTTCAGAAAAATCTTCTTCTATCATTTTTTTAGATAATTCCCTGGTCTGTTTTGTCTGGCCTATCTTTTAGAAATTAGACTTCCTGAATTAATTCTCCACTTTCTCTTCTCTTCATTTTTGCCTACTTAGTCTAGCTTTTGGAAGAGACCACCTATTACCTGCCAACTCTATTACATTTAAAATTTCCATTATAAAAAAAAAATTTCTGTTATCATGTATTTAAGTTCCAAGAGCTTTGTATTATCCACCTTCTCTTCCTCTTTCCCAGCATCTTGCTATTTTTCTTCCTCCCTGAGGATAGCAGACGATGTTCCCTGTTTGTCCTGCTCCTGCCTCACCTCCGTGTCCTCCACAGTGTGCGTCACGGAACAGAGAACTCAAACTGCAGCTCTCACATGGCTCGAGCCAAATTAACAGAAGGAAATCGCTCTTGAAATTTTTGTCTTTTTGTCTCCGGAGACACTACACCATACAGAGTCTCTTCCTAATATATTTGACTTCTCTCTGCTCTCTCCTTCTTTAATCGAGGGGCAATCCGGTTGATGGATCTGTTTCTAAACTTCGAAAGAAAACAAACAAATCTCTGAGACTCTCCTTATTTTCACAGCGTCAACTACTCCCTCAGTGTGAATCCACAGAGCTTCAGACTGTATTTCCAAACTGTCTCACGCACAAGACCACGTTCTGGATCAGGTACTGCATAGCGGACGTTTCCTCTTGAAGACCCTGACATACTTCAAATGCAACATGGATGCCCCAAACTAATTTTAAACCAATTTTCCACAAAATTAGCTCTGCCCCCAGCAGCATTTCCCTCTCTCAGTCTCTCAGACTTGAAACTCGGGAACCACCCATTGGCCATTCTTGCCTCTAATCGCAATAGCTACCAACACTCAGCTGATGCTTACTCAGCCTTCCTCATATTCACACTTCTCTCTCCATTCATTATCATCCTTCCAGAAGAGGGGAAGGGTATTGAGAGTGTTCTATGTAGTAGAGACTGGTGAGGCCCAGCGCCATGATAGGTGTAAGACGGGTTCTTTGTTCCAAGAGCTTACAGTCTATGATCTGGAAGTTAGTTAGAGGTGTGTCTACTCATCTTCTAGATCCCCACTGTTGCAGGCTGGGTTCGAACAGGAAGCAGTCTCTGAGGTGGAAATTAATGTGCAGGAAGTTTATTGCGGGTGGCGGTGGGGGGGGAGGGGAAGTGCTGCTGGAGTCAACACCCGAGGAAAGGAAAAGGAAGCAGTATTGGGCAAAGGGAGAAGTTGACTTGGGATAAGGTCTTTGTGGCAGCGTCAACAGACACTAAGGGGCATTCTGTGGCTGGGACAGCTCTTCAGAGTTGTCCCCATTTGGGGTCTGGGAGCCAAGGCTTCATGCCTCCAAGGACCAGTCATTGGATGCAGGCCACCTTAAGAAAGGTGGTGACCTTGGACAAAGCAGCTCCCTTTCAGAGAGGCAATCCCCGAGGGCTTCCTGCCAGCAGCACTCCCAGCACTTGGAAGAGTCAGGCTTTCATCCTTGAAGGGGCATGTGGCTAGTGGAGCCATCCGGCATCCACAAGATCTGTGGACTCAAGCATAGTCTTGGATACCTCAGCATAAATAACAACTAGCCAGGGGTCCATTGACTGAGTAAAGAATTCAGGAAAAGTGAAGTCATCTTTCATTCATTCATTTTATTACATGGTAACCAGTCAGACTGTGTTAGGTACTAGATAAAAAAATGATAGAATTCACAGGCTCTACCTTAAATAAGCTTGTAGCCTGGTAGGGGGTACCAAAAATGTAAGCTAACACTCTAATACAGTGAGAATCATGAAACAGAGGATTATAAGCTAACAATGCATTCTCAAAGTTTTAGGATGTGATAAAATGCCCAACAAACAAACATAAAAGAGAGTAAAAACTGTTTAAACAGATTTGTTTAAGTGCTCATTTTCCAGCATGTATTTTGTTAAACTGATGCTTTGAAAAAATCCCTTGCAATCTGATTTTTAAACTTTCTGAATGATTTATTAAAGTTACCAGTCACCTAGAAACACTCCATTCACTGAACTATTGTCCGTCAATATTCTCTGTCATTTTCTGCAGCCTTTGATTTTTTTTTCCTTTTCTGAGTATGTAAAAGTTATTTGAATATATGCATAGAAAAAATGCTGGAAAGAAATTCATTTAAATGTTAACAGGGCCCATAACCCCAAGTTGTTGGCCTATGTGTCCTTTTTTTCTCCTTTAAGTCTTTTGGTCCAAAATCTTTTATTGTCCAAATTGTGGACAGTAAGTCTGAGTGGCTTTTATAATGAGGGGGGAGCTACTTTAAAATCCAGTGTGAACGTGTGTGGCCACACCATGGGAACACAGAAGAAGGAAACTCGGGGCAGTGATGGGGGGACAGACCCTCGGAAGAGGTCTCCCCTATGCTGAGCGGTAAAGGTGAGTGGACGCGGCAGGAATGAGGGAGGGCGGTGCATGTGCGGTGCTGGCGTTGAAGGGCATCTCAAGCAGAAAGAAGAAAATATAACGCCGCCCCGGGGCGTGAAGAAGCATGTCGGGTTAACTGCAAGTTCAGAAAGGCTGAGAAGTAGGGAGCCGTTGGTGGTAAAAGATGAGGCCGGGAGCGCAGGAAGGGAGCTGGAGGCATCGGGAACGTAGACTTCGTCTGGAAGCCCAAGTCAGACACTCACACAGCATGTACCTGAGCCTGAAAGGACCCCAGGCTGAACGAGATGTTGACTAATGGGCCCTGTTGGTGGAACGAAGTCAGAAGCAAAAGCTGATTTAGAATGAAAAGTTTCACGCCTGACATGGAGTTTCCTGGCTTTGACAAGGTGACCTGATTCGGGCAGGGAAAGTGGTCTGCTGAACACAGAGGGAAAGCGATTCAGACATGATCCTGCGTGTGCACGCACACACACACACACACACACACACACACACGTGAGCACACGCACACACACTCCCGCTCTAAAGACTCCGGCCTCTACATTTTAAAAAGAACAGAAAAGGACCGGCTTGGGTTCACCGTGCGTACTTTACAAGGTATAACCAAGATGTTCAGGTCATCCTGTCCACAGATCGGAACTCCCCACAGGTCACCAGCAGCGTTAACTGTTAGCAGCCTGCAATTCTATTACAAACGCGTGTCCCTGGGTGGCTCAGTTGTTAAGCGTCTGCCTTCGGCTCAGGGCATGATCCCAGAGTGCTGGGATCAAGCCCCATCCCCGCCCTGTGGTAAGCCTGCTTCTCCTTCTCTCACTCCCCCCTGCTTGTGTTCCCTCTCTGGCTGTGTCTCGCTCTGTCAAATAAACAAATAAAATAAAAAAAAAAAAAAAATGCACATCCTGGCCTGTGCTGTCGGATGTCGCAGGAAGGCATTTTTCGGAGCATTTACCTGACCCTTGCAGAGCTCAGCATCTCTCTGTCCTATGGGCCAGTTGGGCTGGGCTCACGGGGTAAGCCTGGAGATCTGCTTTTTTTCCAGGGCACCTTGGAGAGCACCTATGCCACTTTTTGGTGCCTGTCTCCATTGGATCTGCGTCACTGCCGATCACTACTTTTTCCCCTGCCCCCCCCCGCCCCTCCCCTACTCCCTCCTCACCAGTACTGCCTCCTGGACCCTCACCCCACCCCCTCAGACGGTTGCATTATGCTTCTAAGTGCAGCCCAGCAGCCTCCTTCTCCCCCTGGACCATCTCTGGAGCAGAGATATGAGGGAATCACTTACCTGCTCAAAACTTGAGTGACTCCGATGATCTCTGCCAGCGTCCAAACTTGCCACCATCTTTCCACGCATGTCTCACGATCCGGCTTCGGCAGACCAGATGGCACCACCTCCCAAGGGCTTCTTCCGCCCGCAGCTCTTGGGGAACACTTGCCCTCAGAGTCAGAAGTGCAGACTTTGCCGGCTCACGGCGCACAGCCTGTTTTCTATCATGATTTTTTTTTATCTTCTGTGCCAGGCTATCGTGGGAAGAATGGGTTTGGGGATTAGACCTGCAGTGGGTTTTAATCCTGTAATGGCCTTACTGAGTCTGTGATCCGGGGTAAGATACTCAATCCCCTGCAGCTCCTTGTTTGTGAGGCAGGAATCTGTCTCCTTCAGAGGGCTGTTGAGAGGATTAAGTCTGATAGTGTCTCCGCCACCAAAACCCAACGTGGGAGCGGATGTAGCCTGTCAGGTCAGCTGTCAGCTGAATCTCCAAGGAGGAGACATGAGGTGATAAGGAACCCCACATTTGAAGAATGGAACGAGACATATCCCCAAGGACTTACAAAGAGGGGCCTATGAGATGCAGCAATCATGGCCCCCACAGACTGTGCAAGAGAAGGCCAGAGATAATGGCACTTCACGGGGCTGACACACTCCATTGGCCCAGTGGCCCTGTCTCTCCTCTCTCACGACTGAGGGTGAGGCTTCCCCCCAAATATCCTCCTCAGAAAACATCTCCCCTTCCCTCTCTCTCGGTGCCTAGTTGAAACTTCAGCTCCAACATCCCTTTCCACAAACAGAGATGTTAGTTTAAAAAAATCATGACACCACCTCACGTGAGCTCTCCAAGGGACAAAGGTGGCGAAAGGCAGCCAATTACTGCCAGAGCGTTGGGGTGGAGGCCAGTGGGGTTGCAGCAGCCAAAATGTCTTGTTACTCAAAAGCTCTGCTGAGAATTTATTGCCCATCTTCTAGTCGGGGAAGGTTGGCCGTGAGCTTGCCAGCTTGCTCAAATAAAGAGAGGAGGATATTGAACACTTATGGGGCAGCTCATGAAGTCAGGCACAGCTGGTCTCCATGGGGCTTGCAGATGGGAACTGGGAGGCCATTAGGGATCCAGGCAGGTTTAACCTTATCTGAGTCTGAAGTGTTGCTTTAGTCTAGACTGGACTATGGCATCTCTGAACTGGGCCTCTTTCCTTAATCAGGAGTGACCAGGAGAGATAGAGATCTGACATTGTCCGATGTTTGACAGACCCTCTCTTTGAAGCAGATAAAGATGTTCTAGATTAAAATCTACTCCCCTGGGCCCATTCAGTAAAAAAGTATATCCCATACATATAAACATTTAGCACATATGTTTGGCATCTCACAAATGCTCAGTAAAGAGCAGCTACACTAATAATGGTTATTATTGTTATAGTATTGTCACCTAGTGCCCGGCACACAATATTATTATTAAAGTTATTATGTGTGGGTGCGTGGGTGGCTCAGTCGGTTAAGCCTCTGCCTTCGGCTCAGGTCGTGATCCCAGGGTCCTGGGATCGAGTCCCCATCGGGCTCTCTGCTCAGAGGGGAGCCTGCTTCTCCCTCCCCCTCTGCCTGATGCTCCCCCTGCTTGTGTTCCCTCAAGCTCTCTCTCTTTCTCAAAATAAATAAAATCTTTTAAAAAAAATAAAGTTATTATGTGCATACCTCTCCTTCAACTGGGCCAACACTCCATTTGTTGAGTTAATCGTAGTAGGTGGGGGAAGGGCAAGCTGCATGAACGTGGATTCCTTGCAGCCAACAATGAAGAGCCGTGATGCACACAGGAAACAGCGGGGCCTGGGATAGCTTGATGCCCCACAGTAGAGTGTTCCATTCATTGGTTCTAACCAACTGTAGCCTAGATAATGTGGAATTCTGGATTTTCTTCAGCTATGACTTCTGACAAGGAGCAGAGGCAACAAGATTAAAGGTAAGAAAAAAGACATTTCTGTGCATTTCATTGTGTGCCATCGACTGCACTGGGCCCTTTACATCTGTTATCTCATCTAAGGAGATGAAAAAAGGACCAAATGCAAACCGTGGCTTGCATGACCCCAGTAGGACATGGGTAGAGTTTTTAAATGTGAAATGCTTGTACAGGAAACTACAAGCCTTTTTCCTTCCATTATAATTTTTGTGTAAACATGAAATGACAAGAGTTTAAAGATGGAGCCTCCCTGGGCACAAACATAAGAGTTCCTAATATAATCAAAATCCTCTTATTTATTTTCTTGCCTAAGTGGCTTCTCCCAAGGGGACAGCAGTTGCATTTCCTTCTTTCTGTGCAGCCGTGATTGCGAATTAATATTCTCTGCCATCAAAATAGCTCCACACGCCTCTGCCAAATGTAGTTATCTCATCCAATAATAGGAACAGCCTAGAGACGGCGGAGTTTTAAACCCCAGATCTTAGAAATTCTGGGCAATTAGCCACTCACTTGCAGAAAAGAGCAAAGAAGGGCAAGGCTGCGGTAAAACAAAACCTTGTTGTGACAGCTGTTGTTCTAAATAATGTCTCTTTTATACTTCTAGACACTTCTCCCAATCTACAGGCTAGCATGAGTGAATTGAGGTGATAAATAGGAGGAGAGAAAAGGTGAAGAATAATTAGCAAGTTCTCCAGTTAGAAGTGGTTCAAGGTGGCAGGAATTAACTGAAGAATGCCTTTACTTTCAAACTGGAATCCAAGGACGTAAGCCTAAAAAAAAAAAAGTCATCGAAATGTAGCTTTAGAGAGAATTTTATAACCAAGATATATCCGAAGCACATTAAATGAATGATCTCCTACAAGATTAAAGTCATATCTATATCCAAGTCTGTAGAATTAAGTGGTACCAATATAAAAATCTGTTGAATTAAATAAGTAGGTTTTTTTTTTCCCTATCTGTGCTCATTAACTAGGGTATATTTTTCAATTTAGAAATTGCTAGGGTGAAAAACTACTGGTTCTAGAATAAAGGTTTCTTTTTTTTTTTAAGATTTTATTTATTTATGGCAGAGATAGGGAGAGAAGGAATACAAGCAGGGGGAGTGGGAGAAGGAGAAGCAGGTTTCCCGCTGAGGAGGGATCCCCATCCAGGGCTCGATCCCAGGGATCCCAGAACACTGGGATCATGAGCTGACCCAAAGGTAGACGCTTAAAGCCTGAGCCACCCAGGCACCCCTGGAATAAATGTTTCTTGACATTGATCTTAGGATAGCTGTATCTGGAAAGAATTTGCTTCCAGAGACCTGGCTTTATAAAGCCTGCTGGAGATAGGAGGCAAATTTAGTCATAAATGCATCTACATGATTTGGCTCAGTAAAAACTCCATGTGCCCTATTAAAAGACTATTACTTTATCTTTCACTAGTCGTGTTGAGTAATTCTAACACAAAACTGTCTTGTCGATCTGGCTATAGGTTTATATGGAAAAGTGGGCATAATTAGCTCGGGGCTCATGGGAGGTAGGGCTAGAGGTCTTGGGTGGTGTCCCAGATTTGCCCCAACTTTAGCTCTGGGGGTAATATCTCCCTGGCAGACACAGGCGTCTACCAGATACTCACTCTCTTCTTGCTCCTCACTTCGGAAACATCATTTCGCCCAGAGCAGCAACATATCCAACTCAGAATATTGACTTCTCAAGAGTCCCTTGCAGCCAGGGCTGACGCTTCATCTTTTAATCTGTTGAATGTATTCTTTTTTTTTTTTTTTAAGATTTTATTTATTTGACAGAGAGAGAGAGAGACAGTGAGAGAGGGAATACAAGCAGGGGGAGTGGGAGAGGGAGAACCAGGCTTCCCGAGGAGGTGGGAGCCTGATTCGGGACTCGATCCCAGGACCCTGGAATCATGACCTGGGCTGAAGGCAGACGCTTAACGACTGAGTCACCCAGGAGCCCTGTTGAATATATTCTCTTATTACTACTGAGTGGTCCTCTCAATTGCATGCTTGGCTGTAAATTTTATTTATTGACTATTATATTAAAAAGCAAATAGTGGTTTTACCAAGACCCCAGGCAAATGAACTAGGCTAAAGCACCTCGTGCCTGGATCTTACTGTCCACATACCTGAAAAAGAGTAATTCGAGAACTAGCCTTTAATGTGTGGCATCAAGGAGTATTGATATTAGGGCAAGATTTTATTTTTAATTAAGATTTTATTTATTTAGATTTATTTATTGGGAGAGAGAGAGGACAAAGAGAGGGAGAGAGCAGGGGGAGGGGCTGAGAGAGAGGGAGAGAGAGAGAATCTTGAGCAGCTCTGTGCTGAACGCAGAGCCCAACCTGGGACTCGAACTCACAACCCTAAGATCATGACTTGAGCTAAAATCAAGTCAGACACTTAACCGACTGAGCCACCCAGGTGCCCCAGGGCAAGATTTCTGTTGGAAGAATGACTCAGGGTTTAAATTGGAAAACATTCAATTCCGAGAAAATTTAAAAGCTTTACAAAATTTCAAATGATGGGGTGCCTGGGTGGCTCAGTCCTTAAGCGTCTGCCTTCGGCTCAGGTCATGATCCCAGGGTCCTGGGATCAAGCCCCGCATCTGACCCCCTGCTCAGCTGGAGGCCTGCTTCTCCCTCTCTCATTCCCCCGGCTTGTATTCCCTCTTTCACTGTCTCTTTCTCTGTCAAATAAAGAAATAAAATCGTAAAAAAAAAAAAAAATTCAAATGATGTTCACTGTTGGCTGCATTTAAAAAAAAATGAAGACCCCAGGATTGAAGAATCATAAGTACTTCAAAATTTTTTTTAAATAGTTCCCTGCGTTTTCCAAATATTCTAGAATGAAGAGCCACCACTCTGAAACCAGAAAAAAAAAAAGATGCTTTTGGAGCACAACAAAAACGTTTAGAAGAAAAAAGAAAGGCCTAATAACTATAATTTCTTTCGAGAATAACATTACATAAAATAACATTAATAAAAATGAATACGAGCATTAACATTTTCATCATATACGCTCTTGAACGTCATCTGCAGTTTGCTTCTATCGCGAGTGTTCCAAATAACTGAAATTTTTAACATCCAAGGATTTAATAATGTACTCTGTCAAATTCCCACTGATCTAATAATCTCTCTCCTCGTGGACAGGCAAGAAAAGCCCATTATCTTCAACATAGGATCCCGCTTGCAGAAATGGCCTAAACCATGGGTCTGGAAACAACAAGAGTCAAGCAAGTCCAAATAACTCCTGGCTAACACTAGTGTGACATTTGGTTCGGGAAGATGTCCCAAGAGAAATGTAAACTATTTGAAAACATCCTGTTACTAAAACTCGGACATAAAAAGAATGACAAAAGGACTCAACAACTTCATTCGAAGCACGCATAAGTTTGGCTCCAGGGGATACCTTCCTACCACATACTGTCCGTCGTGTCCTCTTCTGTGGGTATCACCCCTGCCATCTGAGGAAAGATCAACTGACATTTATTACTCACCAAAGAACAGGTTGGAAGCAACCAGCACCCTCCCTCCCTTCCCCGGCTTGGGGTTGAGCCGAGTGAGTCACACCATCCCCAACCCTTGCTGAGCGTCTTGTTCGGCTCTCCCCTGGGGGCTGATTACAACCATCTGCTTCAGAGCTATTACGCCGATCAAAAAAATTAAAAGCTACAAATTGTCAAACAGAAGGAATACGAGAACAACAGGGCAAAATGACCAGATCTTAAACCTCGCTCGGAATGCATTATCACCCCCCCACAAGGTTTCAGAGGCATCCAGCTGAGACCTCAGAAGGTGGGGGTCAAGTATCAAGTGACAAGCTGAGGCTTCGCTTCCACCGCTTCCACCGGGGCTGGACCCGGCCACGCAGGGGGCCAGGAGCTCCAGGGACAGCATGCAAATGTTAGTGCTACATTTTCCCTGCTTGCAGCCCTGCTCCGTTAGGGAAAATTCGTGGAAAGGCTTTTTGGTCTGGGTTGTTTCCTTATGGGCAGATTTACTCTTTCAAGAGATTTTTAAGGCAAAGGAAGTGTAACAGGAAACCTGCAGCATATTAAGAGTCAGCTACCCTCTTGGAAAAAGTGGGGTGATTAAGTGAACACTTTGAAGCATGCAATGTGTGATCAGTATGTGGGGAGAGAGGATCAAGATGAGGAAATCTTAACTAGGAAGAGACAAGAGAAGAGGGTTCCAGTGTTAACACCACTTAAAAGGCAAGCGTTCCTCTGATAAGGAACTGTAGTTATAAACCACGAGGGACAACTGCCTCTTGCTTTATTAAAAAGTAAAAAGATGAGGATGTCTAGACAAGAACCACATTAGACATCATGTCTTAAGTGTTCTTGTACTGAAAAAATATAAAACCATATACAGTTCTCTCTCCCTTTCCTGCTTTTTCACAACCCAAACCCAAGAGGTGAGGAAGTTGTGGAAGAAATTATCTGGGACCCAGGGCCATTCCCACATAAAACATAAGCAGATGCCACGACGTGACTGAAAGGTTTTTTTCTCATCTCCTTCGTCAGACAGTAGTTGCTTTGAGGGTAGGGTCTGTATCTGCTGTTTTCTTAACACTGATCCTCCCCCACAAACTCTATATCAGCCACAGAAAAGGCTCTCAATAAAAGGCTACGCGAGGCGAATTGAACCGAACTGAATTGTGATAGCTTGGGTTTTAGTTGACCTTGTTCTGTAAGCCATATGTTTTGTTAGTTGCTGTTTAGATCTGAGTCTATTATCTCTACCGTATGAAGAAAGATCAATTGATATTTATTACTCACCAAAGAACAGGTTGGAAGTCATCAGCACCCTCACTCCTGGCCGGGGTTCAAGCCAAGTGAGTTACAGACTCCTCGATCCTTGCTGAGTCTCCTGTCCGACTTCCCTCCAAGGCTCACCCGTGGGGACTGATTATAACCATCTGCTTAAGAGCTCTTACTCTGACCAAAAACAGAAAAAAAAAAAGCAACAATTGTCAAACAGAGGGAATACAAGAACAGGGAGAAATGACCAGACCTTAAACCATGCTTGGAATGCCTAATCCCCACAGGGCTTCAAATACATCCAGCTGAGACTCAGAAAGTGTGTGTACAGATTAAAGAAAGACGGAGAATGAAGACCAGAGAGTTTGGGATGAAGAGAGTGAAATGTGGTCTCGATTGCCCCCGTCTGTTAAATGAGGAAGACGGACGAGAACGACATTCTAAGTTTCTTCAGCCCTGAACACGCTATGAGCTTTGCTGCATCCTTCCATCGCGTTGCTATTTTTTTGGCTTTTCACATCTCCCAATTCAAACCCTCCCTGAAATATTACATTTTCTATTCATTCCATCACTATTAATCTAAAATGTCAGAATGCTCAGCAAAGAGGGCCTTTAAAGTATTTTTTATTATTTTATTTTATTTTATTTTATTTTAAGATTTTATTTATTTATTTGACAGAGAGAGGAAGATCACAAGTAGGCAGAAAGGCAGGCAGAGAGAGAGGGGGAAGAAGGCTCCCTGCCTACAGAGAGCCCCATGCGGGGCTCGATCCCAGGACCCTGAGATCATGACCTGAGCTGAAGGCAGAGGCTTAACCCCCTGAGCCACCCAGGCGCCCCAAAATAAAGTATTTTTTAGGCAAAATATGATACATCTCTATCACATAGCACTATTGACAGTGTGGCTGGTAGCACATTGATAATGTCACCAGGTGGTAACTGGTTAATGTGGAGAGTTATCACACAAAAAACTGTGGTATCACAATAAAAGAAACACTGGAATATCTGGAAGGAGGTTTACCAATATTTGATTTTCCCCGATGGTAGGATTATGACTGATTATTTTTCTTTTTTGGTGAAAGTATTTTCTAATATTTTTAACAATGGACATAGATTACTTATGTTATAAAAACAGGAAAGAAATTAAAGATGGCATCTAATATCATCCTGAAAAAAGACTGCTCGAGCTGGTCTTAAACTTTTCAATGGAGAAATGATTCCTTGCCCTCCATTTATCCATTCAAGACTTCTTCCTGACTTTCAGGCAGAACTGCAGCTTCCCACTTGACCTGGAATTCACCCTCCAGTTTGCATTCGTTCCACCGTTGCTCAGACTCCTCCCATATGTTGCCTCCTTCCCCCTCGCCCCCCGATTCATGATCCAGTCAGCTCCTTCGAGGTTGTGTCACAGAGCTGGAAGGCTAAACGCTCTATTCCTGGATGCCTTGGAGGTTATGGTTCTAGATACCATTTAGGCTCCGCAGTGAGAGGCTCCTGCATGAAGGGGAGACAGAAGGGGGCAGAGACTCTCTCCCTGAAGTGGTGCTGCTCACAAGCAGCCGCCCAGCAGGACGGCCCCTGGCAGTTTCTGCACCTCTACATCATGGCTGCTGGGCTGTGGTCTTGAAGCCAAATGTCCAGCCTGAAGACCCCCCTGACTTAGTCCTCCGGCCCCTCACGTGATCTTGTAGGCACCGAATTCCCTGTGTTTCATCCCTTTCTGCTTGACATGCCAGAAGTGGTTGGATGTTCCCTGTATTGAACCCCACCGGACACGTCCCTCAGGCAAAGTCTACCGGCCGTGCAAAGCCAGTTCAGGTCCCATCTTCCTCATGAAGGCTTCACCAAAGATGGTGTGGATGGGACTAACAATGACCTCACATCCTGGATTCCCCTGGATTAGACCAGTGCTAACAGGCTGCTGTGGGACCCCGTGGAGGGCTTTTATTTGTTTTCCATTTGGGGTTTCATGTAACAAAAAGAGCTTTGGAACCCACAATGACCCTCAAGACAAGAATCTTCTTGCACGCAATACGCTATGTCTTGCAAAGTACCTCTGATGTTGCAGCCAAAAGGAGTAGAGACAAAGAGTGGGGTTCATTCTGTGCTTTCCTTGAGGTGAGGACTTGTACGTGTTCCGTGCAGCTCCTTCCAGAGACATGGACCTCCGCCCCTCCCATTTCAGAAAAGCCTGGCTCATGTTCAGGGAGACAGGGAGCAGCTGCCGGCCAGCCTCTGGGGAACATTCTCTCCAGTCTGGGCGGTGTCTCCTCCTCCCCCTTTTTCAAATTTGTGCCCAAACACAGTGAAATTTGAAACTTACTGCAAAAGGATTGGTGGTTAATATCATTTTGTCCAGAGGGCTGAAGCAAGAAAATTGGCTTCTAGCGACTTCTGTCGTGTCAGGTCAAGGCTCGAAAAGGAGAGGTCAAAATAGAGCTGCCACTTTTCGCCCACAAAGCTGAGTAGTTCATCTGATCTACACACAAAAATGATAGTTGTAGATTTCATACGTTTCTTCACAAAGACGTTTCTCTATAAATCTGGACTTGAAATTACAAAAAAAAAAAATGTTTTTTGGACTGCAGCACCTGTAGAAGTGGCAGTCACTTCTCAGTGCCCGAAGATGTTATAAAAAAGAAAGAAAGAGGGCGCCTGGGTGGCGCAGTTGGTTAGGCAACTGCCTTCTGCTCAGGTTATGATCCCGGAGTCCCGGGATCGAGTCCCACATCGGGCTCCCAGCTCCATGGGGAGTCCGCTTCTCACTCTGACCTTGTCCCTCCTCATGTTCTCTCTCACTCTCTCTCTTTCCTAATAAATAAATAAATAAAATCTTTAAAAAAGAAAGAAAGAAAGAAACATAATGATGATAATGACTCACGTTAACACACCTTTCATCAACGGCATTCTAATAACTTTTTAGGCTCCATGTAGGGATAAGTTAGGGTGTTTCTGGTCGTCACAGTCTTGGGGTGAGTACAACAACTCTTTAATAATTAAGACCTGGTGATCACAGCTTCAGGAAGCGCTGGAGGATCTGGTCTCCAAAGCAACGCCAAGAGGCATAAAGAAATTCTGGACAGTATTGCGCATTTTCCAAGGTCTGGGAATACTGTTTTAGATATCATGGATTCTTTCAAAGCTTCAAGTTAATATTGTGCATGAGAGGGGCTTCCTTTGCCCTTCTCCCCTCTAACTTGCTTAGAGCTTTCATTTGGTACGGACTCAAAGGAAGACTGTTTCCGTCCAAAGACGCATCTCATGTTAGTTTGCATTATGCTTGGGATTTAAGTGGCAGACACACACCCAATATCTAACTCAATGGGTGCTGAGAGGATTGGAAGAATGAAGAAGCAGTAGCATTATTATTATTATTTTAATTGAGTGTAATTGCCATATTAATCCTCATTTGCATAATACTTGGTAAAGCACTTAGCTAATACATAGCTATATTTGCAATTTATTCATCCAGAATATTTCTATTCAGCATTTATATAGCACCTATTGGTTTATGATGCTAATATACTAGATTCATGTTTCTGTTAAGGCTTAAATGAAAGAAGTTGAAAGCCAAGTCCATTATATTACCTTCTTTATATAGAACCTTTCATCATGAAGGATTCCAAATTGCTTTACAAAGTACAGTGAAACCTTTTACAATGAATTCCTAAGGGGACAGTGATAGCAGTGTGAGCTGCGGCATTTCATTGTACGAGCACTGTATTCGGTAGTGTGGGATTGATGGGGGACTCAGATTGTGTTATCTGCCAAGGTGTCTACATCCCAGGGCAAAGGAAAAATTAAATTCTGCTATTGACCTACTAATAGATGAAATGTTAGTCTTATAATATAAAAAGAGTATGCACAAGGAACATATTTAATGCAAAGAAAAACAATACCTTAATACAATAAGTGAGAAATACATCATATGCAGAGCACCTGCTCATAAATACCAAGTATCTGGTAATTAACACATTTCTCAAGACTATGATCTTCCTCCTTTTGAATAGTTTGTTGAAATATAATTATTCAGAAAAGTGCAGAAGCCACAAAGTAACAACTCAGTGGATTTTCAAAAAGTGAACTCACCTGTGTGACTGGTATCCTATTGGAGAAATTGAATGTTGCCAGGATCCTAGATGTCCCCGTATACATCCTCTCCGTTATTACCCAATATCCTAAAGGGAACTATTCCCCTGAATTTTACCCCGGTAAGTTAGTTTTGCCAATTTTTAAACCATATCCAGATGAAATTGCATAGTATATACTCTTTTTTTCATAGCATATCCTCTTTCATGATGGATTCTTTTGCTCATTATTATGTCTATGGATTTATCCACATAGCTGTATGTAGCAATAATACATTCACTTTGATTGCTGTATAGTATGTATATGGTAGGGGAGGGAAAGTACGTCTTTCCTCCACCCCTTTACGTTCTCTACTGGGACTCCTGTAACAAAAGACAGATTAACCAGAGAAGAGCATACAAATTTGTTTAATATAAGTTTTACGTGACACAGAAGGCTTCATTAGGAAATGAAGATTCAAAGAAATAGTTAAATCTGAGTATTTTTATGGTAGTTTTTTTTTTTAAGATTTTTAGAGAAAGAGATCACAAGTAGGCAGAGAGGCAGGCAGAGAGAGAGGGGGGAAGCAGGCTCCCTGCTGAGCAGAGAGCTTGATGCGGGGCTCGATCCCAGGACCCCAAGATCATGACCTGAGCTGAAGGCAGAGGCTTTAACCCACTGAGCCCCCCAGGTGCCCCTTTTTATGGTAGGTTTGAGGTAGAGTGGAAGTTGTGGAAAAATATGGTAGGACAAAGGCATGATGTAAGTGTGGTAAGCTGGGGGAAACTTAGCAAGACCTGGTCATTCAGATTTCTCTCTGCGGGTCTCTATTTTTGAAGTAAGGATGCTCCTTTCCTTGGATATAGGGAGGGCACTTCTCCCATGAGGATTTTATGACCTGCTTCAGGGGAAGGTCAGACAGTCCTTCCTGCGCCTGCCATTTCTCAAATTTCTTCAGCTTGAAATACTTAGTAGGCCAGGTGCTATGTATTTTGAGGTAGTGTGTCCTGAACCCCATCAATACTATAATTTATTTGACAAAGAACGTATACATAGAATAGATAAAGAGCTGAGGTCAACAGGGGAAAAGCAGACAACCAACAGAAAAGGGGATAAAAAAATAAAAAGAAAAAAGAAAAGAGGATAAAAATTTGAATAGTCACTCGGACAGAAGTGAAAAGGTGATCAATCTCATTATCAGGGAAATGCAAACTAAAATCAGAAAATACCATTATTCTCCCTAGCAAAAGGACTAAATGGAAAAAGACTGACAATACCAAATGTGTGTATGTCTGTGAGGGTGGTTCATAGATTTCTAGTTGGAGTGTAAAGTGGTATAACTTCTTCGCAAAACTGTTTAATAGTTTTTTTTTTTTTTTTTTTATTAGAGAGAGAGACTGAGAATGAGAGGGGAGAAGGTCAGAGGGAGAAGCAGACTTCCCGCAGAGCTGGGAGTCCGATATGGGACTCGATCCCGAGGCTCCGGGATCATGACCTGAGCCGAAGGCAGTCGCTCAACCAACTGAGCCACCCAGGTGCCCTGTTTAATAGTTTTTTATATTAAAAAACAAGAATTGCCTGATCACCGCTAGTGAGATAAGCTGCCTGATAGAGACCCCTGCCATCCTCTTAAGGAAAGAAGCTTTGCAATAACTGATTCACATTTTGCCTAGTAGAACTTCCTTTTTCCTACTCCCTTCACCTGTTCTTTCATTTTGTACAGTTCTTTGGCGCTCCTTCCCATTTGCTAGACTGGATGCTGCCTGATTTGAATTAATTTTTGCTCAAATAAATTCTTAACATATTTAATACACCTCAACTTATCTTATAACACGTATAAGAGCCTGGTGGTGGGTATTGAGAAGGGCACATATTGCATGGAGCACTGGGTGTGGTGCATGAACAATCAATCTTGTAACACTGAAAAAATAAACGTATTTGGGGGGAAAATATCAAGCATATGTCTATCTCATTCCTACTCCATTCCTAGATATTTTCAAGAGAAATTAAAATATACATTCATATAAATACATGTAAAGATGTTCATACAACTTTATACATAATAGTTCAATCTGGAAACAATCCAAATGACCATCAAAAGTATGTTGGATAAATAATTTTTTCTTCTTTTCAAAAAGTCAAAAATAGCTTTGTTAGGGCGCCTGGGTGGCTCAGTTGGTTGAGCGACTGCCTTCGGCTCAGGTCATGATCCCGGAGTCCCGGGATCGAGTCCCATGTCGGACTCCTGGCTCTGCGGGAAGTCTGCTTCTCCCTCTGACCTTCTCCCCTCTCATTCTCAATCTCTCTCTCTCTAATAAATAAATTAAAAAAAAATAGCTTTGTTAGCAAATAGAAGAAAGGCAATAACAAGCATTAAAACAGAAATCAATGAAATAGAGATAGAAAAATAATAGAGAAAAATCAATGAAGCCA
Source organism: Nasua narica (assembly GCA_028533885.1). Lineage (NCBI taxonomy): Eukaryota > Metazoa > Chordata > Mammalia > Carnivora > Procyonidae > Nasua > Nasua narica. Next base: position 49,590,896 of record CM052806.1, on the reverse strand, counting down.
AAAGTTGATTCTTCAAAATATCAACAAATGAGATAACTTAGATAAAATAAACAAATTTTTGGAAAGAAAAAAACTTCCAGATTCACTCAAGAAGAAATAGAAAATCTGAATAAATGTAAAATAAGTCAAGAGATTGATTTAGTATCAAAAAACCTCCCATGAAGAAAAGCCCAAGACTGGATGGCTTCACTGCTAAATTCTATTCAACTTTTAAAGAATAATTAATACCAGTTCTTCCCCAACTTTTCCATTCAGAAGAGAACGGAAGACTTCTCAAGTCAGTCTGTGAGGCCAGCATTACTCTGATATCAAAATCAGATAAAGACATCCCAAGAATAGAAAACCAGAGAGTAATATCTCTTGTGAATATAGACCCTAAAACCTTTACAAAAATAGTAGCAATGTATAAAATATGCTATACTCGAGTGGGATCTACCCAGAAGTGCAAGGTTGGTTTAACATCTGAAAATCAATTCATGTAATACAACACTTCAATAGAAAAAGGATAAAAACCTACATCAGTAGAATAAGGACAAAAACCATGTAATCCCCTCAATAAATAAGAAAAAAATTCGACAAAATTCAACTCTCTTTCCTGATAAAAACACTTAACAAACTAGGAACAGAAGAGAACTTCCTCAATCTGGTAAAAGACATCTATGAAAAACTCATAGCCAACATGATACTTAATGGTGTAAGACTGAATGTTTTCCCCCTAAGATCAAGAACAAGACAAGGATGTACACTCTCACCACTTCTATTCAACATTGTATTGGAGGATATAGATAGGGCAATTAGGCAAGACAATGGTATACAAGTTACCCAGATTGGAGGCAAAGAAGTAAAATTATCTCTATTTGCAGATGACATGATCTTGTATATAGAAAATCCTAAGACCAAACTAAAGAAACCATTAGAACTAATAAGCTCAGCAAAGTTGCAGAATACAAGATCAATACACAAAACTTAATTGTATTGCTGCATGGTAGCAATAAACCAACCAAAATGATATTGAAAAACAATTATATTTATAATAGCATCAAAAAGAATAAAATACTTAGGAATAAATTTAACAAAATTTGTTTAGAAAATTCAATGAAAGTATGAGTGAAAAATCGATATTCTGGAAACTACAAAACATTGCTGAAAGAAATTAAAGAAGACTCAAATAAATGAAAAGACATCATATATTTACAGATCAGGAAACATAATATTTAGGTAACAATATTTCCAAAATTGATTTATAGATTCAACACAATTCTTTTCAAAATCCCAGCTGACTTCTTGGCAGATGTTGATCAATTGATTTGTATGAAACTGATTCATATGAAAATTCAAGGGGCCCAAAACAGTCAAAACAATCTTGAAAATGGAGGACAAATTGGAGTAGTCACAGATCCCAATTTCAAAACTTCATACAAAGCTGTAGTAATCAAAACAGTGTGATATTGGCATAAGGATAAAGATACAAAGTAGTGAATAAAATTGATAAACCAGAGATAAAGCTTTATGGAAACCTAATAAATAACATAAATAAGAATTTTTTCAGTTGATTTTTGACAAGGGTGCCAAAACAATTAAATGGGAAAAAGAAAAGTTACTTCAACATATGGTGCTCCACATGCAAGAGAATAACATTGGACCCCTACTTAACATCATATACAAAAATTAACTGAAAATGGATCAGAACTAAGTGTAACAGCTAAAACTATAAAACTCTTAGAAGAAAACAGGGGTAAATCTCTCTGACCTTGTATTAGGCAGTGTTTTCTTATATATTACACTGAAGCACAAGCAATAAAAGAAAAAATAGGTCAACTGGACATTATTAAAATTAAAAACTTTTGTGTCAAAAGACACATCAAGAAAGTGAAAAGACAACCTCCAGGATGGGAGAAAAATTTGGCCCATCTTATATCTGATAAGGGACTTGTATCTAGAAAATATAAAGATCTATTACAAATCCATTAAAAAAAAAAAGACAACCCAATCGAAAAATCAGCAAGGAATTTGAATAGACATTCCTCCTAAGAAGATGTGCAAGGGCCAACAAGCACATAAAAAAATACTTAACATCACTAGCTACTTAGGAAATACAAATCAAAACCGCGAGATACCACTTTACATCAATTAGGAGGACTAATAATTTGTGTTAGTGAGGATGTAGAAAACTTAGAACCCTTATACATTGCTGGTGGGAATGTTAAATGGTTCGCCCAACTTTGGAAAAGAGTCATTACATGGTTAAACAGAGTTACCAAAAGATCTGGCCATCCTACTCATAGATATATTACCAAGAGAAATGAAAACATATGTTCACTCACATCATTTGTAAATGAAGGCTCACAGTAGCATTATCCTTAATAGCTGAAAAGTAGAAACAATGCAAATGTGCCTCAATTGATGAATGGCTAAATGAAATGTGATATATCCATACAATAGAATATTATTCAGTAATAAAAAAGTGCTGATACATGCTATAACTTGTATAAACTTGAAAAACATTATGCTACTTAAAGGAAACCAGTCACAAAAGATCACATATTATGATTCCATTTATAACGAAAGGTCCAGGATAAGCAAATTTATAGTGACAGAAAATGGAGGATTAAGGGGTAGTAGTTTTGGAGAAAGACAGATAAGGAGTATGGAGGTTTTGGGGGGGTAATAAAAATGTTCTCAAGTTCATTGTGGTGATGGATGTACAATTCTGTGAATTTACTAAAGTCATTGAATTGTACACTTTAAATGGGGGAGTTGTATAGGATGTGAATTATATCTCAATAAAGCTGTTAAAAAATAGCTTTGTTTCCAAATTACAAAATCAATACACATTCTTTGTGGAAAACTTATAAAAGATTGAAAATACGAAAGGATAAAATAAAAGTCAACCATAATTCCACAGATAACAAGAGTTACCTTTCGGGTGTGTATCAAGGACATTCTTTTGATCTTCTAAAGAAAGGAACAAATTCCTGAATTTACAAACTATCAAGAACTTTAACTGGCTTTACCAGTTCCCCCAAATCATGCCTTGGCACATGACCTTGTTTCCACAAAGCCCTGGTATTGTAGAAATATATCCATTCTCTGAGGTGGCTAAAAAGTGAAGCCATTTTCACTTTAGTAAGTGAGTTTGAAAGTGAAATTTCTTGGGGCCTTGGTGGAGTGAAACACCCACGGGTAAGTTTTTGTGATGGTAGAGGAATAGGAAAGTCTAGGCACCTAGAAGGCATTATGGGTTTAGGAGCAAAGAAAGCAAAAATAGAAGACTCAAGTAGAAGGCTGAGGGGAAAGGACACATCTTTGAAGATAAGCTCTGCCCATTTTGATGATTTTGCACAGGGCTAGTCTAGGATCTGACAATAGAGGCATGCCAACAACCATGTCTAGTAGACCTTCCTAGCACTTATGTCATTTCTAAATATAACCGCTACCCTTTGGATAATATGGCAGATTGAATTACCCTTAGGATATCATGTTTCTGACATGATTCAATGTCCTCTATATAAAGACGCAAGTGTAAAATTTCTTTAAGAGCAAATCCCAGGAAAATCTTTTATTCCCTTGAGAAATTGGTACTTTCCCTAGTGGACAATGTGAATTACATTGTAGGTTATAGTTCCCTTTTTGGGTTGACTGCCAGGAAGCTCAGAGCCAAATTTGCCACTGAATTTTCATAATTATTGGGTCAAATGGTCAGCATATCTCTGTTTCAACTTGAACCTTGGTCTTGTTCTTCTATTTCAGATGTTTTTGTTTTGTTTTAAAACCTATTTATTTATTTTTTTATTTTATCTGTTGATCCTTATAAGCTTCCTCAGACCCTTGGTTAAAGTAGTCCAAGTATATGTAAATGAACAAATAAAACAATGTTACAACTTAAGGTAACTAGCTTTATCTGAAGCTAAATGGGATTTAAGAGCTGATCTCTTCCAACTCCCTTATTTTACACATGAGTAAAGGGAGACTCAGCATCGTTTTTAAATTTTTTAAAATTTTTAAATTTTATTTATATTCAAGTTAATTAACAAACAGTGTAGTATCAGTTTCAGGAGGAGACTCAGCATTGTTGAGGACAGCAAACAACCGTCCTAGTTTGCCAGGGACCTGGGACTCTCAGGGCTAAAATCAGAATTAGTTGGTCACCCTGCTGGGTTAAGTGATTTTCCTAAATTTACACAGCAGTAAATGGCAGAAATGGCACCAGAGCCCTATAATGCAACCCTCTTCCCTATTAAATGGCATTTTAGAATATGATTTTATGAAAGCAAGAGTTAAAAATGTGCATCTAGGAATAATTTGGAGTCTGTTTTTTAGTTCTTATGTTTCCATTTTTTTTCTTTCTCTTTTGTTTCAAACCTAAACCTTTTAGGTTTTCATAGGGAGTTGTACTTGACTCTTTTCTCCTGTATACAGTTGTTTCCACAGCTAGAGAGTTCTAAGCACTCCCTAAAGATAAAGCCCTCATCTTCCCAGCTTCCTTCACAGGTGCAGCTGAGGATGAGCTTCTTCCGGGTGAGAAAATAAATTTCCCTTTATACTCACTTCTCCAAGCCTCTCTCTCTTTTCCAGGGCAGAAGCAGAAAGACAGAGAACTTATACTCGCGGTGGAGCTATACAAAATCACGTGACCTCTTATGTCTTTTTCCAAAATAATACTGCCCATTTTGAAGAAAGAAAACTAAAAATATCTCCTTCTTCCACTCTTTTTTACTTCCTCAGCCCGATCTAGGGAACTGAAAATCACCTCCAGTGGCCTTCTGAGCAAAACAATAGCTATTACAACTTACTGTGGAAGCAGATTCTGGAAAAATTTTACATTCTCAGCTTATAACATATTGGTCCAACATCCAATAATTTAAACCAGTGTTAAGCAAAACTTTGCACATTTAAAAATGGAAATCTAATTCATTTTCTTGCCAGTTTGGGGAAGATAATGAAAAGTGCAAGATAACTAGGGGAGCAAAGACTATTCTAACTTCTCCTTGGCACAGGGCTCCTCTGGATGCAGAGCACAGTGATCTTGTGTCCAAGTTGATGACCACGAATACACAGGAATCCTCAGTGATGTCACTTTTGGCCTCTATAAGGAGGCCTGGCAGTGTCCTGCTCCTACCATGGCTGGCTGCCTCGGCTACTTTCCAAATTCAATAGACTTAATAGAAGGTACAGACAATATTGTATATCTTCGAAAGACTCTTCTTTTAATTTTTAATTTGGGCTTTATTTTATGAGGACCTGTGCAGAAGGAGAAAACAACAGCATAGCGCATTCTGATTGGATGGGGGCCAGCAGTGTGGGAGGTAAAAGAATTCACCCAAGGCAGAACAAAGAGATAGAAGTTTATTGAATACACCGCAAGGGAGCTGTGTATAAGACAGCAGTGGAGAGATTGTCTGCTATGTGGCGGTGGTGAGGGGCTATAGTTATAGGGTAAAGTGAGGCGGTATGGAAACTATGGAATCTCCCTCTTTTTGGATCTTAGGAACTCTGCCTGGTTGTAAGTAGCCCATTGGTTAGTTAGGGCCTATGGCTATCTCGAGGTAGGTTCCTTAACAAGATTGTTGGCATCAACTTAGTGGTCACTGGGGGCCCTTGTGCCTTGCTCAAGTTTTCATTGCTCAAGCCTGTTGCCTAAAAGTGACTTAGTACTCAGCCCTGTTGCTCATAGCTGAAGTATTCACCTTGCCCAGAAATTTCTCCCCTCCAACCTCCTCCACTCTCTCCCTCTTTCCTTTCCTTTCCTTTTTCTTGCTCTTATCCACTTTACCTTCTTCTTCTGAAAAGGGTATAATCAATGTGGTGACAAGCCATATTTAGATTTTATTGGTTCTCAATCCCTGATTCTATTATTTCTTCCCCCTTTTGGAGTATATTTCTTGATGGCTTGAAATGCTCACTCTTTCCAGTGGCATCTTTCCATTTCAGAAACAATGGCAGTGAATCATTGGTAGTATTACTAGTTAGTGCTTGTTGCAGAGTATCTCTACTGAGGAGAGAGTAGCCTTTACAAGAACCTTGGTGTGGTTGTGTGACTGCTTTCACTGCTTCAGTTCCATTTACTACACATATATTTGATATCTGCACAGTACTAGGTACCATGCTTGGCACCATGAAGTTTCCACCTGCAAGGAATGCACAATATGGGGGACTGAAACAATAATGACAGCAAGTTAGAGTGAAAAAGGTACTAAATAGTGGTGTAAACAACATCCTTTTTTATTTTATGGGGTGGGGACTGCAAATAGAGAAAGGTCTCGTGTGGGAAGTAGCATTTAAACTGAAAGTTCCTTTTCCCATTGGTCTCAGACTAGCATCCTCTGTGGGTGAGAACACATAGCTACCAACATAAGGGACTCCAAAAGCTCCTTTGCCTGAAAATGCCTTCTCCGAGGGGCATGTCATGATGCCTGAAGCCCCATTATTGGGCTCAGTCATTTAACATAAGATGCTAACCATCCAGAGGACACCAGTCAAAAATCTAAGCATGGTCCCTCTGGGAGAAGTGATACATTTTACTGTTAGACAGTCACACATGATACCAAGTATCATGATCAGCTGGTTGCCATCTTGTTAAGTGAAACAGAGAATAGATACATTTTACTGGGTTCTCCCAAGAAAACATTTGGATCCTGTAACATGTAGTACAAACAGCAGGGGCAAGGAAGGAAGTACGTAATATAGAAGACAGAGACTGGAAAACATACCTCACTCACGAAACACCAATGTTCCTATGTGTGTCTTACCTACTTTACTGAGGGGCTTAGGGGTGTGTGTGTGGCCATGGGAGGGGTCGTATTGGAGGAACCCTCTGTGAGTGTGGGGTTGTTGGTGTGATCTTGCAAACACAGAGTGAAACCTACAGGGCATCAAAGGACCCAAGATTGGCGAAGAATGCAGAGTCAACACAGCACATTCTTCAATTCTGGTCACAAAAGGCTCTGTTACTTGGCTCCCCAGCAACCCTTCTTCCATACCTTTTCCTGCAGTACCAGTTTTTTGAATCTGTTAGCCACTTCTTGCCCATGAAGACCTTGTGTTTCAGGGGAACCTCCTCTCTTACTCGACTGGAGAGGTGGTGCCTGATGGGTTTTAGCAAATGTCACATAGCCCTTTCCTCTGATTGGTCACCGACTCATGGGACCTGAGCAGATCCGACTGGGATGAATTTCCAGAACTTTTACCAGGCGATCGCTCACTGGATAAGAATAAAGAGATAAGCATTGGGAACCATTATATGAGCGTGAGAAGGAGCATCCCTTGACTTCGGAGCAAACTATAGCAAGCAGTGCAGAGAAATGAATAGAAACTGAATTCTTAAGGACAAGCTAGAGACTCTGGATAAGAAATCCTAAAGTTTGGGGCACTTGGGTGACTCAGTTAAGCATCGGACTCTTGATTTTGCCTCAGGTCGTGATCTCAGGGTTGTGAGATCAAGCCCCACGTTGGGCTCCACACTGGGCATGGACCCTGCTTAAGATTCTCTCTCTCCCTCTCTCTGTGCACCCCCACTAAAAAAAAAAAAAAAAGGAAATCCTGAAGTTTGCCCTTACAATTGTCTCATCAGGGACATGGCCTATTAAACACCCTAACAAATGTGGTCCAAGGACCAGCAAGCATCAGCATTATCTGGCAGCTTGCTAGAAATTCAGAATCTCAGATCCCACCCTAGACTTACTGAGTCAGAGTCTGCACTTTTATAAAGATCCCCAGGTAATTATGGTGCACTTTAAAGTTTAAGAGGTACCACCCAATATAGTTCAATCCCATTGACTTGAGTTTTCTGCTACTCTCAGTTGAACAAATTCTGTCACAGGCTCCCTCACCTGGTGACTCTCAGCTTCTCCAGTTCTGTGGTCATGATTAGCCCCTACTTACTTCACTATAACTAACACCCTCCCCCATCCCTTCCTTCCTACCATACATAGTCCATTTAGACAACCATCTGGAGATGTCTCATTTTCCCTCCTGACCTCTTAATCTATTTCTTAAACATCCAACAGATATGTAAGCTGGACCAATTCCAAATGGTTTTTAGAGCAGTGAGAGGGAGTTTTGTACTGACTAGCAAAAGACAACTTTATTATTTGTTTATCGCAAGGGTCAGAAGGGTACGTCTTAGCACACCAACCCAAGTCTTTGCAAGTGGTGTCTTGCTCAGGCCACCAGAGGTGTAGAGTTTCTGAAATACTTGGGAGATGAAGATTCATTGGTTAGTTCCATTGTTGTGTCTGAGCTTCAGAGGAAACTTTTTAGGCAGAAGGATATGAAAGGATCCCACCCTCCTCATTTATTTGGGGGGAAGGGATGGGAATCCTGTCAGAAAGCTTACTGATCAAGACAGCACCCGACCGATGGCATATGCTTAATGTAACTAATGAACATCATATCATTGGTGCTCCCTTTATTCCAGACATGGCAATAATGCCCATTTCAAGAGGGAATGGCCTGACCATATCACCATCAGCTAATGTTGTTTCTGGGAAACAGACAGTTGGCTGTGCAACTCACTATGTGTTGAATTTAAGGGGTAAATTGTGATTTTTGCATTGGATTCCACACAGCACTTAAGGATTTCCTGGACATGCCCTGGGCCTGGGACTCAGAGATTCGTTTCTCTTTCTGGCTTTGCAACTAACTGATCCATGGACACGGGGTAGTCACCTTGCCTCCTTGGCCTTCAGTCCCTTCCACTGTGAAAAAGAGGACTGTCCAGCATGGCTGCTTAAGTCCCCTCCAACTTTCTAGGAACCCATAACTCTGCTCTGTTTGGTTTCTGTAGCTTTTTTCTCAATAGTCCCCCTTAGAAGTTAGGCCCTCTTAGAAAACTCCATCAAGTGAAAAGCAGAGCCCAGGAAAGTGAAGGGACTTCCCCGGAGCCTCCCCGGGGCCAGCCCCAGAACCTAGAGCTGGTCATGTGATTGCCTTTGTCTCCAGTGATTCTCTGGGACCAGAAACAAGTCCATCGAAGAGTTCGGCTCTTGGCCATACATTTATCCTATTTCATGAAATCTAATTTTTAAATACAAAGTCTAGATTAGAATGTGGTTTTCTTGGCCTGAAAGGTTTTTGTTGACTTGAAATATAGTTTGTATCATTCATCTAAATATTTGAAGGAGGACAGTCAGCTACCTCCCTAGTTTGGAAGATGCTGCCTCAATGGAAGGGTGTTTTTTCAATCCTGTATTTGCGTAATAAAACCAGTTAGTGGAACAGCCAGCGAGCTTGCTCTGGGGGGCTATTTATCAAGGTTATAATGGAGGGAAGAGCACCTGGTAACATCGCAAAAGCAGACTTCATTTCCCTTTGTAATTACAACTGTAAAATAACTTCCAAAAACCCAAATTGCTATTGAGAACCAGATAAGGCAATTCTCGCGACTCCACCTCAGTGAGTGACAGTCTCATTTCTGCCTAATTGAGCAGCAGTCAATTGCTTTTTGTAGCCGAGGTGGTGGCGAAGCCTTGTTTGTCACATGCGTGAACTGGTTATGATGGTGGGAGCGGCAGCAGCCTCCCTCGACCTGCTGGTTCTCGGCTGGTAATCCCCGCCTCGGCTGTACAGAATCGGCAAACGGTGCTCCTAGGGAGCGCTCCTGTAACTCGCGATTTCTTAAGGAAAGCAGAAAATAATCAAGAGCAGGAGCAACTGCGTTACACAGTGTCTCTTCTAACAGCAGTCAGTTACAAACAGCAAGAATTCCATAAATGGTCCCTCTTAGGCTGATGCGAACAGATTGATTTTTTTTTTCCTTTGCTGAAAAATCTCAGCATTAAATTTAATCGATATTAGCATATGACATGGCTGGGTTAGACAATTGTTGGCCTTCACACAGACTATAAAATGCTGTCAATTACCCTCCTACAGTCTCTTTCTCATTAAAAAAAAAGAAGGCTATTACTACAGAATAAGTGATTCTAGGCTAAGGGACAGCAGCTGTTTAATTTTTGTCTTAATCTTAAAATTCTGGTCAGACTGCCATTTCAAAAATCAAACTCCGAGTTAACCATATGTGGAGAACTATTTAAGTGAGAACAAAACATGCATGTGTATGTTTCTTAAATGAAGAACAATGACCTTTACTAAATGTTTGTTAGGAATCTCCTGGAATCCCAGCTGCACCGCGTTCCAGCGCAGCGTCCTTGGTGAGCTCCTTAGCCTCGCCACAGCTCAGTCTCTTCGTCTGTAAAGGGGTACGAACAGCTCCTGTCCAGGGAGGCTCGGGGTGGGAATTAGAGAGTATTTATAGGTACGGAAAGTGCACAGTACATTGCCCGGTATTACTGCAGCGCACACTTGGGCGTGTGTTTGCTATTATTATTACCGCACATTTCCGCTCATTAAAGACTCTTAATTACAATCACTGAATCATGTGATGCCCAGGAGGATAAATGCATTGTTTAGTCTAAATCCTAATTTGGATTTAGCGCTTATTGGAGCCTGTAGACTGTTCCTCTGAGGAACTTGGCTAGAGGAACAGAAAGGAAGGGGGGTGACGTCACTGGGGGAGTGCAGGGACAGGTCACCTTCTCCAGTGAGGGCCTTAGTCTAGGGCAGGGACACGTAAGCCCGGAAGGAGGAGAAAAGGACTAGAGAAAGTGAAAATGTGAGGAAGTGGGGGGGGGTCAGCTGACAGACCTGGTGTGGCACAGTCTTGGTCTGCCTCCGAGGGGTTCCCAGCCCGGGGGGTGCCAATCGGAATATCCCAGGGTGCTCTCCAACCCATTCCACCCAAATCCCTGGTGGTGGGACCCAGGCATCTGTATTTTTCAGGCTCCCCAGGGGACTCCAAGGTGCAGTGAGGGTTGAGAACCACTGCAATGGAGAATGAGGGAGAGGGACAGGCGGCATGTTGTGAGAGTCCCCAGTGGAGAAGCTTCCAACTGCAGCTCTGGTGGGGAATTCCCAAGGGAGTGACTAAGGGGACGAATAAGTAAGTGCCCAGCCCTAATGCTGGACCACTTGAGATTAAATAGCACGACTTCAGAGAAGACATCATTGTCATTTCTTCTTGGCTGCCTCAGTGGAGGTTCCCTTGGTTGGGGAAAGGTAGAAACACCTTCTGGCCGGCGTGTGAGGGGGCAGGAATTTATTGGAAGGATGTGGAGGGGACTCAACAGGGGCCAGGAGAAGTGGTGAAGCCTGGACAATGCTAAGGGCCTCAGCAGCAAGAGTCAGGGGCCCTCTCCCCAAAGTTCTGTCACTAAAGGTTTGACTCAAGGGCTCCATTTTAATGTCAACCTCCTGGGAGAGAGAAGAATGGGCCCACGTGGGCCAGTGGTCTGTTCCTAGGCCAATCAGCTACAGCCAGGGCACAAGGGCTCACAACGGCTGGCAGCCCATCCCTGTGTATTGGGGGCAGGTCCTAAGAACAGGGAGCACAGGGAGCCTGACAGGCCAAGAGGGGTCCTGACGCCATATTTCTCTAACAACACTTGACATCTTAGCAGTGGGAGTAGAGAAGACCAACCAACTCCAAGGGTCTCCAGGGCTATACCTCGTGAAGGCGGGCAGGGCAGACTGACTGCCATTGGTTAGGAGCAAGGGAGGCCAGACAGCTGGAGACGAACCATGAGAATAAGGAGTAGTGATTGCAATGGGAGCGAATACCACGTAGGGATTATGAGCCTGGACTTTTCTACACACCTTACCTGCATTACTAAACTCATTTCATCCTCACAACAACCCTCTGAAATGGTACCATCATTATCCCCATTTTTCAGATAACGAAACTGAGGCACACTGTAATTAGGGGACTTATCCAAGTTTACACAAACCCAGAAAGTCAGGGTCCAAAGTTCTTCTGTGTTACAGATCACCACACTTGTCTGAAAATTGAGGAAGTTCTAGTGAGGCTTATTGAGAGCACAGCATAGGAAAAATAGAGGGATAATGACATGATGGGGAACTGAATCTGAATTCAGAGTTTTGGATGGAGGACAGTTCTGAGGTATGAAGAACCTGTGTTGTTGGGTGGCTGAGGTGAGTGTTAAGAAAGTAGATATGAAAATGTTTATTTAAAATGACTCCATCAAGTGACCCTTATTATAACCACCCTGTAATTATCATACCATTGTCTAGCTGGTGCTCTTAGCATTCCATGGGTGAACTTTTTGTTGTTGACATTTTGTCCTTCCTAAGACTAGAGGCTTCTTGAGGGCAGGGATCACCCCCATTGGAGCTCCAGAAATGTTCTTTTGTGGATCTGAATTGAGAGTGTATTTCCCTTCATTTCCTTTTGCTGGTGTGGAAAACTTAGCTCAATGTAAGAGATATTTACTAACCAAGAAATCCTTCCCTCCGTGCTTCGTGTTCTATTTGTGCCATCCAACTGTTCCTGCAATGATTCACTGCCATTGAGACTGTGATTTAATTATGCAAAATGTGACAGATCATTTGAAAGTTGTTAGTTGCTGAAGAAGCACATTGGTGATGTGGGGGAAAAAATCCCGTGCATTTTGCTAAGTTTCATATCCTCAATGAACACATTTTAGTGAGAAAGAATTCCAATTCTAAATGATTACCCTGCAGATTTATGAAATATCTCCACTAGCTGTGACAATGAGAATGCGGTCTCCAGCAGTGAGAAAGAAAATGATATCCTTGGAGACCCTGCCTGTATTACCGGTGCCAGGCATGGAAATGCCTTACCTCCCGTCAGCACCCAGACTGCATCCACCCTTTTGTCCCTTCCGCACCTCAGCAGAACTGTAAGGTGCACCTGCCTGCCTTCGGGTTACCTGTGCTAGGAGGTGTGCCCTCTGGGACTCAAACACCTTTGGGGATAACTAGACTAGAGCTAAGTTTATACACGCTAAGGGAATTTGTCTATGACTCAGTTTATTGACAGAGCCATTGTCCAATATGCAACGATGCAATCAAATGTGCCAGAATGCTTTGTTCCTCAAGGTGCTGGGACCAACAGTATCCTCACCCCTGAGAAATGCAGGCTCACAGGCCCTGCTCCAGACCTAGGGAAGCAAAATCTGCATTTTAACAAGATCCCCAGGGATTCATATGCACATGAAAGTGTGAGAAGCACTGAGAGAATACACTGATCAGTCAAGAGTTCTTTAAGGGCAGATTCTGTGCCCAGTACAGTTAGTGGGAGCTCAGTTACTTGTTATGTCGAGGAGCTTATAAATGCCAAGGCACACATTTATGAAACTATTTGGGCTTCTGAAGAACGCAGAGCAGCTGTAGTATCAAAGCAAAGCAAGGAAGTCTCTTTTGTTCACTTCTTCAGTGGGTATTTACTGAGTACCTACCATGTACCAAGTACTGTTCTAGGCACTTGGGTCCAGTGATGAGGAAGACACACCAGTGCCTGCCTTCCTAGGGCTTACCTTCCCAAAGGCGAATAGGGTCTCTTTGCTTATTGGATACTGGAAACTTGACCCACTCTTTGCTAAAAATTGATAGCCACCTTATTTTTCATTTGTTCTTCCTCATTTTTTCTCTCTCCATATGTGAGAATGGAAATAGGCGTAACTTTTAGTCATTATCTTTTATTGGCAGCAATGCTACTTTTCAGGTGTGTTAAAAGTCAAAATCAGGGGTTTATAATAGGTCTTTCCTACCCTTAATGCTTCTCAGCTTTCTGGCTTTATTTAAGGTCCATCACTTGCCCCAGTTTGGTATCCTGCAGAGTATGAACAGATGAGCACTCTCCCTGGTACCATGTCAGGATGTGCCTCCTGTAACAGTGGATGTCTGACAATCACAAGGAAGGAGACATTACCTTTAAAATGTCCTTTCCTTTTTTCACATTACCGTCCAGATTTGAGGACCCTGAAATATGATCCCTGAATTGAACAAACACATTTTTACTATTGAAAGTATGTCACCTTTTTCTTGGGTGAGAAGGCATGGAATCCACCTTTTTGCAAAGGTGGTAGAGGAATCATCTAGCTTTGGGGGAGCCCCTGATATCCTTACATGATTCTTTTTCTTTGTAAACTGACTAGTGAGAGGGGTTTCTCTTGCCTGCAGCTGAGAACTCCAACACAGCTATCTATTCAGTTGGGGTTTTATTATTATTATTATTATTAATTATTTTATGTTAGCAATTCTCAACATTTTTGGTTTTGAGGTCCTTTAACTTACTTAAAAATTGAGACTTCCAAAGAATTTTTGTTTATGTATGTTATATTTATCAATACTTATTGCATTATATCTTAATATTTAAAAAATATATCTATTCTTCTAAAAATAACAATAAGCCCATTCTATATCAACATTAATAACATATTTGTATAAAAAATTACCACAATTTCTAAAATGAAATATTAGTGGGAAGAATAACATTATCCTTTTTATTTCAGTAAGCCTCTTTCATGTCTGGGTAAATAGAATTCAGCTCGATTTCATATCTTCTACATTAATCTGTTACAATATGCTGTTTTGGTTGAAGTCTATTAAAAAACTAGATTTATGCAGATATTAATAGCCTTTCAGATAATTGTGGACATTCTTCTTTGCTACTACACCAAAACTTGACAAGCAGCACTTTCTAAAATATTTGCAATGTGGAACCTAAAAATCATTATTGATGAACTTTTCATATGCCATTACATAAAGTTCATTGAGGTCTCTTTCGGTTTGATTAGATCTTTCACCAATGCATGATTTTGAAACATCACATATGAGTCATTTGGAAAATATATATTCAACATTTCATAATATAATATTTAAAAATCACATCCATTATTTTTATTTCTGATCTTATCAGATAACTCTTTAAATAATGTGAAGCTGTTGAGCTCCATGAGAAGAAAATACAGATTTTTCTAAAATTCTAATTTTCACCCGAGAGACCATATTTTATCATTGGTAATAGATACTGTCATTTGTTTTCCCTAAAGTAGCTATCTCAACTTGTTCACTTTCAAGAAGTCTGTAAAAGTCCCAAGTCTAACTACTCATAGCTTGTTTGTTTGTTGTTCTTTCAAGTAAAAAAATGGTATTCCATAAAAAAAGCAGTTCATCTTACAACTCAATCGTACAGGTGCTTTCCCTCAAGACGACCATCCTACTTCATTATGCAGAAGGGCTTCATGTGAACTGCCCGTTTCATTACCCAGAATAGTGAAAGGATGTGTGTACTCAAGAGTTGAGATTTGATAAAACCAATAATTTTCACTGCATCATCAATGACATTCTTAAGAAAAATCAGCTTTTTTATCTGCAATGTATATGGCAGTGGTCAAAAATACAATGATTATTCATATAACATGGTCCCACTCCCTGGATACCTATTATTGCTTCTGTACCATCAGTGCAGATGCCAACACAGCGCAAAAGGCAAATAAGAGCTTAATATTATTAGGGAAATAATTTTGACCTTGCCGATCCCTTTGGAAAAAAGGACTTGGGGACCCCCAAGAGTTATAAACCACATTTTGAAAACTGCTGACCTATATAAAATTCTTAACACAAAGTTGTGAGGTAGTAAGAGCTTAATAAATAACTATTATTAGCTTGTAAATGGAGGATGAACACAAAAAAAGCCAAAAATATTTCTTCTCCCTACCCCTACGTATAAATGATTAATGTTATAGACTGACTTGTGTCCCCCCAAAATTTGTATGTTGAAGCCCTAGTCCTCAATGTGACTGTATTTGGAGAAAGGGCCTTTAGAGAGGTAATTAAGGTTAACTCCAATAGAACTGATGTCCCCATAAGAGGAGTAAGGGACACCAGGGGTGTACGTGCACCAAAGAAAGGCCATATGAGGATATGGTGGGAAAGCAGCTGTCTATAAGCCAGGAAGAAAGTTCCATGAGAAACCAGCCCTGCCAGCACCTTGATCTTGGACTTCAAGTATCCAGAACTTGAGAAAATTAATTTCTGTTGTTTAGCCATTCAACTTATGGTATTGTGTTATGGCAGCCTGAGCTAAGACAATTAAGCACAAGATACTCAGTAGGCATCATGGAACAGGCTTCCAACCTGAGTCAGGCTATCTGTACAGTCCCCCACTCAACTGCTTTAACACATAGTAGAGCTTCTCTTCACCAACCTGCTGGGTTAACTGACATATCACTTAGGGTTCTTTTAGTCATAAGTAACAGAAAATAGTCTTAAACCAAAGGAAATCCAACCCAAAATATCTTAAACTGAAAGAACAAGAAGTCTGAAGATGGGATGTCTCCTGTATTGATAACTCAGAGGCTCACAGACCCAAGGATTTTCCATCTTTCTACTACACGGCCTTATGTCAGTCGTTACCCTTTATGGCAGTAAAGTGGGTGTAGAAGTCCCAGGCAGACTCTAAGATCTCAAGCGAAACACGATGTTCTGGAATTCTCTTACATGGTTGGTGGGAATGCAAACTGGGGCAGCCACTCTGGAAAAGAGTAGGGAGTTTCCTCAAGAAGTTAAAAATAGGGGTGCCTGGGTGGCTCAGTCGTTAAGCGTCTGCCTTCAGCTCAAGTCATGATACCAGGGTCCTAGGATCGAGCCCTACATCGGGCTCCCTGCTCCTCAGGAAGCCTGCTTCTCCCTCTCCCACGCCCTCTGCTTGTGTTCCCTCTCTCAAAGTGTCTCTCTCTGTCAAATAAATAAATAAAATCTTTAAAAAAAAAAAAGAAGCTAAAAATAGATCTACCCTATGACCCAGCAATTGCGCTACTAGGTATTTATCCTAAGAATACAAAAACGGTGATTTGAAGGGACACATGCACCCCAATGTTTATAGCATCAATGTCCATGATAGCCAAACTATGGAAAGAGCCCAGATGTCCATTGACAGATAAAGAATATGTGAGATACACACACACACACACACACACACACACACACACAGGAATATTACTCAGCCATAAAAAAGAATGAAAGCTTGCCATTTTCAATGATGTGTATGGAACTAGAGGGTATTATGCTAAGCGAAATAAGCCAGTCAGAGAAAGACAAATACCACATGATTTCACTCATATGTGCAATTTAAGAAACAAAACAGATGAACATAGGAGAAGGGCAGGAAAAATAAAATAGGATTAAAAACAGAGAGGGAGAAAAACCATAAGAGACTCTTAACTTGGGGCGCCTGGGTGGCTCATTGGGTTAAAGCCTCTGCCTTCAGCTCAGGTCATGATCTCAGGGTCTTGGGATCGAGCCCGGTATTGGGCTCTCTGCTTGGCATGGAGCCTGCTTCCCCTTTCTCTCTGCCTGCCTCTCTGCCTTCTTGTGATCTTTCTCTCTGTCAAATAAATAAATAAAATCTTAAAAAAGAGAGAGAGAGACTCTTAACTCTAGGAAACAAACTGAGGGTTGCTGGAGGAGAGGTGGTGGCAGAATGGGGTAACTGGGTGATGGGCATTAAGGAGGGTACTGGATATAATGAGCACTGGGTGTTGTATGCAACCTCAGTTGCATACAACACCCAGAAAATTAAAAAATTTTAATTTTTTAAATTAAAAAAATGATGATGCCCATCACCCAGAAAATTAAAAAATTTTCTTTAAAAAGATGTTCTTATCCAGGCATCTCTCTTATGAGCAAGAAAAACCTTCTCCATATTCCCCCCATGCACCATCCCAACTTCTGCTCAGGTTTCATAGGCCAGGCCTGGATACATGACTGTGTTGATGCCAATCATGGGCAGGTGGGCCAAAACCACCCAACATGACTCCCTGCCCAGGGCCTAGAATGGATCTAATGTCCTCTGATAGATGATCCAAAGGAAAAAAATAAAGAGCTGTTTGTCACTTCCTCTGGATTCTGGTGTGTATTTATGATCATGCTCTCATAAGCTTGTAATTGTGTTATAATGTCTGCACTTCGGACCCTTTCAGATGCTTGAGCGATGACTACAGTGTGACTCAAGGCACGTTGCCAACAGTGAGTCCAGATGACCTTGCCCTTTTTATAGCTGCTGTAGGAAGGAGGCACTCTTCTGGTGAGGGCCCGCTATTCTGTCCCTGAAGCGTCTTCATCTTCCAGTTTGCACCCTTGAGTAAGAAAGTACAAATGTTATGGCTCAAACCGTAGCAACTGCTCTCCCTGTCCTGTCCACATCCCTCTGACCTCACCATGTTAGTGTGCTCCAAGAACAGGGACAAGTCCTACTGCCAGTACCTGTGTCTCCAAGCCCTAGAGCTCTTTCTGGAACTAGGCAAAGCTCTCCACTTGGAATTAACCCTGCCTCCAGCTGCCTTCAACCAATCACTGATTGGAGTTGCTGTCTCAATACCATGGTTCAGCTGCCATCTCGTGGGTTCATTCTGAGGTGTGTGTCCTGGATTCAGCTCTAGTCACTCACCGTGACAGTTGGTTTAATTACTCACCCTTTATTGGCCACTTTCTCTGCATTGCTTCCCTTCTCCCCAGCTAGTGTTCTCTGCCCCTCCCAAAGAAGTTACTTGCATTTGAATCCTTGCCTCTGTGTCTGCCTCTGGGGAAACTCAAACTAAGGCACAAACTGTCCTATATTACATACATCAAGTTGGGCTTAGAGTCTAGGGAATGCCTAACCTAAGTTTCAACTCTGTCCTGAGCCATGAAAGGCAAGAGGAATTTGAACCAAACTGGGCATATGGCCTGCCCAACATCTCTTGGGTGCTGGTGTCAGAATGAGTTTTGAATCTGCTGTTCTAATTTTATAAGATCTCTTTTAAGAGAGTTGTCTTAACCATAGTGTCTTCATTAAACAAGCCCACCAGGAAGTCAGGGACCTATATTTTATTTTGGAGTAAAGGTGTGGGGATTCCCCAGAGACAAAATGACTTCATGTTTACAAGGACAAATAAATACAGTGCAAGCTTAGTATATATGAAAACTGAAAACAGAGAAGAAATCAAAGACGGGAGTGGTTCAACAGCTCTATCTTTAGGAACGTGGACTCTGGCTTGTGTCTGACCCAGAGAAAGATTTGAGAGCATGTTTCCCTGGCTTTTGACTAATTAAGTGCAAGAAAAAATCTAAAGTCAATAATAGAATGTTGTAAATGCAGAAGGAAGAAAATCTTTAAAACCTCTTTATATGATTTTTGTCCAATTTTCCATTTCTACCCATTGTTTTCTGTGTCTCACTAAGCTAAGCGTCCTCATTGTTAGGCATTTTTTTATAGCAGTTCTTCACTCTCTGAAGTGTGTTACCACATTTTTTTATCAGTTTTTCCTCACAACAGTGGTAGGTTAGGTCAATATCGTTTTTCCTGTTTGAAGAAGATAAAAGCAAGGCAAGCAAGAGGGAAAATGTCATTGGCTCAAGTCAAACAGGAAGCTACCACCAAGAAACAGTGACTGACCTGTCGGCCCGTGGGTAAGGAAGCTCTGGGCCCTTCCTCTGTAAACGAGTTCAAACAAGGCCAGGTACCAGGCAAAAAAATTACTAAATTGGAAAAAAAATAGAAAGCCTTAAAAAAACCAACAAAACTATCACTACATTAATGACATAGATGTTACTTAGACACTTGGGATGTCAAATTGAATTTCTCCTTGAAGTTCCCTCCCTTCAGCTCTTTGTCTATCCAGTTTCTCCCTGGATCAAACCCCACCTCTTGTGGGAGGTTCTCCAAGACTATGTCAGCCTTCGAGAATCAGCCTCTCCCGTCTACTTCTGACAACAACACGGCCATCATCACATCACAAATGTTTCGCCCGGCAGTGCTGTTTGCCTCGTCCCTTCCTGACCTCTGGCACACAATACAAGTTCAAATAAATCAATTTTTGTAACACACTGTGTGTCTGTCTGTCTGTCTGTGTCTGGGAAACGGTGGGGAGGGTCCAACCCCAACCCTAGACCTAACTAAGCAGCAAAGGCCGACAAAGTCTCAGGGGCAGTTAAGATATTCCTTGAAGAAAGACTAGGCTGCCATAATCACAAAGGGTCTCCTGGGGACCACAAAACCACATCACTTCCTGTACATTCCTGACAAGCTTACGTCTGTCTTTGAGATTCTGTCTTAGCACTTGAAAATATGACAACTGGAGGCTCACGAAGAAGCCAGTCCCCTCTTTTGACCATCCTACAGAAAGTTCTGGATACATTCGGGGCCATGGGAGATAAAAGCAGGCAAAGTCTTCCAGGTGTCCTGCGCGCACCAGCACTTCTATGTCTGCACAGCTCATTTACACAAACAGATTCAAACTTCTTTCTTTCCTTGACTCTTGGGCTCCCATTTGGTCACTGTTAATTTGTTCATTCACAAGTATTTCTTGAAGAGCTATCAGGTGCCGGCGTTCACCCCAGAACTGGATATATACAGCATATTTCCTTCCGCATCACCAATGTTTCAGATATTCTTCAAAGTTTCTGGTCTACCGATAATGACTTATCTCATTCCAGGGCTGTTATAGATTCTTTATGGTTATTATGTAGATTTATTATAGATGCTAATGACTACGTATAGACGGATGCTCCATTCGAACTTGACCCAGTCCTCCTGCATTACTAGTGGACACCGCCTGTTGCCTAGTGGAGGAAAGGCAGCAGCAAACGTTCTGTCCCCATGTTGGTTCTTCATTTCCGTCACTGTGACAAGACAGTGCCACTGGGCGATCAGGAAAGCCACCGCTTTCAGCAGTCACATGCTAAACTCAATCTAGATTCAACAGTTTCTTAGCCAGTCCTTCCTCCCTTCACCACCTGCACTTCCCTCAAGGGCCTCCCTCTCATCCACTTGGCACACTTGTATTGACTGAGATGAAGAAATCACCGGCTCAGGCTTCTCCTCACTGAAAGCTTCGTTACAACCCAACAGGAAAGAAGTTGAACCTAAACAAATGCTCGCTTTCCTTTTCTTCCCCCACCCATCCGTCTCTGTCAGCTTGATCGAGAAAATATGGCTGTTAATAGCCTACCGTGGAACAAACATTTGCATAACTGTTACCTCAGAGCCCATAACTCTGAGCTAATTGGCTGATGGTGATTAAAATGATTAAGTGATTGTAATTTATATGATTAACCAATTAAACCATTCTCCAGCGATTGGCTCAGGGTAGGCCTTGAGATGGGCGCGCGTCTCTCAGCATGAAGGCTGAGCTGAACAGTGTTAAATGCTCTTTCAAATGCTGACTTGTTCCTCTGACCAGCGGGGGGAGGATGTTTTACACAGGGTAGTGGAATTTTATCATGTTAAACGAGTGACTACCAAAAAACTCAGTGGCTGGCATAAAGGAAGTGGGAGGCAGGGCAATGATTCTTTGAAGGGACAAGGTGGAGGTGTGGCTCCCCGGAAACATGACTATGATTTGAAAGTAGCCCCCATCCCATTGAAGTGAAAGAAAGATGTGGTTAAAACCTAGAATTCGGGAGGCAGGTGGGCGGAGTCCAGCCCTGTCTCTGCCATTCACCAGCTGTGCTGTGTGATCAAAGTAGTTGACCTTTTTAAGCCTGTGGATTCCTCTCCTATAAATAATATCCTCACTGGCCTTTTAAGGTTATTATGAAAATCAAATCAGATTATGTATATTATATTCCCAACCAATTATTGTTATTTGTTATTATTTTATCATAATAAATTATTATATAATTATTACATGTCATATAGAATAAGATATATTATGTATAATAATAAATTATTATAATAATAAACTCCAAAGACATTTCTCGTTTTTCTCTCTCTGGTGTTCAGCATGGGGCCTGGAACATAACAGGTACCAAAAATATGTTTGACGATTGAAATAATAATACTGAACACGGAGTACTAAACTCTCCCTGGGCACTTTTCTAAATGCTTTACATTCATTAACATGGGTAATCTCTGCAACCACTCCATGCGGTAGGTACTATCATCATTCCTGGATTTGGGAAGTGAGGAAACTCCAGCAGAGAGAGGTACACTAGCTTGCTCAAGGTCCCGCTGCCGGTGACAGGTGGATTTGAAAGTGAGGCTGATGTTGGGGCGCCTCTGTAACTA
This sequence comes from Nasua narica, assembly GCA_028533885.1. Taxonomy (NCBI): domain Eukaryota; kingdom Metazoa; phylum Chordata; class Mammalia; order Carnivora; family Procyonidae; genus Nasua; species Nasua narica. The sequence goes on along the minus strand of CM052806.1, from coordinate 49,569,031 downwards.
GCAGGTAGGGGGATGTTTATACATTTCCCCCAGCCAAGGTGAAATGTCATGGCCAAAAGGGAATAAGAAAATACTATGTCTCTTTCCATGGGCTGCCTGGAGGGGCTCAGTCAGTTGAGCGTCCACCTCTTGGTTTTGGCTCAGGTCATGATCTTGGGCTCATGGGTTCGAGCCCCGCAATGGGTTCTGTGCTGGGTGTGGAGCCTGCTTGAGAATCTCTCTTTCCCTGCTTGCTCTCGCTCTCTCTCTCTCTAAAAAAAAATAATAATAAATCTTTTTTAAAAAAGAATTTGGTTCCTTCCATCTACTGGAAAGAAACAAACTGGGTTCATTTGCCTGGTCACTCACTTTGGGGACTTGACAAATTTGGCAAATGCAATAGGCATTTCAAGAAATATTGAAAATGCAAAATATTGCCAGTGCAATAGGCATTTCAAGAAATAATTGAATAATTGAATAATATTTCAAGAAATAACTTGAGTTCTCAGAACCAACAAGGCAGGTAGGTTACAAAGCAGAAACTGAATATACTCTTTTTCATCTGTTAGCTAAACTCAGGTTTGCTGTGATTCAGCAAATGCCCCACCCCCGGCCCACCCCATGCGCCTTCCGCCAGCAACCACTTTACTCCCCCTGTGTCCCCAGCCGAACACAGCCCCTTCCCCCCAAGACTGCCCAGGTTTTTAGCAACTGGTAGATCAGAAAGACTGCTGGTGGCCAGACTGCTGGCTGTTGGTTCGGAGGCTATGAGTGGCTAGAAAGCGGAAAGAGAAGACAGGTAATTAGTGTCCCTTTTCTAGCAGCAGCGGCCCTTAAAGGCGGCTACTTGTGAGTCTTTATCTCCCAGGCTGTTTCTAGTTATTTATGTCAGCATAACGAAGATAGTGCGGGTTTTACTTCCGTTTAAAGAATATCATTCAGTTATGCCCTAGCTCCTACCGGGGACGAGGGCTGCGGCACTGCTGCTGGTACTTACTGCCATATGCGTGGGCGTGAGGCGAGCTGGGATCTCCCTCGGGACCCCCCTTTACCAGTTCCACAGCCATGCGACTCAATTCACTTTCTTCTTCTGACTCTTCACCTCTTCTTTTTATCCCCAGTCTTCCCAGCCCCGCCCTTTATCCTCTCCTCTCTCTTCCTCGCTCCTTTCCCCCATTTCTTGAACTCGGATACTTCACAGACCTGTTTTCATGGGACAAATCCTAATTCCTTGTGATGAACACAGCCACGCAACAGTGATAGGTGCACGTATGTCTTCTTCAAGAACTCCCACGGTGTGGAGGCTGCGATGTTTGCTGTTGGCCTGGCGCCAGAATGAACTCCACTTTGTCTCACCACCGGTTCTTAGTGTTATGTTGGGGTGACTTTACCTAAGTTGTTAAAGTTTTTTTTCTTTTAACATGAATGCACTTTCATATTAGAAATTACACAAAATGGGCGCCTGGGTGGCTCAGTCATTTAAGTGGCTGCCTTCAGCTTGGGTCATGATCCCAGGGTCCTAGGATGGAGTCCGGCATCGGGCTCCCTGCTCAGCAGGGAGTCTGCTTCCCCCTCTCCCTCTGCCTGCTGCTCTGCCTACTTGTGCTCTCTATCTCCCTGTCAAATAAATAAATAAAATCTTAAAAAAAAAAAAAAGAAAGAAAAAAGAAATTGTATAGAATACTGAAAAGACAAGAAAATAAAAATCACTTTGGCATGTTTCCTGATATTTTTCTTTCCTTGAAATCTTCCTCTACTACAAAAAATGTGGAAAAATAATTTTAAAACTGAAAGATGATGTTCCATGTGTATGCGTGTGCATAAGAGAGGTGTGGATTTTGGAGAAAGCCCTCTGTGATTCCCCGGGCTTGAAGATATTTGACAAGTTCAAATTATGGGTGAATCTCCACAGCATTAACCTCTGGATCCCCGATCTTTCCTAATGTTGAAGAAAGCCCACCTCTGACTATTGCATGGGAGAGAAACCCACGCTCTGGACTTGGCAGGTCAAAGCTATTCGATTCATCTCTAAATCTTTACAAATCCAAGAATTCCCCTGAAGTCGTCATTCACTCTGAACTTGTCCATTGCTTTTTGTAAAGGAGAGGAAAGAAACTCACTTTGGTTAAACATCGGCTCCTATGAAACCAAGCATTGAAAAGGGGCAGAGTCCATAATTGATTTTCTGACAGGTTATAAAATATTAAAAGATGGGAAAGTTTTAAAACTAATTTTTAGGTATCTACCCGAAGCCCTTGTCCAGCTGGTCTGCAGGATCGATGAAACATTACATAGAAATGCTGAACTCATACTCTCCTGGCTAATCTATATTTTAAAGATGAGACTGAGCTCTTAAATGACCTCCACACAGAGTGAGCTGATCCCCAGTTTAAGCCTCCCATTTGGAACGCCGGTTGCAAAGATTAACTGTTTCAAGGAATCGAAAGTCAACATCTCCCCGAGGCCCTGGCAGGATGGGGAGGTGGAAGGGAATTCACACAAACCATGCAAAACAGTAACACCCACAAGATCTTTTAGTTGATTTAATGTCGATTTCTTGGAATGATTTTGGGCTTCTTATTTGATATATGCTGGTTTACCTCTTGCTCTGTGGGGATAGTCCCTGGATAGTCCCTCGAGGGGGGCATGAAAACTTGTCTGACCTGTGTGCACACGACGTCTGTCCTAGGAAGAACGAAGGTGTTTTGTCTGTTCGCCAGCAGGAAGGCCCCCCCCGAGGAGCACAGGGTTTCAGGAGCAAAATGTGAACCAGGGGTGTGGCCTTCAGGGCTTCCAGACCTTCTGCAAGTGACCTTGAAGCAAAGGGGAAAGTTCTGGTCTGAGGTAAATATGGATGTGGAGTTCACCTCAGCATTCCTAACAACCGTCTCTTTTCCTTACCTCAGAGGCCAGGCCTCTCTGAGATGCATTTCCACCCTGTAAATGTCTTAACTTAAACCTCTCAGAAGGTTCTCTAAGACGTTTATACATCTCACTGACCTCTCTGTGACTTTGGGGACGTAACACTTGAGCAGTGTGCGCTCTTTCTTCCTTTCTCCCAACCCCCCACTGTTCCTCCTCCACCTCTTACCCGACGTTTCCCCCACCCCCGCCCCACAGCCATACCCCCTTGAAAGCAGGGATTGGGCTTAGTTCATTCTTATTTCTAGAACCTACTATAGCACCTGGCACCATGACAATCTGACAGATATTCAGTTATTTATTTTTGAGCTCCCCACAGAATATAAGCTCAAAGGTTTTTGCCAGGTTTGTTTACATCTCAATCCCCAGGGTCTAGAAGAGCACCTACACAGTAGGTGCTCAACAGACATTTGCTGGCTAGACGGACGGATGGTTGGGTGAGTGGATGGACAGACAGATGTGCTGAGACAATGCAGTAGCCGAAGTGCAATCAAGGTGCTATGGGAATGTATGTCTTGAAACAATGTTTTGAAAGGATTGAGAAGAATGTTGGGAAAAACTGAACTGAAGAAATGCAGCTGGAGCTGGACTTTAAAGAAGTGAGGCTTCACCACCTAAAAGCGAGGCCATGGAGCAGAGGCAGAGGGGAGGGTGTGGTCAGGGCAAGAAGGCATGACCATGTTTGGGACACAAAGAGCAAACGGGGAGGCTGGAGCCTGAGGTTGAGGCAGTGCACCTTGGAGGTGAAGGTTGAGGCCGACGTGTGTGGAATATCACGATGGGCATAAGGATTTTATTCAGTAAGACTGTCGAAGGCTTTTAAAGAGAAGAGTAACAGCATCGGGTCTCATTATAGAAACCGTGTGGAGGACGCATAGGGCGGGGAAGGGGTAAGTGGTGGCAGGCAGGCCAAGGAAGAGGGACTCACTGTTTATGTCAGGTGGCAGGAGATGGGGGGGAAGGCAACCTAGAGCTCCACCATTTACACCTGGAGCACAGGAGGGGCTCGCCGCTGAGGAGTGCCGCTGAATGGCGCACAGGTTGCTCGAGTTTATCTTAAATAAATGTATTTTCAAACTTAATTCCGTTCACATTAGGTCCCTGGTTCTTAATGGGCGTGGCTTTGCCCTGCAGAGACATCTTTGATTCTTGCAGTTTGGGGGTGGAAAGGGTGGGGGGAGGGGGGGAGCCAGGGGGAGGGGGAGGGGTGCATACCACTGGCATCTACTGAGGAGAGGCCAGGGGTGCTGCTAAACACCCTACAATGCACAGCTTGCCCCACAACAAGGACTCATCCAGTCCAAAATGTTAACAGTGACCAGGATGGCACAACTGACACAAAAATCAATAGATTGGTGGTAGGGGGTCCAGGAAATGTGCATTTTTGCACTGCAGCAGGAAAGACCTCAATCCGAGAATGCCTCCTCTGAGTCATTTAGATGCCCAGAAGACTTCAGAGTTGGGGTGACAGAGACACCAGCTGATGTACATTTGACCTTGAACGAGTTACTTGTTGCAATTCGACGGGTGCCAACAGAAGGCACTCTTAGAGAGGTAGCATACATAAAGGGGCCAACCACCATCATGCCTGACACAGGGTGTCATCCCATAAATGCCAGACCTGTCCCTGCTTTTGATGACTTGTTGTGATATTTCTTCCTGATTCCAAGCCTAATTGTTCCAACAAGCACTTCCCATGTGTCCACTCAAGTGTCCCCTTCTCTCTGTGGTCATTCCTGGCCGTCCTATCTGAAACTGAAGCCCATACATAATTTCGATCCCCCTTCTCTATACGTTCCCCACCTGACTTACTCCTATTTGCGTATGGGTTTACTGTGTGTCTCTACTAGAATGGAAGCTCTCACAGGGCAAGGGCCTCAGTCTGTCTTGTTCTTGCCATGACTTAGCACCCAGAGCAGAGCCTGGCATAAAGCAAAGGCCCAATAAATATTTGTTGGATAAATGAAACAAATCCCAGTTCCCAATAGCCAGAGAGAGTTGCTCTGATATGCTGCGTGAGGATTTGATTTTTCTACAGCTGATGTACAATGAATGTTTTGTAAGCAGCAGGAAAAAAAGTCCCATGAACTGCTGAGGCCAATTTTGCCCTTGAAACGAGGCAAGCGGTGGCCTCTATGGCTCCAAATGCTTCTGTCTGTGAAGGACAGATGTTCAAGGCCAATTTTGCTCTCTCTCCCCGCTCTCTCACCGGATCCCTCTGCAGGAAGGTGGGTCATTGGGCCCTATCAGCGCTGCTGGGCTCATAAGTAGATTTTAATGACTGTCTGCTTCCCTTCCTACATGTTTATAGTCCTCGGCACTCTGATTAGGTTTTTGGTCTCACAAGATAGTTAAAAGCCCACGATTGGCGCTGGGTGTTTTATTTTTTCTAAGTGAAGTGAGTAGGTAAATGTCCCTTTGATCTTCTCGACGTGGATGCGAGCTGTTTGGGTTTTGAAGGCCCCCACCAATTATATGCAATGGACGCAGCACTGGGTTGGAGGCTGGCCTTCTGGGTGGCTCCGAAGTCCCTCGCTTTCTTCTCCTGTCTCCCCCAACCTCCCCAGTACTGAAGGAACTGAGGAAAAGGAAGCAGCAGGCAGCTCTGGAAGAAAAATGAACTTTCTGGAAGGTGTGTTCCAGAAGGTCTGCAGCGTTTCTCTCCCCTTTGAGGGGGTAAGTAGCCCGTGGTGCGGACAGCGCATAGCATAACTTGCCCCCCCCCCGCCCCCGCCCGCGCGGAGTCCCCTAAGTAGCTCCACGGGAAGTCCCCCCAGGATCGGACAGTCGCAACAATCTACTGGGCGGGGAGCACGACTGAACTTATCTCTTGTCGTTGTACTCATGCCAGCAGTTATGTGTGCAGGAGAGAGGAGGAACTTTGGGCCTAAGTGAGAAGGGGCGGAGGGACCGCAGGAGTCGCATGCAGTTCTTCCGGGCTCCGCGTTGTGTCAGGATTGAAATATGAACGCCACGCTGGCTGGTGACTTCTTTGTAGCACGTACACAAGATCTTACCCATGCCACAATGAAGTCACATGCAATAACGCTTCATTATTTTAATTAAGCTTATTGCAAGAGTAATCATCATTGCCGTCGGTATCAATCATTAGTAATTTTTCCGATTATGGCCGTAAGTGGTGACAGTCCACGTTGACAATAAATGATAACGCCTCCGGCTTGAACTGACACTTCATTGGACTTTGCAAGGTTGCTCCGAACACTCCTGGGCTTGCTATGTAAAGAACTATTCATCTATGACAAAAGCTGGGTCTCTCCCATATTTGTTTTTGCTTCCCAAATGGATAAGTTCATAACATTTGCAAAATTCATCCTTTAGTAGATGACAGCCACGGAGTCCAAAACACATTTAGAAAGAAGTTATATGCTCTTAGCTCAGGGCTGCAGCATCACGGCCATTCCCCCAAACTGTCCTAAATGTGTATGTGTTGAGTTATGGCTCTTTCTTCCGAATGGACATGGGAAATGAAGTCGTTCTGATTGCAAAATGGCTCTTGGCTCTTTCCTATTTCTAAGTGGGAGCAGGAGGAAAGGAGTCTGAGGGCAAAGAGCTCCACTTCCCTCGATAACTGGCCCTTTCTGGCATCCGACATGATTGAAATTCTTCAACATTTAAATAAGTCTCTTCCAGAACAACAATAGCCTAGTTGCTTATTATTCTTGTTACTGCATTTCCATGGTTTAAAGCACTCCCTGGTCTCAACCATTTGTGCTACAAATAATTTTAATTGAGCCGAGAAACCCTTGACATTTTAGAAATTACCTTCTATTTATAAGACTTTAAGAGGAACCTTCCTGGCAGTCCTGACCTCTGCGTGATTTGGCCTTTTTCCCCCTACTTTGAGTTTAGGTTTTTTTTTTTTTTTATTTTCATTGAACCAAATTACTTTCATTCCTAATTTAATTTTGCAGTAGCAAATAAAAAGCCAACTTGATATATCCGTAAAATCCCACACAGGCTATGAAATACGCAGGCTCCTTCGACTCACACATATCAGGGAGCATCTGAAGTCCATTCCATTAAGGTTGACAAAATGAGTTCTGGGAATATTACTAATGATAAGGGTCTAAAAATGGAGGCTGTATCGAATCTTAAAATTTCCTTTGGGGTTCATGAAAGTTTTCTGAGCAGTGAAAATTTTAATTTTTGTTATTTATTTTCTCCAGCTATCAGAAATCCTACTGATGGAGGCCTTGTTGAGATGAATTTCATTTTGATACAAGTAATAACATACTCTACATTTCTATAGTACTTTCACATTTATCATCTTATTTTATCTTCAAAAGAACTTTCATTCATTCATTCATTCATTCATTCAGTATTTATAGACCATTTACTATTTTCCAGAATACTATTTTCCATTACTATTTTCTAGAATAGATTCTAGGTCCTTTGGATACTGCAGTGCACAAAGCAGCTCATGGAATTTATACTTTAGGGGGAGACAAGTAAAAAACAAATACATGAGCAAAAATATGTTTGTTGGGTTGTCAATGTTGAATGGTGCTAATTGCAATTGTAATATAAAATAAAAACTAAGCAGGAAGGGAATAGGGAATGCCAGGGTGGGAAGACCTCCCTGGTAAGATGACATTGGAGGGAGAACTGGAGTTGCTGAGGGCAGGAGCAGCCTTGCAGGCAGAGAGAACAGCAAGTACAAAAGCTCCAAGTCAAGAACATAAAAGAGCACTGGGTGTAGAGCAGAGTGAGCCAGGGAACCCATGGTCAGAGTGGAAGCAAGAATCCCATCATGGAGGACCTTAAAGGCCAATGTGAAGACGTGGCTTTTCCTCTCATGAGCTGAGGGCTCTGGAGGGTTTTGAGCAGAGCAGGGACATGGTCTGACTTATGGAAGGACCAGCCTTATGGAAGCATAACCGTAGGCTGAAGAGAGGGCAAAGGCAGGAGGGAGACTAGTTAGGAGACCATGGCATTCACCAAGGAAAATACAACAGTGGGCCAAACCAAGATGGTAGCAAGGGAGGTGTTGAGAAGCAATCTGTTTCTGGATATGGAAATGAAGACAGGAGAATATTATTTAGTCCCATTTTAGAGTGAGAAAACTCACTCTCAGAATAATTGACTTTCTAAAGAATATGGAGCAAGTGTGTGACAAAACTGGGCTTGAAACCAGACCTGTTGGTAGGAGTCCCTCCCTAGCACCCTGTGCAGACCACGTGCCACTGAATACAGCCCAAATAGCCATCCATCTTGGAGTTTCTGCCTCAGAGCTGTGGTCATGTTCTCATTAACATAATAAATAAGGAATCAAGAAAAGCAAGGGCACTCCAGTTCCCTGGATACCTGCACGGCTAATGCTACCTGACAAGTAGCAGGGTAGAGCCTGATGAATGGTTGGGAGGAGGAGGAGGGGCATTTGCTTCTAGGGGAGGAGAGGTGCTCATTAGCAGCCTAGTGGCCTAGATGGTTCACATTCCTGTTTAAAGCAGATCCCTGCACTGTTAGGGGCCATTCTGGAAAAAACACAACTATTGCTTTGGGATCCTATAGCTTTTTTTTTTTTTTCCTAACTGAATTGAGATTCACATAACAAAACTAACCATCTCAATGTTCATGTGAGCCATTCAGTGGCATTTAGTACATTCAAAATGTTGTGTAGCTACCAAGTCTATCTATTCCAAAACATTTCTATTACCCCAAAATGAAACCCCATTATGTAGTTGCTCTCCCTACTCCTCTTCCCCCAGATCCTGGCAACCACCAATCTACTTTCCATTTCTATGAATTTACCCATTCTAGGGGTGCCTGGGTGGCTCAGTCGGTTGGGCATCTGCCTTTGGCTCTCAGGGTCCTGGGATCGAGCCCCATGTCCGGCTCCCCGCTCAATGGAGAGTCCACTTGTCCTTCTCCCTCTGCTCTTCCTGTGCTTGCTCACTCTTTCTCAATCTCTCTTAAATAAATAAGTAAAAATCTTAAAAAAAGAATTGGCCTATTCTAGATATTTCCTATAAATGGAATCACACACTAGGAGACTTTTGCATCTGCTTTCATTTAGCACGAGGCTTGTAAGGTTCATCCATGTCACAGCATGTACCAGCACTTCATTCCTTCTGGCTAAATAATATTCTATTGAGAATGTGCATGCCACCATGCATTTATCCACTCGTCCACTGATGGACATTTGCATTGCTTCTACCTTTTGGCTATTGTCAATAATGCTGCTATGAACATGAATGTACATGTACTTGTTTGAGTACCTGTTTTCAATTCTGCATGGGACATGCCTAGAAGTAGGAGTTGGGGAACTCTGCTTAGCTTTTTGAGGAACTACCCAACTATTTGCCACCACAGCTGAATCTCTTCCATTCCCACCATCAGTGTACACAGACTCTAATTTCTCTACATCCTAGCCAACACTTGCTACTTTCCCTTTGTAAAAAATTATAGCCTTTCTAGTGGATATGAAGTGGCATCTTACTGTGATTTTGATTTGCACTTCCCTAATGACTAATGACGTGGACTTGGTAGTCATTGATTGGTATATCTTCTTTGGAGAAATAAATGTTTATTCAAGTTCTCTACCCACCTTTTAATTGGGTTGTTTATCTTTTTTTGTTGGGTTGTAAGAATTCCTTATATAGTCTGGACACTAGACTCTTATTTTAATATTTTTTTAAGATTTTATTTATTTGTCAGAGAGAGAGAGAGCACAAACATCGGGAACAGCAGACAGAGAGAGAAGCAAGTTCCCCGCTGGGCAAGGAGCCCACTCGAACCCAGAATCCTGGGATCACAACCTGAGTGGAAGGCAGATGCTTAACCGACTGAGCCACCCAGGCATTCCTGGATGCCAGACTCTTACCAGACATATGATTTACAAGCATTTTCTCCCTGTCTGTTGGTTGTCTTTCCACTTGCATGATAATGTCCTTAGATGTACAAAAGTTTTAAATTTTGATGAGGTCCAACTTATCTATTTTTTGTTGCTGTTGTTGCTTGTGCTTATATCCCCTGGCTTATTTAAAGCAATGTTAATGGTGATAACCACAACAACAGTAGTGGTAATAGTGAACACTGACACAGAGGGAGGAAACCATAGGAGAGCACCTGTGAGTTTTTCCTATTTTAGACCAAGATCTAGAGCAGACATGGAACTTCCCAAGCTCAAAAAGTATGAAACTTTAGACCTCAAAGTATTCCTCTTATAATCTCTGTTATGATATATATTAGGCTGCCGTCACAAGAGACCCACAAATACAGTGGCTTAAACAGGAGAGAAATGCATTTCTCTGTCTCATGCCAAAGGTAGGATGTCTAAGCAGATCAGAGCCCTAGGCTGCTTCCAATGTCTATTTACTGTTCTTAACACATGGCCTCCACCATGTGCTCTGAGATGACTGTTCCAACAACCACTGCCACATCAGCATTCCATTCAGCAGGAAGGGGGAAAAAAAGGGGAGATTAGTGACCTTTCCCTTCAAGCCTATGTCCCAGAATTTGCACACATCACTCCCGCTTACCACCCATTGGCCAGAACTTAGTCACATGGACACACCTAAAGGAGGCTGGGAAATGTGGCTTTTAATTCAGTAGCCATATGCCCAGCTAAAAGATCTATAATTATAGAAGAAGAGAAAATACATATTGGGGGACAAAAATCCTGTCCCTGCCATAGAACCTCAACTTTAGTATCTGTCAGATCAGCAGTCTGAGCAGTGTTGCTAAAATTAGGAGGAACAGAAGGGAGACTTCACTTTCACACTGTAGTTACCTTCCCATCCATTAAATGGGTCTCAGTTGAGATCTCTTCAGACTATTTGGGAAGGAGGACCAAAGCTCCATGCTAAGATAAGTCATCAGGAAAGGACGCAAGCTAGTACAGGGAAAAGGAGAAGTAAGGAATTCACTGATGAGCTAAAGAGGCATGTAGATGATGAGGTAATGGAGAGGAGACATGAGTTTGTACCAGCGTCTCTGTGCTGTGGAAGATTTTTATGAGCCGAGATTTCTATCTGGAAGACAAACCACCACCAACAACAAAAACTCAAACAGATGTTATTTTGGTACTTTAGAGTTTTTAAAGTGTTTTCACAAACTTTTTTTCATTGGGTCATTTTAACCTTAAATGCCAGGAATGGGACATAACACTACTTCCATTTTATCCCCATGATAAAAGGGAATCTCAAAGGTTTGGCTGTTTCTAGCTATTTGGTAACAGAGGCAGGATTCAAACTCAGCTCTCCCTCACCCCATCTTGTATTTGTTCAAGGCTTTCCCATAATGCTTTGCTCCCAGCTATGTGCACAAACGGAGCTAATGAGCTAGACCACTTGAAACCTACAACCCAACGTACAGTCCAGAACAGCCCGGGGGTCTTACCTTTGGATCTCCCCTCTATCCACACCTGCATTAAATTCAACAAAGCCTTGGAAAGTTCCTGATGTGTCACTTCCCTCACTTGTCTTTCTGGCTGGCTGCAAGGGTGGTCTGGACAATGAGACGGCAGCCCAGGGGAAAAGTGACACTGGGGCAAGAGGTGTTGGCAAACCTGCTGTGGGAAACCTCTGTGCCTTCTTGGGGCCTTACACTCATGCAGAACACAGCGTCCCGGGCCCCAGTCAGCACTTGGCAGCAGGGCTGTGGAGAGTCAGATGTAGGGCATGTGTACCTGCTGTTTATTCTCCATCAAGCAAGTCCATTCCCCGTCTCAGAACATGTCTTGGAGGCACTGGACACTTTGCATTGGCTGCGTGAAAGATTACAGTGAAATAATACACCTTATATAATTTTCTCCTAACAAGTTGTTGAGGATTTAAAGGACAAGGTCAGGAGGTTATGGCCTGGGGCTTCTTATCGGGAGTCAACAGTGCTTTGAGGAAAAGGGAAGAGATTTGAAGGCAGAAGTCCTTTGGCTAACTGGCCCTTTGACCTTGGGCAAGTCACATGTAAGCTCATTGAGCCTCAGCATCCTCATCTGAGGAATGAGAGTTAATAGTCACCACAAGAACAATAGCACATATCTCTTAGGAGGGTAAGGGGTCAACTAAGAAAATAGGTAGGAAATCATTTTGTAAACTAAGTGATATGCAAGTGCTAAACTAAGTGATATGCAAGTGCTAATTATTATTACAATATAAACCCATTCTTTAAATGTCAGGACAAAACAGAGTTAGGAGGGAGTATACGTGACAGCGAAGTTCAAGGACAGCCTTGAGAGCATTGACTGGACTTCAGTCCTAGTTTGCTGACTTGTCTTTTTTCTGGGGTTGTGTCAATGTCAGTCATGGAAGAGAATCATTAGGCTTCTCAGTAGTGACTGATAGCCTCATCTCCCTTTGAGAAAAACACAATTTTTTTTCGAAGTACTCTATACAACTTTTCACAAAAATATCATTCCCATAAATGTCAGGAAATGTTCTTTTCTTTAAATATAGTAATAGAGTCTCATTTGTTAATTCTCAGGCAAATAGGCTTAGGGCTCCAATTTCAAGATATGGAAAACTTTAAAGAGACAAAAATATAGAGCATGGAAAAACCAGCTATTGTACAAATCACAGTGATTTAAAAATGACTTTTCCCATCTAGGGGTTTCTGTTAGATGGCCGTGTCTCATATTATTTTTAGTATATGTTTTTAAATTGTTTTTCTCAGCAATTTTGTATCATATCAAGGTCTAGGCCTATACTTACTTTAAGCAGTCCTGAAAATGAGTCATCTACTAGGAAAGTTGAAGACGGGGGATTATAGGCCCAACTCTAAAGAGTGGTTACCTCTGAGGGTGGTTGGAACAGAACTGAGGAGATGAGGGGATCTACTGCTTCCCAACTCCGTTACACTGAGCATGTAATGTGGTAAAGTTACAAATAATGTACAATAATAATAAAAATAGAAATTAGTTGTTTCAGAAAATATTTGTTAGATGAGTCCCCATATTACCTGTCAAAAAATATCCATTTAGAACCCCACTTTATTTCGCCATCTCCATTCTCTGCCTTCCCCTCTCCTCTTCCACAACACAATGACCCAACAAATCATTGCCAATTACTGGAAGTTTTGAGGAGGAAAGCAAATTCAATTTTGATATAAGTAGATGTATTGACAAATCTGAAACCAAGTCCATAGACTACGGAGCCCTCAAGAGCAAGAGGCATTTATGTTTTTCTTTAAATCATTCATTCATTTAAGTCATTCATTCATCCATTTAATAAATGCTTATTGAATGCCAGGTACACTGTGTTCTATGTACAAAAATACAGCAGCTAACAAAACAGATGCATATCTCTTCCTAAAATTTGCTTCTTTTCCCGGCTTGATGCATAGTCTTAAAATTTGTTAAATGAGTGAATTTGTTAATAAAAAATTACTGAGCACTAACTAGAACCCAGGCATTATTTTAAGCATTTAAGCTATAGCAGTGAGCCTGACACAGCTTATATTTTAGTGGAGGCAAGACAGACATAAACCAGATGAGTCAATATATCAATGTCAGATGATAAGTTGTGTAGAGCTTGGCCATTGGTGCCAATATACTTCCTGTGCATACAACTATAGCTTCCCAAATGGGAAAATTTGCAGACCTTGCCTGCTGGTTTAGGTCTTTGAATTTATTATGACAAATGGAACTAAGATTCCACTGACATCATGTGTACCATTGGGTCAAATCTCCCATTCTTTTGCTCAGTCCTCCCACAAAGGTAGCTTGCCTAGCAGCCTCTTGGGCAATATATTAGTTTTCCATTGCTGCCATAACAAATTACTACAAAGGTAGTGGCTTAAACAATACAAATGTATTATCTTACAGTTCTGGACATCAGAAGTATGAAATAGGTTTCACTGGGCTAAAATCAAGATGTTGGTAAGACTGCATTTCTTTTAGAAGAAGGGGAGAATCCATTTCTTTTCCTTTTCTGGCTTTTGGAGGATGCTCACATTCTTGCCTCATGGCTCTTTCCTCCCTCTGCAATCCCAGCAACATTAAGCTGAGACCTTCTCACACTGCCATCTTTCTATTTCTCCCTCTTCTGTCTCCCTCTTCCACATTTAAGGACTTTGTAATCATACCTGCCCTACCCAGATAACCTAGGGTAATTCCCCATCATAAGACAGCTGATTAACCGCCATAATTCCATCAGCAATGTTAATTTCTTTTGTCATGTAACCTAACACAGTTGCAATTTCCAGGGACTCAGACATGGCCATCTTTGGGAGACCATTATCCTGCCAACCACAGACAGGTTAGCAAGGAAGGATCTCCTTTTACATCTTCAGCTCCAACCCCAATTTCTAGTACAGCATTGAATGTCGAGGAAATACTGACTGGTTTATATATGATGCCGCTAAATGGAACAGAAAATGCCACGCGCTCCAGACAGCAAGACCCTGTATTTATTTGCTGAGTCTGGCGAGCAGCCGTACGGGCCAGCAAGCTCAGTAACTCCCACAAGCAACTCAAAAACTTCTTGCAGAAAGGTCTTTAATCATCTGCTCTGTGTTTTCTCAGAACCGCTTAAGTAGAAGGAAGATTCCTTTTAGCAAACAATCTCATATCTCTTATCTTCATATTCTTCCCTTTTGCATAGTACTTTACAGTTTATAGAGCACTTTCACATACTCTCACTTGACCTTCATGAAAATTCTGTCAGGGGGAATGGCGGGGAGTCCAGTTATTCCCATTTGGGCATTTAGGAAACTGAACTTCAGAGGGGAGGCATGACTTGTCCAATATTAGGAAGCCTGGACATGACCAGGTTTTCTGATGCCAAAGCCTATACTCTCTCCATTATAGTGCGGTTTCGCCCATGGTCATTTCTTCTGACTCAAGACTCTACAGTCCCTGGACCAAGCTCTGTCCTCACTCCACAATCATCACTGCCACTGCCACCATCAGCCTCATGATCCTTACCATCCTCCTCTTCCTCCTCCTCATCACGTCGTCGTCATCATCACTATGAACGTCCTCAAAGTTATCGATTAGAAGAAATTTCCTTCAAGTGTCAGGAATTGTCTTTGGCTCTGTCTATGATGGGGGAATCAGGACCACGCTTGTCACCTCACTTTCTGATATGAACTATCAACAGGTCAGGAAACCAGTCATTCTGATTTCTGTCCCTGTGATTAATCCCTTTATGTGTTCTCCACAGCGGTGCCCAGACTAGGTACCCCGATGGTTGAAAAAACTTAAGAGTGATCCCTAATCAAGATCACCAATGGGCCTCAGGGTCTTTGGAATACACTTTTGAAAACCACTATCCTACCTGTTTTTGGTTCTCCATTTTCAGACTAGACCATGGCTTGCCTGGGAGGAGAGACACCCGTTAACTCCAGAGAAATTCTCCCAAGTCCTGAGGGTGCTGGGAAATTTTTCTAATTGTCAGACTGTAAACAAGAGTAATCAGTGCCCAGCCTGTCACCACTAAATTTGGTTTCTGATCTCCAGAGCTTCTTAGACCCCCACGATGCTCTCACATGTAGACTCCAGCTAACACACTATGTCCAGGGCAGTATCCCTATCATTTTGTTACAAGGTACGTGGGATTTGTCTTCAATTATTTTCACATCAGAGTTAAAAATTTCCACCATCCAGCCTGAGCCTCGCTCATGTTCTATCTTCCATGACATTTACCGTATTTTCAAAATGTCTCAGCAGCATCACCGTTACATTTATTAAAGGGAGGAGGGGTCAAACATGCAGCTCTTATTAAAACCCAAAACAGTCACACTGCTTTGAAAATTTAGTGGTTAGCTAATATAAAAGTCATAAAAGGTTTGGGGTTCTGGGGACTTCCATAAACTTACAATTTTAGGTGCCCTGAGATGCAATTTCTGAGCAATTTCTTTGATCTCTGGCTGCCCTGGTAAATCATTTATTAGGGCAGCCTTTTTAAACAGAATCCTCTCAACCTCTCCCACATGATATATAAAATAACATACTCTGCAAACAGTCATCAACCCCCTGCACTTACTGTATTCACTGATTACAACCCGATGGAGATGTTAGGAGGTTGGTTTTTTGTTTTGTTTTGTTTTTCAGCCATTTCTTTTCAGTCTCAGAAATTTGCAGAAGAGACAGTGATGAAGTTCTCCATGATGATAGATCGTACGTCCCCGAAATCTCCAGAAGGGGGACATGCTCTACAAAGAATACCTCAGTAAGATTTGTTTTTAAAAGCTCTGAGGTTTGCAACTAATAGGGTTCCAAGCCTTTCTGGGTCAACACTCAAACCAGCTCATTCATGCCAGCTCCTTGTAGCCTCCTGTGGTTTCCTCCCCTCTCTCCCCAACCTGTTCAATCATTCTAGCTGCCATGATTTTTAGCGACTTCAAGTGGAGGGGGAAGCAGTCATCAGATCCCCATAACTACCCTGCCCCCACTCCTCTCTCTCTCTCTCTCTCTTTTTCTCTCTCTCTCTCTCTCACACACACACACACACACATGTACACTTGCTTCCCTGCTTTCTCTGAAGACTTCAGAGAAATCAAAAGTAGCTGCCATCAGGAAAAGATTTGGGGACTTCTGGCTTAGAAGAGTATGTGTCATAATACTTTTCAAGTGCCTAACACAACACAAGAAGGGTTTGTGGGGAGAAGTTCTGATGAAGGTTTGCAAGTGACAATTGTCAAGTCTCTACCACCATTAAATGCAAGACCCAAAGGTTGTGGTGGTTGTGAATGAAGAAAAACATTGCTTAAGTCATACCAAAAGGCTGACTCTCACGATCTACTTAAGTAGCAATTCATGATTAGGGAGATTAGGGAGAAAGATCTATCCTTGAATTTGTAAATCTTAAAGAAGGAAAGACTTTTCTAAGTGAGACAAGAAGCCATAAAAATTTAGAATTTCTGCACAAAGCCATATAAACTAAATCAAAAGACAAATGACTAATCCAAAAAAAAGATCTGCAATATATATGACAAAGGGCTAATTTTTCTAAAATTCAAAAGTTCTTCTTAATCAGTAGAGTAAGAAAATGGATAAGGAAGCTAATCAAGCAGTTAATGGAAAAATAAATACAAATGGCAATAGACATGTTAAAAATTCACAAATACAAACAAACAAAACCCCAGTGAGATATTGTTATGCACAGAATGTTTGTATCTTCCCCAAATTCCTACGTCAAAGCCCTAACCCCCAGTGTGATGGCATTTGGAGATGGGGCTTTGGGAGGTGATTAGGTTTAGATGAAGTTGTAACAGTGGGGCTTTCATGATGGGACGAGTGCTCTTACAAGAAGAAACACCAAAAAGCTTGCTCTTTCTCTTTGTCACGTGAGGACATAGGGAGAAGGTGGCCGTATGGCTGTGTCCAAGCCAGAAAGAGATCCCGCACCAGAATCCAACCATGCAGGCACCCTGATCTGTGCCCTTCGTCCTCCAGAACCGTGAGAAAAAAACGTCTCTCATTTAAGCCACCCGGTTCGTAACATTTTGTTATGGCAACCCAAACAAAGGGACGTACCCTTTTCATCTGTGAAATTATAAGCTATTTTAAATGTTTGATGATATCCAGTGCTGACAGATGTGAAATGAGATAGGGGTTCTCATTCCCTCTTTTTGCAACCAGTTTGGTAAGACACAAGGCAACGTAGATCAACTTCAGGAATCCATATATCTTTTGACCTCTGAGTCCCCAGCTCCAAGAGCTTATACTGCAGATCTGCTGGCATATATACACAATAGTATATATACAAAGGTGATTATTGGTGGGTGGTGTACCACCAAAAACTGGAAGAAGCATAAATATACATCATTAAGGAATAAGCGAAATAGTCTGTCTTAAGATGGGTTACTCTACATTCTTTTAAAAAGAATGTGGTAATTGTAGGATCGAAAAGGTGAATACACGGACATTCATCCTATGATTCCTTAAGAAAATTTTTTAGGGGTGTCTGGGTGGCTCAGTCAGTTAAGCGCCTGCCTTCTCAGGTCATGATCTCAGGGTCCTGGGATGGAGCCCCGCATTGGGGGGAGCGGGGAGTCTGCTTCTCCCTCTCCCTCTGTTCTTCCCCCCTGCTCATGTTCTCTCTCTCTCTCTCTCAAATAAATGAATCAATCTTTAATATATATATATATTTTTAAAGATTTTTTATTTATTTATTAGAGAGAGAGAGAATGAGAGGGGAGAAGGTCAGAGGGAGAAGCAGACTTCCCGCAGAGTGGGGAGTCCGATATGGGACTCGATCCCGGGACTCTGGGATCATGACCTGAGCCGAAGGCAGTCGCCCAACCAACTGAGCCACCCAGGCGTCCCCAATCTTTAATATATTTTTTAAAGATTGATTGATTTATTTGAGAGAGAGAGAAATAAAGCACAAGCAGAGGGAGTGGGAGAGGGAGATCTCAGGGACCCCGGGATCATGACCTGAGCCAAAGGCAGACGCTTCACTGATTCAGCCACTCAGGAGCCTCAAATCTTTAATATTTTTAAAGGATTATTTGTTTATTTATTTGAGAGAGAGCACGCACGCAAGAGCACTCAGGGGTCGGGGGCGGGAGCACAGAGAGAGGGAGACAGAAACTTTAGCGGACTCGGCACTGACGACAGAGCCCCACACCAGGCTCAATCTCAGGACCCTGAGATCATGACCTGAGCTGACACCAAGAATCCTGGACACTCAACTGACTGGGCCACCCAGACACCCTTAAAAACTTTAAGTAAATGTGGAGCTCAAACTCATGACCCCAAGATTAAGAGTCACATACTTGACCGACTGAGCCAACCAGGTGCCCTCATCCATCATAGGATTCTTTATTATTGTATTTTTTATTAACATATAATGTATCATTTGCCCCAGGGTACATGTCTGTGAATCATCAGGTTTCCACATTTCACAGCACTCACCATAGCACATACCCTCCCCAATGTCCATAACCCAGCCACCCTATCCCTACACCCCTTACCCCCCAGCAACCCTGAGTTTGTTTCGTGAGTTTAGGAGTCTCTTATGGTTTGTGTCCTTCCTGATCCCATCTTGTTTCATTTCCCTCCCCCACCCCCCATGACCCCCCGCCCCGCTCTGCCTCTCAGATAGGATTCTTTAAACATAATCTCCTATTAGAAAATTTTCATGATGAAAAGTTCACCAGGAAGGTAAGAATATAGTAGACTTAGAGATGCTGTCATGAAAACCAAGATATATTAAGTGGAAAAAAATAAATTGCAGAACAATGTATATAGTATTATTCAGCTTTTTCCAACCTTTGATATAACACTTTTGGGTTTATTCAAAATAAATCCTCTAATTTTGGGGGTTTTTTAATTACAAATAATTCCATAATGAGCATCCTTGTTTATAATCTTTTTGCACATCTCTCTTATTTTAGAGTAAAATCATAGACACTTAGAACTGGGTGGGACTTATGGCTATTCCTAAGGCTATAGATATATATTTTTAAGTGTTTCTGGAAATGACCTTCTAATTTGTTTTCTGCTAGGAATTGCACAATTTAATAAACAACTATTCTGTGCCCATATTATTGAAAATACTCAAGAGAACACGTCATCCAAATTCCTAAGGAGTCTTGAACACTTTTCTTAAGCCCTTAGTATACTGAGACTTACTGAGTGTTACCGTGTGCCAGGCCCTTCACGGAGTGTTTTACAGGCAATGTTCTCTGCCAAATTCTGACTGGCTGCTGGAGGCTGTGTCTGAGTTACTTTTTCTGGGGAACCAATTCTTAAAGGGGAAGCTAATCTCTCTGGACCTTCCAATTTGCCATTCCCACTCTCGTTTCAAAAAAAAAAAAAAAGAGTTCATTCCTTTGCATACACCCAGTCCCCCTCTTTGAAATGGGGGCTTCTTTCCCTGTGGTTAACATCTCAGCACTTCGGAGGCTTTCTGCTGGAGAAGAAACCATTCTTCCACCAAACTGGTACAAAAGAGGAAAGTCAGCGAGGGCTCAACTCCAGATGGATTAGTAAACTGAGAATGAGTGAAATCACAGAGTGTCCCTAATGGGCCGAAAAAAAGGATGCGGATCATCTCAAGAGAATGCAAGTGCATGAGGCATGTATTTACAATTCCGCTCTAGAAAAAGTTTTATCTAAAGAACTGGTGTGCTTTCTTTCTGAATAAAAGAACTAGGAAGCCCAGAGCCAAAACTAGTGTTCATCTCAGCAGCTCCATTAATGCTCATAATCTTTTTCTGTCTTTCTTTTTTTTAAGATTTTATTTATTTATTTGAAAGAGAGAGAGCAAGCACGATTGGGGGAGGGGCAGAAGGAGAAGCAGACTCCCCACTGAGCAGAGAGCCCCAACGACGTGGTTCTCCATTCCAGGACCCTGAGATCACGACCTGAGCTGAAGGTAGATGCTTAACCGACTGAGCCACCCAGGTGCCCCTGTAAGTATCTTTCTTTTTTCTTCTCTTCCTCTTCTCCCTCTTTTTTTTTTTTTTTAGATGAAAAGAGCACAGTTTATTGTGGAGTGTAAATACTGATGATTTAAAATGAAAATGTTACCTCACTCTTAAATCAATTCACTCAAATCTAGATACCATAGTAATTCGATACCGACCTCATCCACCTCTTCTTCCTGTTGATTCTCTGTTTTAATTGCCATTTTGCTGATGATATGGTATAGATGCCCCTTCATATCTTTGGCTTCAAATCATTTTTAGAAGGGAGCCCAAGATATAAATGAGATATTCCTAGCCGCTGTGTGCGGGCGTTGGTGGCCATGCAGTCGCAGCAAAGCTGAATTCCACGCAGGCTTCCTTATCCATTCATTCAGCAGAGGTTTATAAACACAAGGGGCACAGGGCAGGGGAATGGGAAAGGACACAGGTCCCCGAATCACATAGGCTCTGCCCCTCATAACCCGTGACCTCCAGCAGATCACCTATTTTCTCTGTGTCTCCGTTGCCACATCTGGGAAATGGTGACATTCTTCATTCTTCATCTCCATAGTGAAGATTCAGATAATACAGGAAAGGCACTTGAAACAATGTCCAGCACACAGTCTCTCAATCATATTAGCTTTCCTGATCATTACCTTTAGTTTTTATTAGATGCTGTTATGGACAGAATTGTGTCCCTCCCCAAAACTTTTATGTCAATGCTTTAACCCCCAATACCTCAGAATGTGACTATAAGTGGGGACAGGATCTTCAAAGAGGTAATAATTTAAAATGAAGCCTATAGGGTGGCCCTTGATATAATATAATTGATATCCTTACAAGAGAAGGAAGTTTGGGCATAAGCATGATGGAGGGAAGGCCACGTGAAAGCACAGGGAGAAGGCGGCCCCCTACAAGCCAAGGAAGGGGCCTTAGAAGGAACCAAACTTGCCAACGCCATGATCTCAAGACCTCCAGGACCCTCGGAAAATAAGTTTTTGTTGTTCAAGTCACCAGATCTGTGGTAGTTTGTTATGGCAACCCCAGGACACTTACACAGATGCCCACTATGTGCCTGGTGGGTCTGTAGGATGTACATCCTAGGACGTACAGTGGTCAAGACGAGAGACAAAGGCCCTGCCTTTAGGAAGGTTATAGGCTAGTGGAGATAATAAACATGCAAGCAAATCTGTGAACAATGTAATTTTAAGAAATGGTGGGTGCTCTGAAGAACATAGTAAGGATGATGTGAAGGGTGTGACCTGGGTGCTGGTGCATCTATTTAGACCAGACGGTTGAACCAACAGGGAGAGCCTGCTCGTGGACTGGCAAGGGGAACCACTGTGGGAATACTAGCTCCAGAGCAGTCTGGGCAGAATCTCTTTGAGGATCAAAGGTGGACACCATGGCCAGAGGGCAATGAAGGAGGGGACGCAGACAGGAGAAGAGGTCAGGGAGGAAGTGGGCCAGATCCCATAGGGTCTGCAGGTCAAGGAAAGACATTTGGGTTCTTAATTTATTTTATTTTTTAAATAATAAAGATTTTATTTATTTATTTGGCAGAGAGAGACACAGCAAGAGAGGAAACACAAGCAGAGGAAGTGGGAGAGGGAGAAGCAGACTCCCCACTGAGCAGAGAGCCCAATGCGGGGCCCGATCCCAGGACCCTGGGATCATGGCCCGAGCAGAAGACAGACGCTCAACGACTGAGCCACCCAGGTGCCCTTGGGTTCATATTTTAAAGCTTGCTCTGCTGGGAAGAGAATGAGGAGGAGGCTGGAATGGAACCTGGGAACGATGGTGCACTTGGACTAATGAGGGGAGTGGAGACAAGAAAAAGAATATGGACGGCTAGATGGCTGGATGGATTGCTGGATGGCTGCCAGACATATTTCGAAGGAAAAGTTTATAGGATTTTCTTGGGGACTGGATACAAGGTGGGGAGGCAGGTGAATATTAGAGGAGGGATTAAAAAATACTGGGGCAGGGGAGTGCCTTGGTGGCTCAGTCAGTTAGGCATCTCCTTCGGATCAGGTCATGATCCCAGGGTCCTGGGATGTAGAACCGCGTTGGGCTCCCTGCTCAGTGGGGAGCCTGCTTCTCCCTCTCCTCCCCGCTTGTGCTCTCTCTCAATATCTCCATCCCTCGCTTTCTCTCTCTCTCTCTCAAATAAATAAAATCTTTAAAAAAATAAAAAGGTACTAGGTTTTTAATTCAACAACTGCATGGAAAGTGGTACCATTGTGGTACCATTTGCTGATGTGGGGAAGACAGTGGGGGTTGGGGTGGAATTTAGAGCTGCCTCATGGCCAGATCGTGACCAGGATGCCTATTATACATCCCAGTGGAAATCAAGGATCATGTTAATAGCTTATCCGAGTTAGAGCTCAGGGAGATGGAGGAGCAGAGACCCACATTTGCCAGTCGGCCATGAGAATGGGGGGGATCACCTAGGAAGACCCCAGAGCAGAAAGCCTGGGACTAGGACAGAGTCCTCATGTGCTACACCTTTAAGAGCATAAGAGAAAGAAATTAAGAAATTGCCATCAGTGAGGTAGGAAGAAAAGCAGAGAAGGGCATAGCACAGAAGGGGAGAGAAAAGGACAGGTGACAGCTACCCACGGTGACATCGCATTCACAGGTCCAAGGTACTAAGCTTGTCTGAGAACGCATGTGTGTGTGTTCCCAGAGGACTCACACACACATGTGCACAAGCCTCGGGGGCTGTGTGCCGGTGTGTATAGTTATAGAATCCGATGCTTCTAGGGTTTGAAGCTCCTTTTAAAATTACATTTTACACATCAGTAAACTTGTAATGCAGGAACTGCTTTCTTAGAGTTATTTATATCCCTGGGTTGCAGAAGGATTTGTCAGGAAATAATATGAATGTTATTTATCTGACTGTTCAGCTTTATTGACTGCTACATTTCACATCCTTCAGTTCTTTTTGGCAGAGGAGTAAATAACACTGCTATTAACCTCTAACATCGGTATAAAAATAGGCAGTTATTAAGGGGTAAATATTACTTTGACGATTATTGCCCCGGTCTGCTTTCTCTGGGAGATGTAATAAATAAGGCCTCTCGTGGGGTCCACAAAGTTCCCAATTTTGTTGGGGGAGCTGGAGGCTCTCGTGGCCACCGGCTATGATTTGGAGCCATGTGGAGCCTCTAGAAAACACTCCATGAACTATTGCTTGTTCCTGGAGGAAATCAAGGCACCCTTAATGCCCCATTGTGGCTGTGTATACGGAAGCCGAAGGTGAAGGATCCTAAGGTTTCTACTGGGAGAGATTTAGAGAAGGATGAGCTCCTTGCTAGGAGCACCAGGAGCTGGGCTTGGGAGCAGGTAGGCACGTGGAAGACTGGGGTTTGTTATCTCTACCTGTTGAACACACGCTATGGCTGGAGGAGTTCAGGCCCCAGAGTTTTCCATGATCACGCTTTATTGATGAACAGGTAAACTGGCCGCTTAACTACATGGAGTACCCCCACTGCGGAGGGAAAGAGATGAAGAGTCCCTTACGGTACCAGGTAGAGAAAGAGCCTTGGACTAGAAGCCGAGAGCACTAAACTACAGTTTCAACCACAGCCTTCATTTGTCTTATGATCTTGAGCAAGTTATTTGTTTTTTCATCTCATAAGTTAAGGGATGGAACTACATGGCTTTCCTAAGACCCTGCCTGTCCAGAAATACTTTGACAATCACCCGGTAAGGCCTGGTTGGAGGAGTCCACCAGGTCTGGGAGAATCCTAGTGAGAGGCGAGCCATTGCCTAGGGATGTCTGCCCTCGCGATGGACACGACTGTGTGCCCCAGCCAGCAAACCCGCTTGTCATCCTACGGGAAGGCCCGGCAGGCTGGAGTGGGTCCCTGACCGTAGCCTGCACCAAGAGCTGCTTATCTTTGTGGTTCTGGCTCGGGCTGCTGGAACTCTGATGATCAGCGCTGTTTTCCTTTGCTCTCCAGGACTAGATATTCTTGGCTTCAAAGATGAGATTTGATCTTGTTCTCATCATAAATATAAAAACACAGGGATCTTTTCCTCCTTGCAAAGTATTTAAGTCTAGGCAATATGATTAAAATTAGTAGGAATAGGGGTGCTTGGGTGGCTCTGTGGGTTAAAGCCTCTGCCTTTGGCTCAGGTCATGATCTCAGGGTTCTGGGATCGAGCCCCACGTCGGGCTCTCTGCTCAGCGGGGAGCCTGCTTCCCCCTCTCTCTCTGCCTGCCTCTCTGCCTACTTGTGATCTCTCTCCCTCTGTCAAATAAACAAATAAAATCTTTTAAAAATTAATTAATTAAATAAAATTAGTTGGAATGCTTCATGCAGGATGAGAGGTATGCATACTTCATATCATGCTAGAGATTAACTTCCGGAAAGTTGCCTTGATGCGAATGCATTCTAGGAACTCACAACTTCAGGAAAATTTTCTAAGATGAAGGGTCCAGCATTCATTTAATTTGTATGTTTAGAACATCTGGGTTTTCACATATGAATGGTGCTGGGTGGTGATTTGTAGAAGGGTAGATTTCTGCTTTCTGATGCTTAAACTACGCTAAGATAGTTGAACATTGTGACCCTCGTGCTACTTGCCTCCATAAGACAAAATTTTGGGGGATACCACCATCTTGGCATCTCCAGTCCATTTAGAAAGGTGACTAACGTAACACAGTAAAAAAAAAGGGGGGGGGGAGCAATGTTTATTCAAGAGAGCTTTATGAAACAATAGAAATATGCACAGAAGAGTGAAGTATATATCGTTATAGGCCCGTTTGGCATAAATGTCAGTAAAATGGTTTGGATATCCGTGCCTCATTTAATTTCCCAAGCATTCACTATATTCGTACAGCAATGTGAATAGACACTGAGTCAGTATTTCCCGAAGGCTATCCATTGTTGCAAGAGGATATTTAAAATCATTATGAGGCCCACTTCAACTGGCCAGTAGCCCCTCCAATAACCCCCCAAAAAGCACATTTTTGGCAAAAGAGAAGATAATTCTGTGTTTAACAGTAACATCGCGCACAGACACGTATCATGTCTTCCACATATAAGATGGGAATGGAGCAAATGGAGAGAAAAAGTAAAACTTAGAAAAATGGTAAGAAAGGATCACAGAGGTTGGTCCAGCCTCGAAGGGAGAGGTGATTCCCCTGAGTACAGCACTCTTCACTTATAGGGAAGCCGCCCACCCATGCCCCACACGTAAGGTCCACTCTAGGATGAGACAGCCAGTCTGTGGAAAGTCAGAAGTCCCTGCACTAACACACTGCCAAGGAGTCCAGCCCTCTCCTCACAGGGCCTGGGTCTGGGATCACCGGAAGTGTCCTATTGCTAGGCAGATTGGGGCTGTAGTGCTCCCCAGCATTAAGTCCAGGGAACCCCCTCCCTCCTGTCCACCCTCCTTTTTCCATCAGACCTGTTGTGTTCTTTTTAGCAAGAAAGCAAAGTTTGGTATGGTGACGGTCTTACTTGAAGATGAGCGGGGATTCAGACAGGGCAGTCGCCCTAAGGGGTAGGCCCCCTGGATACCTTTAGTAGGAGGTAACAGGGAGCCTGTGAGAGAGAAGCTGTTCTAGGGGAAGTCCAACCCTGACACCTGGAATTGTACAGAGTAGTTTGGGACAAGTGATTCTGAAGTCAGGGTGGTGTCTTCTACCTAGAATTGTTAGCTGAATGAATTCCCCATTGGAATCACTGTGTGTCTTGTGGTTGAGGGTGAGGGAGTTCGGTAAAAACAGAGCTAATTAAAGGGGGAAGTGTTTGTGACCCCACTGGGGACCCTCTCTAAGACCCCCCCCCATGAGAACTATCATAGGACCATCGGACATATTTAAGGGGTGCTGTACACCATGAGAACTCATTCAAATGAGAGCTAGAACTTGAGTTATTGTTGTTATGTAATTCCATTTGTACTCCAGCATGAGATCTGGAGAAATCAAGTCCCCCACTGGCAAATCCAATGCACCAGTGCACATGGTTTAAATCCAATGTCATTGCCGTTGTGTGGCCTTTGGGCTGGCAGCATCGACACCACCTGAGAGCTTGTTAGAAGTGCAGACTCTCGGGCTCCACTATAGACCTACTGAGTCCGGATCTGCATTTCCCAAGGCTCCAGGCACTTTAACATTGGTGAAGCCCTTCCCCTTCCCCAGAGCAGTGGTTCTTAGTTTTGGCCACATACCAGAATTATCTAGGGGGCTGTAAAAACTACGGGTGCCCTGGTCCTATTCCTAGAGATTCTGATGATGTGGCCTGGTCTCTGGGATTTTTTAAAACGCAACCTATATGATTTCAATGTGCAGCCAGGAAGGAGAACGAGAGGAAGACTTTTATCAGAATTCATGCCAGTTGCTGTTTGCCAAGTAACCCATAGTGAGAGCCTCTTGCATTCTTGACCCCTTACTGTGCTATGTATTTTAAGTTTGTTGGGTGTGTTCATATTAACATGCTTGCATTTACTAAATATTGGCTGTGATTTGTGATCACAATTATAGGTATAGTTCAGCTTATGCAACAGAAATATTTTGAAAAGTAATGTGCCACAATATGGTTGTGGCTTGGGGTGCCTGGGTGGTTCAGTCATTAAGCATCTGCCTTTGTTCAGCTCAGGTCACGATCCCAGGGTCCTGGGATCAAGCTTCTCATCAGGCTCTCTGCTCAGTGGGAGGCCTGTTTCTCCCTCTTCCACTCTCCCTGCTTCTGTTCCCTCTCTCACTGTGTCCCTCTCTGTCAAATGAATAAATCTTTAAAATATATATATGTTTGTAGCTTGAACCATATTTTAACGCAGATATATTAACATTTCAAAAGTCTTTAAATCTATGCCTTCTGTTAGTTACTATTATAAGATAGACTTGCTATTTATTTTTAAATTTTTTAAAGATTTTATTTTTTATTTATTTGACAGAGGGAGAGAGAGACACAGAGAGAGCACAAGCAGGGGGAGCAGCAGAGGGAGAGAGAGAAGCAGGCTCTCTGCCAAGCAGGGAGCCCATTGCGAGGTTTGATCCCAGGACCTCGTGATCATGACCTGAGCTGAAGGCAGACCCTTAACCGACTGAGCCACCCAGGCACCCCTACACTTGTTATTTAAAGAATCTTTTTGGTAAAGCAAAGCACCTATTTATACTGTAACTGTCTCAGCTAATTTTTCTAAGATTACATTTTTATACATCAGGCTCCTTTGATGTGATGAATTGATAGACACATCACATACATTATAGTCTCTTATATCATGACCTTGTCTTGTGGCTAAGCATTTGGTTTCCATATTTGAACCTCAAGCTCAACCATAATTAATTCTTCCTTTTTCTCTGTATCCCTGGCAATGTCCCTGTGTTAGGCTAACTTCTTCGTTCACCTGCCACGGATTACTTCTTGTAGTCTCTTTCCCTCCCACTAGACTTCATGCTCCTTGAGGAATGAAAAGATGTGTGATCATCTCAATGTTGTTTCCAAAAGAGGTACTCAATAAACATTTGCTGAGCGTGTGGGTGCACAGACGTTCTAATAAACAGAGTCAGAGGGAGAAGCAGAATGGCCTTAACACTGCTGGTCAGGGAGGCAACACTGCCCTAGTCAAGCACTAGAGAGGGTGGGAGAAGCACATCTCGCCAAGCTTCCCCCTGGCTTCCACCTTCTCTGCCTGATGAATCTCCCCTGTCATTTGCCTGTGGGTACACCCTCCACTCTCTAATACTTGTTGGGCCTCACTCAAGTGCCTAGGTTTTCCCTGAGTTCTATTGTGTACAGCTGTACTGTCACCCTCTTTCCTCTTCTTTTTAAAGGAAAAGAGACCCATTCAGTCTCTTCTCATACCTCTCCAAAACAGGCACACAGATAGGGAAGGCCTGGGTGAACCAAAATAAACATGGCCAGGACATCATCTGACTTGACCAGGCAGTATTGGGCCATCAATAACTAGGGAGCCATTTTAGGACAATGCTGGAATTATTATCAAAACTGTTATTTCACTCAAATTTGACCCTGAAGTGAAGTTAATGCTTGAATGTCATAAATAATACTTACTGGTGGAAGGAGAGAAAGAAAGAAGGAAGGAAGGAAGGGACAGAGAAAGAGAGGGAAGGATTTGCTCTTATACTCAGAAAGCATTTTTGCCCAGTGAAACCAAGTGCTGCATTACAAGAAAAACATTAGAAAATACTCTGATGCTGGGTTAGTATCCAAAATATATAAAGAACAGATAGAACTCAACACCCCCAAAACAAAAAATCCAATTAAAAAATGGGCCAAAGACATGAACAGAGATTCTCTAAAGAAGACATCCAGATGGCCAACAGACACACGGAAAGAGGCTCAACATCATTCATCATCAGGGCAATGCAAATCAAAACCACAATGAGATATTATACCTATCCGAATGGCTACAATAAGAAACACGAGAAACAAAAAGCATTGGTGAGGATGTGGAGAAAAAGGAACCCTCGCGTACTGTTGGTGGGAATGCAAAGTGGTGTAACCACTGTGGAGAACAGTATGGAGGTACCTCAAAACATTAAGAATAGAACTACCCTAACATCCAATAATCACGCTAGTGGGTATTTAGCCAAAGAATACAAAAACACTAATTCAAAGGGACACATGCATCCCTATGCTTATTGCAGCATTATTTACAATAGCCAAATAATGAAAGCATCCCAAGTGTCCATCGATGCATGAATGGATAAAGAAGTGGCATATATATACAATGGAATGTTTTTCAGCCATAAAAAAGAATGAGATCTTGCTATTTGCAATGACATGGATGGAGCTAGAGAGCATTATGCTAAGTAAAGTCAGTCAAAGACAAATACCATGTGATTTCACTCACGTGTGGAATTTTAGAAACAAAACAAATGAGCAAAGGGAAAAAAAGGGAAAGCGACAAACCAAAAAACAGACTCTTAATTCTAGAAAACAAATTGTTACCAGAGGAGAGATGGGGGATGGGTGAAAAAGGTGAAGGGGATGGGTGGGGGATGGGGATGGGGGTGGGGGATGGGTGAAAAAGGTGAAGGGGGTTAGGAGCACACTTATCATGGGGCACCTGGGTGGCCCATTTGGTTAAGTGTCTCCTTCAGTTCAGGTCATAATCCCAGGGGCCTGGAATCGAGCCCCACATCAGGCTCTCTGCTCAAGAGGAAGATGCTTCTGCATCTCACTCTCCCTCTCTGTTCTCTCTCTCAAATAAATAAATAAAATCTTTTTTAAAAAAAAGAGCACTCATCATAATGAGCACTGAGTAACATACAGAATTGTTGAGCCACTATATCGAACTCCTGAAACTAATATCACACTGTATGTTAACTACACTAGAATTAAAATTAAAAATAAAGAAAAAAGAAAATACTCTAATGCCCAATGGAATCATGGCATGATGAACAGAATGATTCATTTTTCTAAATAGTTGATAGAAGATAAAATATCACCAAATAGTGTTACTTCCCACAGAGAAAATACTTTTATTGGGTTATAGAGAGGAGAATAAAAGGGTAGGGTCATCCTAACCTTTTGGCTTACTGAAGAAATTGCAAAACCAAAACACTTATGATACTTGAAATTCATGGGTTCCCCAATTAATTCATTTCAGCTGTATTCTTAATGTTTATTCTGCTGACCCGATTGTAAACTTCATAAAGACAGAGCCCATTCCAACTTGTTCAATATTATGAACATAGCACAGTATGTGCAATTAAGTAGGCACTCAGTAAATACTGTTCTCATTTACTAAATAAGCAAATAAAATAGCATCTTAATTTTAAAAAGATTTATTTCTTTGAGAGAGAGAGAGAGCAAGCAGGGAGAGGGGCAAAGGGAGAGGGAGAGAGAGAATCTCAAGCAGACTTCACACTGAGGACAAGCCCCACCGGGAACTCAATGTCATGACCTTGAGATCATGACCTGAGAGGAAACCAGGAGTCCCAGAATCAACTGACTGAGCCACCCAGGCGCCCCAGGTAGCATCTTAATCTAAATGCTAATCTCCAACACAACACTAACCCACTGGGGACAGTGGTCCCACTCCTCAGGCTATATACATTAAGCTCCAACCATGTGTCCAGGAAAGAAAAGAAAAAGAAAAACTATGATAGTAAGAGAAAATCTGGGCTGTTGGGATAAATCGGAGCTTTTGTAAACAGCATGAAGGATACAAGTAGTAGAAAGAATCATGGAGGGGCACCTTAGTGGTTCAGCATCTGCCTTTGGCTCAGGTCATGATCCCAGAGTTCTGGGATTGAGCTCCGAGTTGGGTTCCCTGCTCAGCAGGAAGCCTGCTTCTCCTTCTCCCACTCCCCCTGCTTGTGTTCCCTCTCTTGCTGTCTCTCTCTCTCTCTCGTCAAATAAATAAAATCTTAAAAAATAAAAAGAATCATGGGAAAATAATGCTTTCTAAAAGTAAGTATGACGGAAGAAGGGGAAGAGAAATACTAATGGTGGGATTTGTGAGGCTAGCACTCATAAATAGCACTCTGGTTTTATTGACATAACTGAGCTTCCGAGCAGCCCGGGGCAGGGACTGCGGGATGAGCGGAGGGAGAATGGGGCTCTGAGGCAGCAGAGGAACATTTGGGAACCTCTGCCATTGGCACAACAAATTCATCCATCCAGGTTAGCTCAGGTGCAGTCCAGAACCATGTTTAGATGACAGAGAAAAGGGGGACTTTTCTAAAGCCGGGAATAAAGAACTGCTTGCAGAAGATGAGGAAGAGAGAATAGAAATGCCTATTGGGATATCTGACTTTAAAGAAAGAATTTCATCAATGAAACTGATTTATTTAATTGAGAGGCCAGCCATGGCATCAATGTTAAAAGACCATTTGTTTTCCCATATCACAAAATGCAAATCACTAACTTTGCAATATGAATGCTTTATTGTACTTTAAAAATTCTGAATTCTTTAGGCTGTTCTTTTTCTGTTCCAAAAAAGCTATTTTAAAAGCTCACATTAGAATATTTTATAACTCTTTTATCCTTCCTGAACATCTGTGAACTGGAAAGAATATAGTATATTACAGAAACAATCCATTTAAAGAAAAACAATTAAAATGAAAACTACTTCCATTTCTATGGCATAAAACTCTAATTCTCTCCCCTTTGCAATTTTATTACCACCCTGACATGATATAGTCACAGCTTCACTTACACACAATGTTAATTTCACTCATACTCCACTTAATCTTCAAAACATTGCAGAATAACATTTTTCCTTAGTAATTTATCATTTGCTATGATAAGGCAATGTGTTTAGAGGATGTTAGAATTTTTTTAAGTTTCCATTTATCTCAGTGCTGAAATGTGTTCTGAACGCTATTAAAATATATCATTTATACACTTTCACATTTAACTATATTAACTATACCTTAACTAGACATTTATTAAGAGCAGCATATTTATTTCCCATTCAGGACTTTTTAAATCTGTGGAGTCAGCTCTATGGAAATGAGCAATTTTTGCCAGCCTTACACTGTGTTATAGGTTAAACTGAGCAGAAACCACAGGGCTCCATTGTGGTGGGGTACACAATTACACATCTTTTCTGGGCTTCCTTAAATCGTTTCGCAGTGCAGGACCTCTCATCATTCCACCTGCCACCAGTGAAACATTTTGAACTCTAAATAAGCTCATGACAGTTCTCACTCATTCATTTATCATTTAACAAATATCTTCTATGTATGGGTATTCCAGGATGAACGTGTCTTATTTTAAGATCTTTCCCTTGAGATTGATAAGAAAGCATAATTTTATCTTGTTAATTTAGTTTTTACTTATATCAAAATACAACGTATGCACATAGCTTAGAAAGCATATAGGGCTTATAATGAAAAGCTACATTTCTTGTCCTACCTCTTCCTTACCATAATCCTGCTTTTCAGAGGTCATCGCTTTTAATTTTTAGTCACTTCTTCTTGTATTTTATCTCCATAGTTCTAAATAATATCTTTCTACTGATATTTTCTCTTTTTTTTTCCATTTTAGCTAATATCTACCAACTTCCAACCATGGAAGATACTAATATCTTCTAATACTATCATCTCCCCCCATACATCAAACCCTTGTCCTCCCCTTCACCCTCTTACTGTCATATTATGAGGAATAAGTAAGTGTTATTCACAGTTGAGTTATAGTAGTAAATTATAATTCAATTTCCATTTTTTTATAACTCTTTGTTTTCCCTGGAGTTAATAATTGCTTTTCTCATTTGTTTACTTTCCATGTTCCCATAACTAATCAAGCCCTAAGTCCTCTGATAAAACTGTAAAATCTCCTCTCTGTATGTTCAAATATACCACATTGTCTATCAGTTTCTTCTTTTTTTCTAAGACATCAACCTTGGAATCTTTCGTCTTGCTACAGTCTGGACTGCTTACTCCCTATACCTGCCGACCATCTGTCAGACTGGGACCTCCCTTTGCTCTCATGCTGGAAATTTCCTTTACCTCTCTCCTGTGTTAGATTCTTATTTCTTCAGTCCTAGGTCTTTTTCTTTCTCGATTTCTGTTCTGTTTTGTTGGGGTGCATCCTCTAGTAACTTCCTGAGAAAGGTGCATAGGAGGCACAAGATGCCTCCCAATCCTGAGCCTTTCTATGGATCCATGGCACAAAGAGCTTGTTTCTAGTTGGCTTCTCCCTGTAGGCTTATGTTTCAGCTTTTTCCAGCCTGGAAAAATAGTTAAGGCTATCAGCTATCAAAAATTTGTTGAAATCTCTCTTCTGCTGTTATCGTTTCTAGTTCCTTAGTCTTTGTGAGTTTGCACTTTTATGTTCTTTTAGAGAGGCTTCTGGAGGGGACAGAGATAAACACATGTATTCCATTTACTGTATTTAACCTGAAGTATAATAATTTCCATTTAGTGCTGCAAATATGATTATTCATTTATTCTTTCATTCACTTAACAAATAAAGAAAGAGCACCTATTATATGCCAAGCATTATTCTAGGCCCTGGGGATTTAGCACTAAACAAAACTGACAAAATTCTCTACCCTCATTTCTAGCAGAAGGAGGGCTGGATAATTAATAATATATATCATGAAAAATGATGATACTCTTACAGAAAAAAAATAAATAAAGCCAAGGTGGAATCAAGGCGTTCACGTTTAGGTAGGATGGCCAAAGAAGATCTCAAAGAGAAGGTAATATTTGACCAAAAACCCAAAGGAACTGAGAGAACATGATGTGTGACTCTTTGGGAGAAGAGTATTCCAGACAGAGGAACAGCATGGATGGTGGCCCTGAGATGGGAGCATGCCTGGAAGGTTCAAGGAAAAGTGAAGAGGTCAGTGCTGCAGAGTAGAGAAAGTGTAGAGGACAGAACAGAGAGGTTAAGTGGGGGTCAGGCCCCATCATCGCCGGCTTCACAAGCCAACGCTGTAAGGACTTACATTAATTTCAGCTAGAGCTTGGTTTATAAATTGTCTTCTGACTACTCATTTCTCTCCTTATCTTCTGAAAACATGCTTTTGGGATGCAAGTTCATTTTCCTTATAAAGAACATTAAAATTGCCATCTCAGAAAACTCTTTGTTCAAATATGTGTATGATTATCTCTTTCTCATCACTAGGCTTCTTCCCTAACACCATCTTCTCAGACGTGGATACCCTAACGTGCTCCCCAGGCATTCCTCACCATGTCCCCCTCCACCATTTTTATAGAACTCACCACAGTTTGAAATTATTATGTTCATTTACTTGTGGGCTTGTTTTTTGTTTCTGTTTGGGCCCCTACCCATTAGAGTGAAAGCTCATTAGAAGGGACAACATCCGATTTGTTTTCTATATGCTTCGCACTCCTGCCATCCATTTCCAGCTGTTGAAAGGAAAAATGGGCAGTTAGATGGAGATGACTCTGGGCAAACCTGAGAATGTTTGACAATTACACTAAGTTGAGCCTTTAAAAATATCCTTTTATGATAATTTTTAGTTTCATTTTAAAAAAGTAGCTTGTACTTTTTTTTAATTTTTTCTTTTTTTTTAAGATTTTACCTATTTATTTGAGAGACAGAGAAAGTGAGAGAGAGCATGAGAGGAGAGAAGGTTAGAGGAAGAAGCAGACTCCCCGTGGAGCTGGGAGCCCGATGTGGAACTCGATCCCAGAACTCGAGGATCATGACCTGAGCCAAAGGCAGTTGCTCAACCAACTGAGCCACCCAGGCGCCCGCTTGTACTTTTAATTATAAAGAGGCTAATAAAAAATTGAAATGTCTTGAATTAACACTTCTAACATATAACAATATAAACTGTAGACTGTGAGCCCAGCTCCCATACAGCTTGAATGTAATGTTTTCAAAAGAAAAATTCAAATCCATTACAATTTGAGACCCCACTTCTTTAGTAAGCAAAATCCCAAATTCCTTAGTATAATAGTGTCCTATTGCATTACCACTTTGCTCATTTTTGAAAGCTGAGATTTGGGAGGGGGAAAGACAGGGGTGGATGGGCTAGACCTCTAAATGTTAATTTCACCCATAAAGAGCTAGAGCCAGAGAAGGAAGGAGGTAGAAAGGGCAGCAAGAGTTATAGGAATTTTGGCCAGATACCGATGAGCCCTCTACTAAAACAATGATATGCTAATGGCCATGTGAGAATCTGATGGATGATGCTAAGGGTCAAATAAAAGTGAATTAACACAGTACACAATATGGAGGAACCAGCAGGCAGCAAGAGGAGGGTAAAAAGCTACATAGAAGATTTAGCCACTGCAGACCAGAAGAAGGAGCCAGAAAAGGACTCAACTCTCTAGGCTCTTGGGACTTTCCCACAATGACTCTTAAATGTTGAGCTAAAATTGGCTTCTGGGATGAAGCCACCATTATTAGCTCAGGGCAAATCTTTTTAGAGAGGATATTAAGATGTAAAAACCACTTAAAATGTTTGTCTCTTATTATATCCCTCTATCCTTTGGGGTTTGTGTTTTAAGGAACAGAGGGCAAAGTTTCATAAAAATATGAATCAGAGAGGTACAGTGAATCTTGGGGAAGCACCTAAGCCAGGCCTCTTTTTTCTGTACATTAGGAAACAGGTTTGGGTTAACTTGGCTCATGTTAGCATAAGAGTCTTATCTAGTTATTTGCAGCTCGACACTGGACAGGTTGGGTCTGACTGACCTATGGTGTCCCTCCCATCTGGCACTCAGAGAGTCTAGCCCATTGTAAGTGCTCCATAATATTCCGTGAGTGAGAAATGACAACTGCCCATTTCTCTGTAGGGTTATTCCTCATAAGTCTGTCTTCTGAAAGACTGCCCTATTCCTTCTAACTCATTTCTAGCACACAAAGTAATAATGTCTATGGATAGCAAACTGAATGTCTACAGTCTAAAACTCGGAATTTAAGGAAATATGTCATGTTGGTCAGAAACAAAGAGCTCTTCAGAGCACCAAGTCTCTGGGGATCCATGGCATAACCTCCACACTCACAGATGGGACCCCACAGTGTACCACGGTGCCCCTTGTGAAAGCTGCTCACCCACAGAGCTGACTAGTGACATGTGTAGTTTTAGGTTTATGACTTTCCTTCTTGATGACTCCACTTGTCCCAGGAGTTATTTTCTATGCTTAATACAGAGTTTTGAGAACTGACAGAGAAACTGACATAATTCCTAGTTGAGCACAAATGATGTTAGAGCATTAAATTAGTCCTTGGTTTTCCATTTGGTCCAGACTTCCATGTCAATCTTTCACAACCAATAAGGTGCTGTGGTCAAGTGAAGTACATACAAAGTGGCAGATTCCTGCATTAAAACATACAGAAATATCACATCTGCCCTCTAAAACAGTATTATTTTAGTCTATCCAAGCCTTGAGGAATCAAGGCTTAGCAAAGTTAAAGGCCTTTCTCAAGGCCATGCAAAAGCCCAGGCTCAAACCATGGACTGTCTGACTACGCACCCTTTCTGTACCCCATTCATTTCCACCACTGACTGAGATTTCAGTCAGGTTGAAAAAATAATCAGGGCCAGGCAAGTGGCTTTGGGGTCAGAAGCAAGATTTACCGACCTGTTGTAAAGGCTGGTCTTTAGAATTGTGAGATCTGTACCGAGCTTTTCTTGGATGTCTCTCCAACCATATATATCACTATGTAATCTATACAGTGGTGTTTTAAAGGACAGAGCTCTTACCTGTAATAATTTTCTTTGAACTCATATGCTCTAAGAAATGTCAATAAACTCAGTTTAAGTAATTTCTTACCCATAGCACATGCGTTTGCGCAGAAGGACCCTAGATCTCAGGAGCAAGAGAACACCCCGTAAAGTCTGCACGGAGCAGCCATTACATGCAAAATGAACGTTTGAAAAAGAAAACATTTGACCCTTCCATTGATTGAACTTTCCTTCAAAGTGCCCTTCAGGGAGTCCTGAGCTGGTTGCCAGGAAACAGAGATTCTTTTCTGGAATCAATTCTTGCCATTCTAAGTGTGTCACTTAGAATCTTAGTTCCCAGTTTGAGTGTGTTACTTAGAATCTTGGTTCCCAGTTTACAGTGGGGGTATTCTCCCTGTCGGGCTTCCTCAATCTAGAAATGTCAAGATTCAGAATATATCTGCAAAGAGTTATGGGAGTTATTGTGGATATCTGAAATGACAATCCCTCTAAAACGCACATTATAAATAAAGCTTTTTTCAAACATGTCCTTTAGAAGGCACTGAGTGATAGTAATTGGAATAATGAAAAAAAAATATTTTTGACAGTGGTCTCGTCTAAGTGTAAACCTTCCCTTGGTGTTAGGGTGTAAATATTGTGGTGAGACATTTTGAGGAAACCTGGAGTTTGGGAACAAGCTTCCATGAGCAGATCTAAGTTCTAGCCCAGCTCCTCCACCCTCTAACTCTATGATGTAAGGCAAGTGTCTCCATCCCCCAGGCTGGGTTTCTTCACTTGTGAAGAAAGAGTTGGATCAGGTAATCTCATAATGCTTGCTCTTATTCTGTAATTACATTGCCTCATCTGGATCGCCCAAAAGAATTCAATGCCTTTGGCCTCAAGCATTTTATGGTCCACTCAGGGAGGTGGAGAACAAACAAGTAAATGAATAAATAAATAGGATAATTACACACTATGGTAAGTGCCAAGAAGAAGTTAGCTAATAGCAGTGATTGAGTACAAGGGCGGAGGAGAGCTAATTCTGAATGGCAGGAAAGTATGGCGGGTAAGAGGAAATCTTGTTAATTTCCTCACTTTTTACAGTAGGGTGTCAAAATATATTGCTTGAAGTTGACCAGCGAAGAAGACTCTTCAACATATTATTAAAAAGTTATTAAAAGTTCCTGGGGTATCGTTAGAATACAAAAAGTAGAATGTCACTCTTCAAAATTACATCACTCAGCATAGATCTTAAAGCAAGAGAATCTATGCCGTACAGCAAAAGACAGAAAAGGTGGGTAAAATAATAAATCATGTAATAAGATGATAGAAGTAAGATCAAAAAGAGTTTGTCAGTAAATGCAAACGAGAAAGCTTTTCTATTTAAATGAAAAAGATTCAAATTGGATAAGAAATTATAACGACCATGTAACACATTCAAGAAATGCATCTGTAAAAAATTACTTGGAAAGGTTGGCTGTAAAAGGATCAGTGAGGACATGCAAATTAATTGCAAGGAAAAAATAGCAAGGATCATAATACCAGCCAAATGTAAACTCAAGACAGCACTATACAAAATATAGAGGCACCTGGCTGGCTTGGTCAGTAGAGCCTATGGCTCTTGATCTGGGGGTTGCAAGTCTGAGCCCCAGGTGGGGTATAGCGATTACTTACATAAATCAACTTAAAAACATTAAAAAGAACAAAGATAGATACTTTGTAATGGTACATGTATAATTCAGTGAATTTTCATGCAGCAAATAGCATTGCTTCAAGATACATGGAAGAAAACTGAAGCAAATACAGAACAAAATAGACAAAAAGTTAATTGTGGGAAAAGTTAATTCGCTCTTCTCAGTTCCTGGCAGATCAAGCAGACAAAAAAGCAAGTAAGGCTATTGAAAATCTACATCCCATAGTGTGGTGAAGACCATGTGTGTGCAGAAGCATGAGTACCTCTCATCTAGCTTCGTCTGCTTTATCTATCTATACCTCTAAACCCTGAAAACAGAGGATATGTCTACTCTTCAATAATTCTTAAAATATTGATAAAAATGACCATATTTACAAAAGTTGAGTGGCAAAGAAAAATCTCAATATATTTCAAAAAACAGAAATATTACATATTAGAATCTCTAATCTCAGTACAGCTAAACTGGAAATTAAATTTTTAATCAAAGACCAAAAAAATTCTTGGGGGACCTTGATGGCAGTTAAGCATCTGCCTTCAGCTCAGGTCATGATGCCAGAATCCTGGGATGGAGCCCTAGGTTAGGCTCCCCGCTCAGCATGGAGCCTGCTTCTCCCTCTGCCCCTCCCCCTGCTCGTAATTTCTCTCTCTCTCTCTCTCTCTCTCTCTCATATAAATAAAATCTTAAAAAAAAAATAATGGAACTAATAAATAGATCCAAGAGATGGTTCTTGGGAGAAATAAAATAAAGTGAAGAAAACAATAAAAGAGAAAAATCATTAGCCAACCTAATCAATTAAAAAGGTGGAAAAAAATTTACGAAATTAGAAGTAACCACAGTTAAAGCAGAAAATGGTATAGTAAAATGGAGAAATAATAACTAAATCTAAGAGCTAGTTTACTGAAAACAAAAGAAAACAATAAACTTACTGCTTAATACAATTAAGAAAAAAGTGAACAAATAATACAAAATGAAAATAGTAAGTGGGGAACTAATAAATATGTATAAAAATTAAAGGAATTCCGAGATACTCTTTGCTCAGCTCTACTAAAATGGAGCTGAAAATGGAGCTGAAAATGAAATGGTTGGATTTTTTTTAAAAAGATTTTATTTTTTTATTTGAGAGAGAGAAAGAGAGCGCGCACGTGCACATGAGTAGGGGGAGGGGCAGAGGGACAGGCAGATGCCCTGCTAAGTGGGGAGCCCAACATGAGGAGTGAGGAGCCCCGGACTATGTGATCATGACTTGAGCTGAAGTCAAACACTTAACCAATGGAGCCATCCAGGTGCCCCTGAAATGGATGGTTTTCTAGAAACATGTAATTGATGAAAAGTTGTAGAAAATCTAAGTAACTAATAATTATGGAGAAATGGAATAAATTATCAAATATTCACCCTCCCTAAGCAGAATCAGACACTTTCACAGGTATGAAGAATGTCTTCTACCAAATCTTTACAGAAAAAGTAATTCCAGGGCTGCCCAAACTGTTCCGGGCTACAGTAAAAGAAGAAAAACATTCAAATTAGATTTGAAACAAGGAAGATATTGATTTCAAAACCTGACAAAGATGACACACATATATATATAAAACGAAAAACTATAGTCCAAACTAATCTATCAATATCGAGGCAAAACAAATTTAAATAAATTTTTAGCGGACAGAATCCAACAGTACATTAAGAGAATGCTGCCTCCTGGGCGCCTAGGTGGCTCAGTCATTAAGCCTTTGCCTTTGGCTTAGGTCCAGTTCCCAGGGTCCTGGAATCGAGCCCCTCATCAGGCTCCCTGCTCAGCAGGAAGACTGCTTGTGTTCCCTCGCTCTTTGTCTCCGTCTGTCAAATAAATAAATAAAATCTTAAAAAAAAAAAAAAAAAAAGAGCATGCTGCCTTCTTGTAAAAATTTAAAGATAGTTGATAAGCATAGCTGTTGAAAGCATAGCTCCTGGAACCAAAATGCCCATGTTCAGTTCCCAGTTCTGCGACTAGGCAGGTATAGGACTCTGGACACATAATTATTTAACTTCTCTATGCCTCAGCTTTCTCATTTATAAAATGAAGTTAATAATGATGTATTGAGAAGATTCAATGAATTAATGCATATAAAGTGCTTAGAATAGCGTCTGGCACATAGTTAAAACACTGAATAAATATTAGCCATTTGTTATTCAGTATTGAAAAAACTCGTTACAATTCGCCATATTAATAGAGGAAAAGAGAAAAATTATTATCACTTCCATTGATACTGAAAAGTCATGAAATCATCTTACATCCATTTTTTATTTTTATACAATTTTTAACAAAATATTATAGATGGCTACTTCCTTAATATCTTAACTCAATAAAATAACATGATCATTAACTAAAACGTGAATCATATTGAATGGGGGAAACTGTAGAAGACTTCGTATTCAGATCAGAAGGCCAACGTATCTACTAGCCCCACTGATGTTTGATCATGTTCTAGATGCACTAGCATTGCAACTAGAACAGAAGCAAAAAAAATAAAAAGTGAAAATATAGAAAAAGAGTAGGTTAAAATTATATTTGCAGATTACACAAAAAGACACTCAATTGAAAAATTATTTTAAATCAAAAGAATTTAGAAAACTGATGGATATGGAAATAAGATACAAAAATAGACCTAACTCAGAAAACAAAATGGGAAAAATAAAGGACCAAAAAATACCTAGGAATGAACTTAACAAAAAGTGTTCAAGTTATATGTGAAGAAATCTTTAAAATGCAACTAAGGGACACAAAACTGAAATAAATGGAAATGCTACCCTTTTATTGGATAGGAAGACAATAACCATAAAGAAGTTCAGTTCTCCTTAAATTAATCTATAAATTTAATGCAATCTCAGTAGAAATACCAACAGGATAATTTCCAATTCCAGACAGACTAATTTTCAAGTTTCTATGAAAAGTTAATATGCAAGTATATCTAGAAAGTTCTGAAAAAGAAGAGTAATGGAAGATACTAGTCTTACCAGATATTAAAATGCATTATAAAGTTGCACTATTTCTTATAATGAGATTCTGGCAAAAGAATATACTGGTCAATGGAATGAATATGGATCGCACAAATAACCTGCTCACATTCAAGTGGGAATTTAGGCTATTATTATAATGACGTTGCATATCAGTATAGAAGAAAAATGGATTATTCAGTAAGTAGTGTTGGAACAAGTGGGGAGTTATTGAGAAGAAATCAGTATCTACTTACACCAAAATAAATATTTTTAAAAACCCACAAAACCATAAGCCACAAAATTACTAGAAGAAAACAAGGAGGAACTTAAAAAAAAAAATCTTGGATTGGGGAAGCCCTTTCTTTTTTAGTCATGACATAAAACTCAAAGGCACTAAAAAAAATACGATTACATTTAACTACATAAAAATTAGAAGTTCCTCCGTGACAGAAAACACCTCAAACTCAATCAAAATCAAAACTTAAATTAATTAAAAGAGAAATGACAAGTTGTGCATAATTCCTGAGACATAGAAATAGCATTTAAAACTACAGAAGAGGGGTGCCTGGGTGGCTCAGTGAGTTAAAGCCTCTGACTTCGGCTTAGGTCATGATTTCAGGGTCCTGAGATCGAGCCCTGCATCAGGCTCTCTGCTCAGTAGGGAGCCTGCTTCCCTCTCTCTTTCTGCCTGCCTCTCTGCCTACTTGTGATCTCTCTCTCTGTGTCAAATAAATAAATAAATAAATAAAATCTTTAAAAAAAAAACCTACTGGGGCGCCTGGGTGGCTCAGTGGATTAAAGCCTCTGCCTTTGGCTCAGGTCATGATCTCGGGGTCCTGGGATCGAGTCCCGCATGGGGCTCTCTGCTCAGCGGGGAGCCTGCTTTGCCCCTCTCTCTCTCTGCCTGCCTCTCTGCCTACTTGTGATCTCTCTC
This sequence comes from Nasua narica, assembly GCA_028533885.1. Taxonomy (NCBI): domain Eukaryota; kingdom Metazoa; phylum Chordata; class Mammalia; order Carnivora; family Procyonidae; genus Nasua; species Nasua narica. The sequence goes on along the minus strand of CM052806.1, from coordinate 49,527,136 downwards.
TCTCTCTGTAATAAATAAATAAAATATTAAAAAAAAAACTACAGAAGAAAGTTCAACAACCAGTAGAAAAATAGGTAAAAGATTATAAACAAATTTGGAAGAAAAAGAAACACAAAACACATATGACAAGTTGTTTGCTGAGGGGCGCCTGGCTCAGTGTGTAGGGCACGAGACTCTTGATCTCAGGGTTGTGAGTTCAAGCTCCACACAGGGTGTAGAGATTACTTAAAAGTAAAATACAGTAATTTTTTTAAAAGTTGTTAAATGATACTCATAATAAGAGAGGTGTGAATCATAGGTTTAAAATAGCATTTGTTTTGCTTATCAGGCAAAAATGTTAAAATTGTCAACACACCATAGCACATGGCAAAATACTGCACTTTTGAATATCGTCAAAGGGAAAAGAAATTGGTGTAACCTCTACTGAATGTAATGTGCCAAAACACACAAAACTTTTGACCCAGCAACTCAGCCTTAGGAAATCTTGTATTTGTCGACATAATCAAAGGTATATCTATAGCATCGTCTGGAAGCACAAGACTGGAAACAGCCAGAAGACCATAGAGAACTTATCAATCAATTATGGTATACTCTTACAAAGACGTGTATGTGCTATTGAAGGAACTCCCCCAAGATGTGTCATTGAGTCAAATAAAAGAAAGTGTGAGTGTGTGTCTGTGTTTGTGTGTACACAGACGTATATTCAGACAACTTCTAGTAGGCGCCTAGGAAGCCTATAAAAGTGTTGTTGGAGGTTAATGCTAGGGAATCAGCCCATGGGCCAAGGGTGAGAAGGAAACTCACTTTCCATTGTATACCATTTTGTGCTATATAAGAAATTTTTTTACCATGTGCAGGTGTTATTTGAGTATTAATCAATGTTAACTCTTCTAATGTTGAAACAAAAGGAAAAAACCAAGATTCAAGAGTGATTTTATAAGGGACTTGATGGCAGTTGGCTCCATAGCTCAGGGGTTAGAGCACTGGTCTTGTATAAGGGACCTGATGTACAGTACAAGAAGAACGTTTCTACCACAGACAGCGGCTAGCCATTCTCAACTTCCACAGAGGAGATCCTCTCTAACAAGAGGAAATAACGTATTTTAAAGGGATATATATTTTGGATTGGACAAAATGAATAATTTCCTGATGGAGTTGCAAGAGAACTATAAAATCCTCTGAAGGGCTTTGCAAAGAAGGGTTTGAGCCTGGGGTGGGTAGTGAGTGACTGGGGGGGTCGGGGGGGGGGAAGACTCTGGTGGCCTGGGGAGGCTTCTTCCCCCCCCAGGATGCTATGACCCTCTTCCCAGGAGCAACACCTCTCTGCTAGCTGACAGTTTAATGAGCATTTTACCCAAGGCATTCACACGGGTAGGAAATCCCGTTAGATTTACAAGTGCCCATTAGTTAAAAGTTCTCCAGCGCCACTGTGTAAGGTTTCTGTTTGGGACTTCCTTGGGCTTTCCAGGGTTGAATACCCAGTGCAGGGAGAGCAGCACCGGTGGAAATGTGGTTCTTCTCTTGTACATTATAAACAGCCAGGGTGGCAAAATCTCGAAGCTCCTCATAGTTGACAAGCTACACGCTGTACCACCCTCCCACAAGAAGCTCGAGCCTGCAAGGGTAAAAATGAGCTTCCTTGCATGAGCAAATGACCCAGGACACTTCAATAAACGGGGGAGCATACTGAGAGCAAATGAACTAATCCAGAGTGGGGAGAAAGCCAACTGAGTTGGGACAGCTGCTATTTTCTCTTTGCTGCAAGACATCCTCCACTATTTATCTCCTACCCAGGTCAGTGGTTCTCAAAGTGTGGTCCCTGCACCAGGTGCCTCAGCCTCACCTGGAAACCTGCTTGAGATGCAAATGACCCAAGGGGTCCTGAATCAGAAACTCCTGGGGTGTGGCCAGGTGATCTGTATGTCCTTTGACAAGCTCTCCAAAGGATCCTGAAGTGCTGAAGTTTGAGAACCACTGGCCTAGGTTTCTGGAGGCCCAGCAGGAGTGGGAGAACCGGCTTGCTTTGCATTCCTCCTTCCAAGAGAACCCAAGGTGACACAACCGGACGTCTCTGGACATATTTTTAAAGTTCAGCTTCAAGTATCCTCTCCGGCTTTGGGTGTGAATTGGGCATATCAGTACTACCGACCCTAAGAAGAGCATCATCTGGTAACACAGGTTACCCCCCAGAAGGCCGGGATGTTCCAGCTCCCAGGCTGTGGTGTGGACACACAGGCTGGCCCTATGTTCTTATGCAAGCTTGAGAGCCAGATATTGGAAGGCCGCCTCATACTTCAAATCTAGAGGTGCCAGTGAGTGGAGGGCACCGAATCTCACCTTGAAAGACCAGAAATTTTGTGGATCACCATCTTCTCTTAAGACGATGATGCCTTAAATGAAATCATCCAAAGCCTGGCAAGATTAGCTTTGTAACTGTCCCTTATATTAGTTGAATGTTTTGCAGCCTCCAAAGTGTGTTTTCATCCCTTTTCTCCTTTTGATTTTGGGCCTCAGACCATCCAGAGAAGCCCGTGTAATAGACAAAGTCAGGTGTTGCTTCAGCATCCTTTACCCCCATCCTCTTCCTAACGGGAGTTCGCTTTTTGTCCCAGCACCTTTCTCTTCCCCTTGAAGCCCTTCCCCTATGCCCCTCTCCCTCTAGCTCCAGAGGTGAGTCTAAGTGCGATCCCACCCCTCCGCCACTCAATTCAAGCTCCTGAGATTCCAGAAGAATGTTTGCCAAGCAATTTCTTGCTCATCTTACTCTTCTAGGAAAGCTGCCAGAGACATCCTTGTCTATCTCTTCTGCAGACTCTACGCGCCCCCCATGTCAGGCCGAGAACGGCTGTCCCTGATTCTCTATTAACCCAAGGCTGTGGCTGACACAGGCGATGCTGGGAAAGGGGATCAGAGCCTCTGTCCTTCCTGTTCTGGGACTCAGTCAGTCTTCTGATTGTTGAGGATAATTTGACTTGGATTTTCTGTTACTTATTGCTGAAAGGCTGGTAGAGGATTATTTTCCATTTACATATCTGGGGAAACTGAGGCACAGAGGTGGTTTGTTTTTTTTCTGTTGTTGTTTGCGGGGGGCGGGGGGGGTGACTTTGCAGGAAGTGACAGAAGTCGGAGTGGAAGTTCATGCTCTCCTGCCCACTGGAGAGCAAGTCCCCTGGCTGAGAGGGTGTTTCGGGGGCATCGGGGCTGGGAAACAGGGAGCAGAGCGGTCCAAACAGGGGGTCGGAGCTGCCACGGGCAAACTTTACCTACGCTGCAGTTTTGTTTGGGGGTGCTCAGCTCTTGGGACCGGAGGTAGGAGGATAAGAAAGAAGAAATGCTGGAGAAGGGAACTGATAGTTATGCCACATGATGGCAATTAAAAAAAAATACGGTGTGTTTTTTAGCACTAGGGCAAGAATCTAGCCTCTATGAAAAAGTTAACAAGTCTCTGACTTGCCTCTTTAAAGGCACTCTGTGGCTTGTTGCTGCCGACAGAGAGAAATGGCCTGTGCTGCGCCCGGAAGCACCGGAGGCCAGTCTGCCCAGCTTTCCCACCCAGTGACTCAGCACGGCCGCTGCCACCTGGCCCGGAGTGGGTTCCCACCCCGCTCTGCAGAGAAGACACAAATGGGCTATATAGGTACGAGAAAGATTCGCCCAGTTAGGGACTGGGAATACCAACCACAATGGCCGTAACCTTGAGTAGCGCCCAGCAAAGCCCCACTCAGAGCTCTGCGCTCCCTCCAGCCTCCCCTCCGTGAGAAAAACACGCCTCTCCTCCCCCATCCCACCTCCTCAAGTTGCAAATCCATATTGCTTGGTGGACAGCAAATCAAGTTTCAAAGTTACAGGCAACAGGGAAAGAAGAACGTACAAGGGAAATCATTTATCAAGACCTTATTTAAAAGAAAAAAAAAAAAACAGTTCAAAGACAAAGCACGGTCTCTTAGCTTTGCTCCCCATTGGCGTTGGCTGAATCTCAGACTGCTGTGACATTTAAATGTTGTTTTCAATGGGTTTTGCGATTTGGGGTCAGAGGCATCATACATGTTCTTGGTCACAGAGTTCAATGCATTTTTTTTCTTCCACTGAAAGGCATCCATTGGCATGTTTTCCAATGGGAAAACTCCAACAACTTTGAGGACCGCTAGGTGGGCCTTGCTCCTTAATCCACACCCCTAACTTTTCAGTCGACCACCTTTTAATGAAGATACACATGTCCGGTTTAACAAGGAATCGAAAGAGTCAGCGGATTGTGGGAAGAGAAGCAAGAATAAGAAATCTCACTGTGAAGTTCCGGGCTGGGGGTGGGGAGGGAGGGGGTGAGGGCTGTCAGCAGTGAGCAAACACAGGTTCAGAGAGGCTCAGCGAATGGCCCAGATTAAACAGCTTGTTTCTAATTCCCATGTGACTCAATGTAAAAATGGCCAAGGGAGTCTCATAAACAAAAGGGACATGTGGGAAGAACCCTTCATCTCCCGCTACTCTAGCCACTGATAAATCCCGACCTGGCCAGGAGCCCGTAGACATTGGTGCAGAGCTGCCCGGACCACACAATCCTGACCTGGTGTCGTGTGCAAAGCCAGGACGGCTGGATCCCATATCCCCTACCACCATCACCCAAGGGAGGGGGGCCCCCAAAAGCAGCCGATCAACTCTGGTCAGCCCGCTGACCAGCTCACACACCACCAACCCGTCAGCAAAACATGGAGACTTTCTTTCTAGTGGATCCCAGAGATGTTTGCCTTGTTTTTCTTTAAAGGACCTAAACCATTTCTCCCTGTCTCTTGCAACCACAGCCCCACGAGTCTGGACACAGATTCCCTGACTGGGTATACACCTTTCCATGGACCGCTGAATCTTTGACTTCACAGACCAGGTCTACAACACTTTTTGCCCACTGCTGCCCCGACGACCCAGAGGAAGGTGGCGCAGAGACAACAGCTTGCCTGTCAAGTGAAGTATTCAGAGGAAGCAGCTCCTGCCTTCAATCGCCCCTCCGCTTTCCAAATCAAGTCTCGTTCAACCCAAGCACGTAGACTCTCCTCTCAGAAACTCCCCAAGCGCCTTGTGCAGAGCCAAGAAATGTGCTCTGTAGGGCTACGAGATTGCAACCTTTTCTCCCCACAGAGAAACCAGACATACTGCCATTAAGGCACACTGAGACTGGAAACAACAACAGACCTATGATTACCTCTATCATAGCAAATGGAGGTAGTACGTTTTATATTATTGCAGATTTCCTCCTGGCACTTAAAATTTTGCTTTCAATTTTGGAACCGGAAATACTGCTAGAAGCTGTATGTCTGAGGCTGAAAGGCTGATGACATATAGAGTAGAAGCCCGTTACCACTGTTCCTGTCTGAGTTTCTCGGAATCAAGTATCTGTTATTTTAATGCTCTCTTCGGTACTAGCTGAGGAAATCGTACGTATCTCATGCTTTTCTGTGAGCATGCGCTGGTTAATACCTGACTTTCCACCATTTTTGATGTTGAATGAATAGTCGAATTCTGCACAAAGATTAGCAACAGGACTTTCCCCTCGTTTAATAAATGTCCACTGTTAAAAAAAGAGGGGGCACCTGGGTGGCTCAGTGGGTTAAAACCTCTGCCTTCCGCTCGGGTCATGATCTCAGGGTCCTGGGATTGAGCCCCACATCGGGCTCTCTGCTCAGCAGGGAGCCTGCTTCCTCCCCTCTCTCTCTGCCTGCCTCTCTGCCTACTCGTGATCTCTCTCTCTCTGTCAAATAAATAAATAAAATCAAAGGCAACAGGGCCATTCCACCTGGGTGGACACATCAGAATGGGGAGGAAGACCTTTGACCCCCTGCCCTTAATTCTACGCTAGCCCCAGACAGACCGAGACAGGGACCTTCACGTATCCTCCCCTGATCTCCCAGGGGCAGGCTTGCACTGGTTGACAGAAGTCAAAACAGCCTGACAGTCTCTCCTGAAACTAGTTCTATTATTCCTGGGTTTAGTTCTCTAACCTCTCTGGCCAAAGAGAAGCCCAGAGAGGCTCACATAAGGACTCAAAGCTGTAAAACTGAGATGCAAGTAAAAATGCCTACAAGGCCATTAAACTCTTTGTACTTACGGCCAGAGTTTTTGGATCCTAAGAACTAATTTAAAATCCATTTGTCCTTCATGTTCGGACTATGAGTCTCCAGGGGCTTAATCAGAAGGAAAAGGAATCAAATACCCCATCAGCCGCCAGGCCTCCGGTACCCAGCTCTTGCCAGTGGACGGGCAGGAGATTTAGATTTCCAGGTATTCCCTAAAATCACCTCCGAGGCAGAAAAGGAGATGGCCAAATTCAGCTGCAGCTACTGAAGGGAAGAAAAGCCGCAGCAGGCCCGTGAACTAGGCACAGTTCTAAGAGACACCAAATGGAGACAATAGTCTTTAGCTCCTGAATCCGGGTCTCATAGCAAGTTGGGGGGGGGGGCGTCGGGAGGGGGCTCCGTGCCAATATAAAATGAAATCGTGATATGCAAGATATCCCTTTACAGGTGAGAGCGAAAGTTAAGGGCTGTCGCAGTAGAGGGTCTATCTGCCCAAACCAGGGGATGCAAAGCTGCTTTTTTATGGGCTGCATGAAACAAAAGACATCAAAACCATTGCTTTATTCCTTGTCTAGCCCAGAGCCACAGTAACATTCTCATAATAAGGAACCAAAGGCAGAGACGTTTCCAACTGCTTGTGGAATGTGTGGCTCCAGCCCTCTCAATTTAAGGGAGGCCTCAAGCTACTGAACCCGCAGCTGTTAATCTGCATGATTACTGAAGAATAGTAAAACCATCAACCCCGGGTCTGCTTAGCGGGCGGGCAGGAAGCAGTCACCGGATTGATCTCTGGGAAAGTGTAGAAGAAAAAGGCCTGGCTGGGAACCTGGCTTGAAAAATCAGCCCAACAACCCATCGCGTTTTTCCTTCTCGGCCTGTTCTTTCAGGGCCCAGGTTCTGCAAACATCAGTGAGAAAGGGGCGGGGGGGACACCATGAAAGCACTTTGTAGTATCCTTGGGAGCTACTAATAATTGGGATGGATTTTCCGAACCAGTTTAGTTTAAAAAAGTGCTTTGTAATTTTTCATGATCCACCTAATTAAAGGACAGAAGTCAGGGGAAAAACACTCTAATTATGTTCACCAACATAGGAAGGTCAGGGTGCCTCTGTTACAGAAATGAAAAAGTAAATTTAAAAAGTGTCTTCACTAATAAGGTCTCTCTCAATTCATTAACTAAATACTCATTGTGCATCTATGAATGAGTCCCTTTACTAGGTAAGACTGGGACTCAATGAAGGTCAAGGCCAGGTCATCGCCCACAAGGACCAGCAGCCTGGGGGAGAATGGGGGCCATGTCCTTCAGCGCGATGGGCAAATCAGAGGCCCTGGAAGAGGCATGAGGGGGACACCTAGCCCAATCTGGGGGCATCAGGGAAGGCTCCCCAGAGGCCAAGTGGGTGTCTGAAGTGGACATCAGACAATGATGATAGCCAGGGACAAATCAGGAAGAAGCTGGTGTGTTGGATGGGGTAATCCCTGTCTCTGTTTCCCAGTTTTGTGCCCAGAACTGCTCTGGAGTTGTAGGAATAATGACGAAAGCATTTTTTTTTGCCTTTGTAGGCTGGGCTTATTTCTATTGATTTCCATGTGTCCCTGAATTCCAAGCTTTTTTTTTTTTTTTTTTAAAAGATTTTACAGAGAGAGAGAGATCACAAGTAGGCAAAGAGACAGGCAGAGAGAGAGGGGGAAGCAGGCTCCCTGCCAAGCAGAGAGCCCGATGTGGGGCTTGATCCCAGGACCCTGACATGACCTGAGCTGAAGGCAGAGGCTTTAACCCACTGAGCCACCCAGGCGCCCCCTGAATTCCAAACTTTTAAAACAAGTTCAGCTGACTGATTAGGCTTGAGTTATTTTATTTTGATTCCTCCATTAAATTAATCTGAAAATTCTTCGAACTAATAGATAATCTTTTGTTCTCATTATATGGGGAGATTTTATTTTATTTTTGAAGATTTTATTTATTTATTTGACTGCGAGAGAGAGATCGCAAGTAGGTAGAGAGGCAGGCAGAGAGAGAGGGGGAAGCAGGCTCCCCACTGAGCAGAGAGCCCAATGTGGGGCTCGATCCCAGGACCCTGAGATCATGACCCGAGCCGAAGGCAGAGGCCTTAACCCACTGAGCCACTCTATTGGGGGATGTTAGATCAGGCTCAGGAATAGTGTTTGGCAGAGTCTTCATGTAATGTGAATTTCCAAGTGGAAATGTGTTGCCTGGAGGGGAAGGAGCAGAGGAGAGGAGGGAGATTCCTGCTGGTCCTGAAGAGGAAGGACCCGAAAAAACTTACCGGAGAGGTCTACACTCAAATTAGGTGTAACAGTTTTGTCGCAGCGGAAGTAATAACCCAGGAGTCAAACAACATAGAAACAGGTTCTCTAATGCATTTACTGGTTTACTGCTGACGTGCAGCTGACAGAAAAAAAAAGGGGAGGGGGGAATGAACTGAATAGTAAGATCTGAGGAAAACTACAAAAGCATCTGGATTTACTTCTGGAAACAGAATAAAGGAATTATACCAAGTACAAAAAGAAAGTAGATTATCAGGGATCTCTTTCCTTAAATTCAACATGGTATTGGAATTAGGCACGTAGATTTGGAGTCCAGCCACCTGGGCTGAATCCCTGCTTTACATAACACCTTGTGCCTCAATTTCCCTTTTCTATAAAATGGCCCTATGAGAGTACGCATTTCATGAAGAATGGGGATTAAATAATGACAGACATGTGAATAAGCCTGGAACACAGTAATGCCCAACAAACTTAGTTATTGTTATTCTTACCCCCCCACACACACCCACTTTTTATCAGAAAAGAACAAGAAAAAAAATGGGCTTCATTACAAAGAAAGAATAGTAGTCTAAATAAGAAAATTTCCCCAAAACGGGGATGATTATGGACATAACAATACTTTTCTTAGACAAAGCAAATATCAGAAAGTTTTATCCTGAATCTGTAGGGATGAGTTGACCCTGACCTGCTAAGGATGGATAATGTGACGGGCGCATAGGGCTCAGGAGAGGACTGTGTTCAGAGCCAGAATCCTTGAGGTCAAGTCTCAGCATCATAGGCCCAAAATGGCGTCATTAGTGTGATAAACCCCACATCAGCAAACCAAGACTTACAGTTTAGTTCTCCCAGAAATTGAATTTGGGATGAATTCCAATTAATCATGACCCACCTGATCTGTATTAGGTAATCTCCTTGATAGACCCCTGACATCCCCTATGAGGAAAGTAACCTTGAAATAACCATTCCTTGTTCTTGCGCCTTTCTGCTTGTACCATCTCTTGCCCTGGAGAGCTCTTAGAAGCTCCTTTCTATCTTCGAGATTGGATACTGCCTGATTCATTAATCACTGAATAAAGCCAATAAGATCTTTAAAAGGTACTCAGCTGAATTTTGTTTTCAACAACCACAAATCAAATCCATACTGTTTTCCATAATGGCTGTACCAATAGTGTGCAAGTGGGGACCATGTTCTTCATGTACCCCGTACATCTCTCTCTGTCTATAGCTGGGGAGCCCTTTTAATGACTCCTAGGCTACATACCGACATCCGCTCTCACTCACATTGCTTGGGCACATGAGACCTTTGTCATGATTTTGAAAGACTTGCCATGAAGAGGTTCAAATGAATTTGAAACTCAATCACGTTAATAAAAGAAATTTCAAAATTATATTTGTCAGTAAAAGAAAGGAAGACCTATTAAATTTTTTTAATAGATCTGCAACTGTAGAAACCTTCCGAATGGTTGTAAAAATGGTTTTAAATTTTTTTTATCACCTACTTTGAGAATAAAGTTTCTCTGGGGACTGTAAGGAGTTTGACAAGATCATCGTTAAAAGCAAAGTCTTGATTAGGTGTTGAATATAGCCATTTCGAACATAAAATCTGAAATGGGAAAAAATGTCTATAGAAGCAAGCTCAAGTTTCTCAAAACTTGGAAAGGTTTTATTTGTAAGTTCTATACAAATTTAATGTTTAGTATCTTAGTACTTTTTATTTTATTTCTTGTATCCTAATTATATAGCATCAAGAAAAAGTAGGGATTATTTTCACCAAGCCCCCTAAAAGCTCCCCAATCCCACCGATTTACTCTGGTGTGCCATATAAATAGAATTTCTAATGTGTGCTTTTTTGTAAAAATCACTGGAAAGCACTATCTTAGAGAAGATGGCAGACCTTATTGATGCCCAAATAGCAAGACTTCACTTTTTCCTTGCTCATCAAACTCACATCTGATTCAGATATTGAGAGAGTCTGTGCTTCTGAGGAAGCCAAGTCTCTCCCTAGCCCCAAACCAATCATGTAATTTCATTCTCCTTGCCAATGATAGGTTTGGAATGGGCATGTAATATGATTCTAACCAATGAGCCATGCGAGAAAAAATTTCAGAATGGGGCAGACAGAGAGAGGGGCTTCTGGAAAGTTTTCTTCCTCTTAAGTCAAGACTCTAGAAAGGGACATTCTTCTTTCTAGCCTTTGTACATTGTTGAATGAGTCTGTGATGCTTAGAGCTGCTGCAGCCATCCTGCAACCATGAGGAATTAATCATGAGGACCACCCCCACATGCTGGGAAGGGCAGAGCAGAAAGGCAGAAAAGACATGGAGCCCTAATGACCATTGAGCCACTCAATTAACCATCCCTGGAACTCTCTCTCATCTGGACATCTTGTTATGTGAGATAATAAATTCCCTTCTTATTTAAGTCATTTTTGTCTAGGTTTTCTATAACTTGTATCTGAAAGTATCTTCCTGGATGATCCACAATGGGTTTGATGCCCTCCAGATGATGGTCTCAATTTAAACGTTACAGGTAGAATATGAGAGTGCCTGTTTCCCCTTAGCAGCATTAGATTGTAATTCTTTGCCTCTGTGATAGGCAGAATTTAGATTAAGATTCATAGGGACTGCTCACCTATTTGAGCAAAAATGCTGTTTTTCAGGACTTCTGCCTCCTCACCGCAGCCCTGGGCCTCTGCCTTAATCCCAGGGAGTCTGGCCATTGATTCAAGCAAGCCCAGCAGGACTTCTTTCTCATGCTTAATTCCAGTCATAAAGTATGCTTAAAAGTAATATGTTTGTATTTAAAAGGCACACATTCTTTAATTTAAGCTTTTCATTCATTGCCACCAATCTTCTTCCCATTAGTTGTCTTAACCATATTTTTGGTTACAGCCATGTGTCATAAAATGAAAATCGGTTGAAAGGAATAAACTAACGTATGCCTCTATCATGCACGACTTCTAGAGGTTACAGAATGTGTGAGTGTGTCCTGGGTGAGAGAGACGGAGACAGAAAGAGGGTAAGCCAGGGAGAAACTTGGTGGAGGGGAAGAGAAAGAGAGAGAGAGAGATGTATATAGACATGGCCACATCAGATCTCTCTCCTCGAGACCCCCTCAGGCAGGAGGTGTGATCGCAGTGAACGTTGTCCCTGGATGTCACTCACTCTGGGTGAAGGCATCAGGGGCATAAAATAAGGCCTCTGTGGCCTTGACTTTCAGAGCTGTAGCTGAATCCTATTTATCCATTCAAGTAGGCGTGGCACCATTCTGTGCTCTAATGTACTTCTCACAGCAGCCTTATTAGAAAGATATTGTTGCCCCCATTTAAAAGACACGAAATTGAGGTACGCACACATTAATGTCCAGGGTCATGCAACCAATATGAGGCCACTTGGATTTGACCTCACATCCAAGCCTGACACAAAATTTGGCAGCCACGTGACACCCGTCCCTGGGAGTGGTTTGCTGGCTAACAGCAAAACCTGAGTAGATAAACACGATAGAGGCAATTTGCTTGCAGAGCTCACTTGTAATTGGTCAAATAATTCATTGACATGAAATTTCAGCTCTGCTAACCCATGTGGAGCAAAAATATTATAGGTGTCTTCTGATTATCACTCTGTCTTTGCATCTATTTTTGTTGTTTACTTTTACTATAAAAGAGAGAACTAAAAAGTAATGTGTTCGGGATAGAATTTTAGAAAGTACATACAAGGAATAAAGTAAAATAAAATAAGCACTTGTTGCCCCAACACACAGAAAAAAAAATTTTCATATTTTGGTGATAATCCCTTGGCTTCCCAAAAATCATGTTAAATATAGAATGATTGCTTAAAGAATACAGAATTCTTTTAAAAGACAGGTTTCATCTAACATGAGTATGATGGTCAAAGGAGCTATCTATGGCCACATTGGTCAGTCACCTTACCATCTTGTCATTATGGCTTCATACTCTGCTCTGGTCCTATATGTTTTCAGAAGTAAAAGATATTACTACAGAAAACTAGCTGATGTATGTGAGATGCATTATTAGGGGAGGTTTCAAGAATTGGGGGTACATTATTAAAAATAATTTAAGGCACAAATCTAACTCCCCAGCAGAAAAATTGACAAAGCCATGAACTTAAAATTTACAAAAAGTAATACAAATACTCCATAAACATTAAAATATATCCAACCTGGCTATTGATCAAAGCAAACAAATTGTCATAAACATGGCAATCAATTTTTTGCCGATAAAATGGTCAGAGGTTTGCAATATGAGAATGCTTGATACTGGTAAGGGCGTCAGGGGACAGAATCCTCCCTCCTCCATTCATATCCAATGGGCGAGAAACTGGTACGATGTTTTTGGAAGCACATATCAAGAGGCTTAAATTTGTTCCTGCTCCTCACCCTTTTTTAAGCAAGGG